>JAIUZE010075019.1:0-389357 GCA_022085475.1 Heliosperma pusillum
ATCCCGGTTAATTGTTGTCCTTTCATTTTGGCACAAAGACCAAGGAAAGAGTGGGAGGTCGTTTGTGGTTCCACTTAGTGAATGTCAAGTGGACAATATCTCATTAAGTGATCACAATACTCATAGAAAAACTTCCTAATATAGAAAGGACTGACACCCCTAAAAAAGAAAAGGACAACAATTGCTGGGACGAAAGGTGTATATATTATGTAATACTATATGGATGTTTGTGTTGAAACAAACACATTACGTTTAAGGTACACTCAGGTTCTAACTACCATAGGCTAGTGCCGCGTTGAATTAGTGCTTGCTAATTAACTAGTATAGACCCCGTGGATGTTCAACTTTTTTACATTTTTAATATGAGAAAAATTGAAACCGAAAAATTAATCAACTGAAATGGTTGATTAATATTATGACACGTGTATTTAGTGATTCATTTTATATCACAAAAGAATGATATCTTGTTTGTCATTTAAAAAAAAAAACAGTGAAGTTTTTGTCATAGAATGATACATAATAGACATTTATTGACAATTACATAGTTTCCTTATAAATTGAGTATTTTTGAGGGAAAATTTTCAAGAATGCTTATTATTTTAGTAGTAGGGGGATGATGATTACGTGTTTATGCAAGTGATATGAACTAGTTTAGACACCTTGCAATATGTGCATGGTATATAATTTTTTTAAAATTATAATTACTTATATAATCAGGTTATCTTATTAATTGTTCATATTTTTTGTCATTGTATTTTGTTTTTGAGAAAAAAAGTTATAACTGATAATTAATTAAGAGAATTAAGTAATGTGTTGAAATATTTTTAAAGCAAAATATTTTTTACACCACAAAGCTAATGGCCTAATTGATGACCTTGTTTTTGGTTGGTACACGACATTCAAGTCGTTGAATGATTTTTTAATGGAACCAACCGTTCCCTCTTGAAAAGGAGAATGATTGGAAAGTTGTGTTGACGGTCTACCTACTAAAAGTAGGCTTCTTAAAAGTTACATTAATGTCTCGCCTCAATGTATTTTGTGTAACCATCCTTTTGAAAATATGAATCATTTCTTTTTCGAATGTCTTGTGATTGGCTCAATTATCACACACATAAACATTATTAGCTTTAATAAGTTTTTGTCGAGTTATGATGATTACAAGTCACAGTTTAATTAATGAAACTTAATTGTCTCAGAATCTTAGCTTCAAAAGGTGATTTTATTAAGACTGTTTTCATTTGGTGGAATGCGTGGTTCTCTAGAAATGACATTATCTTTAATGATGTTCATATCAATGGTAACAAACTTATTAGTCTATGCAATAATAGTGTACTGAAATTTTGCATGAGACTAGACATAAGTATATAAACAATCCTAGCAAAGACAAAAACGCTAGAAACACTATGAGTAAGGACGAAATTTGGTGGGAAAAACCTACAAGTGGTTTTCTAAAGCTAAATTTTGGCGGATCGGAAATAGATGGGGAGAAAGATGCTTTAGGCTATTGTATAAGATATCATTACTGTAAAGTTGTTATGTTAGAAGCAAAGAAGTATGACTCTAATAACATTCTTGTTCAAGAAACTCTCGCTTTGAAAAAAGGCATTTTAGCAGCTAAATACCTAGGAATCTCAAAGTTAGTTGTTGATGATGATAACTTATGTGTTATTAACTCGATTTGTAGCACTTGACATGTTCCGTGGGAAATTTCCAGTATTATTAAAGATGTGAGGTTAGACCTTCAAGTTTTTGAGGAAGTGAGTGTTAAACATTGTTTCTATGAAGCTAATAAAATTGTTGACTCCTGACCTCTATTGGACATTCTTTTCCTACTCTTTCGAGGTGGGTCGAAAGTAGCTAGCAAAAGCAACGACCTTTTATTGTTGACTCCTGACCTCTATTGGTACTATCCAAGATGATCAATCTAGTTTTCTTGCCTTTTATTAAAAAAAAGTTGTTATTGTAACGTCCATCCATAAGCCTATACCTGGCAAAAGCAACCCGACCCGAATAACTCGACCCGAAAAGGCTGACCCGAGACCCGAAACTAACCTGAGTTGCAAAACCTGAATATAACCTGAAACCCGAGTTAACCCGACCCGAACTTGACCCGAAGTGCGTCGACCCGAAATGACCTGATTTTAAACCACTAACACGAAAATGACCCGAAAAAATATAAATCTAATTGAAAAAAAATACTAAAATGACTATATGCACTTTTTTTTTCTTAAATATTGACTCGAAAATGACCCGACCCGAAATAACCCGACCCGTTGACCCGAAATTGAACCGATCAACTTACCCGAAAATCGCCTGAAACTTGAAACAACCCGACCCGAACTAGCCCAATAATATAATAGACCCAAATTCGATTTAATTAACCCGTTTACTAGGTCTAGATAAGTCTTGGAATACATCTCAAATGTTGGGGGGGAATCATTCAACCGTGATAGCGTATTAGCGTACACGTTATTGATGACATTATATAAACGGAGCATAAGTCAACGGCCTCACGATCATGCGAAGCATTTTCTCTTGATTCTTGAATCTTTCCTTTACATTACTCAGTCCGTTTTGATTTTTGATTTTTTGTTTACTTATTTGTTGGTTGATATTTTAATTTTTAGGTATTTCGTTTATCTGTTTACCTTTTTATGTTGGGATGAGTAATTTGATAATCCAAATAAGTTACTGTTCACTTGTCATCTAATGTCACTATTGTCTTGAGAGACGGTCTTTCAACTTATGGTAAAACTAATTACAAATTAATGAAAAAATGGTACTGAAAGCAATAAAATGGATACGAATACAATTAAAATATACTCGAATTTCTTCACATACATTAAACACTAAATTATACGGTAAGAAAATGTCATACATATAAGGTCCATCCAAGTAACAATGGAATTCAATCTCAAATTTTTAAGCAGAATTGCTATAAGAGCATCTCCAATGGTAAGCTAGTTACCATTAGCTTACCTTTGCCACATCATTTTTTTAAGCTACAACAAGTGTAAGCTACAATTTACTCGAATGGATTAGCCAACTTCTTACTAGCTTGATTTGACTCATTTAACACACTTATCTAATAATTCATTCAATTTCCAATTATTATCATAAAATTAAAACTTTATTAATGACATAACAAGTTTCCAATTAGTTATATTGTCATGTGAGTCCTTTCAAGCAACTAGCTCCATGGAGCTAGTAGCTCAAAAAATTTGTGGGTCCATTTGAGATAAGCAAATCTACACGGACAACTCCAATGGTTAAGCTACTAGCTTGCAATTTTCTAAAATTGCAAGCAAGTCTTCAAGCTAAACCATTGGAGATGCTCTAACACACTCAATGTTTTATTTGTTACACCACCTATTTTATTTTTCTTTTCAAGTTTGCCCCTAACCCCTTTTTTACTTTATTTAATAAATACTCCCTCTTATAGTCTTATTCCATTATTTTTCCCTATAATCTATTTAGTTCATTCATGTTATCTACCCTATATCCTTTTTTGTAGGTAGGGTTGTGTGATCCATATTCAATTGTCTGCGGGGTTTAGTATTTTGTGAGGTCCAAATTAATTTCCTTAATCTAAGATTACCTTGACTATAAATTTCACAGGATGTCGTATCACGTGTCTGTGTCGTATCCGTGCTCGTACCCGTATCCGTATCCGTGCCCGTGTCTGTGTCCGTTTTGATGCTACCTAGGGTGTGGCTGGCAATTTGGAAGATGAATCAACATCATTTTATCTTTTTTTTCCTTCCTCTTTAGTTGTGCCAACCAATCTAAAGTTGCCATATGCCGGGTTAGAAGAAAACTCAAAAAGGTCATGGGATGACCGTATTTCATATTGGGTCATGTTAATTTTTTGGTTAATGAGTGATTAATGTGACCCATAAAAAGTGACTACTTTTTAATAATAGTGAACACTTTATGTTAATAAATTAACCACTTTTGAAAGTGGTCATTTTAAAATCACAAATTCTTATTTCAGACGGACCATTTCCGTCTGAAAAATAAGACGGGATTATGTTGCCACTTTTTGATAAAATGTAACCACAGCTTATATCAACTTGTTTTCAATAGTGGTTACATTTAACTGTAAAGTGGTTACAAAATCCCGTCTTATTGCTTTATACCAAAATGGTCCGTCTGAAGCAAGACCAACTGTTTTAAAATAATAAAACATGGACACTATTTAACTTAAAATGTTCACTTTTTAGTATAAAATGGTCACTTTTTAGGTGGTCGGACCGTTCAACGATCTTATACAATAATTTGTGACTCATAATCTAATTGGTGACCTTGCCTGGAGGTCGTAAGGGACTTGAATGATTTCTTAATGGAACCAATTGTTCCCTCTTGAAAAATATGAAAGATATCACATATAGGTCTCCCAAATTGGAAAAATATGAGAGAGTTGTCTAGTTTATAAACCTAGGAGCTACTCCATCCTTTGCCAATTAGTTTTGTGATGGAACATCCTCGGATTTGTAAATTAGACACTCTTTCCTCCTAGATGGGCCGACACATGCCCGTATACGAATCTAACATGCTATTAGAGCCCAAGGTTTAGTCCTGGGTTCCGACACAAAGACGGGTCCGAAAAAACGACGTTCCTGCTTGACGAAAAAGGCAAAACTGGGCTATACTTGCCGAAAAGCGACGACGTTTCCGCCCGATGAAACAGGTTAAAGAATGACGGTCTTGTCGATCGATCGAAAAAAAGAGACCTTACATGTGAGGGGGCGTGTGAAGATATCACAGGTAGGTCTTCCGCATTAGAAGAATATGAGACAGCCGCCGACCAAGGAGCTACTCCACCCATTGCCATTTGATTTTAGGATTGATTCTCCTTGGACTTGTAGTTGGGTGAATGGGGTAATGTCATATTGTGTAAATATATAGGGTAAATGAGGAGTAGTTGGTCTTATTTGTTACCCGAAAAGGAATGGGTACTTTGGTTTGGTTGATCCAAATAAGATAAGTGTAACATTTGATTTGGATGAGAGAGAATATTTAATTAATACTTTATACAAGTAATTTACAACAATAAGTCTTGCTCGTGAAATTACAATGCTCAAGTTGCTCTGGAATACTTCCTCCCTTCAACTCCGCTCTACCACTTTCTTTTTTGTACACTATTCACAAGCAATCATATAATTGCAATTTTCTCTCAATATATAAGTAAAAAATATATTCATGTGTGATCTTGTTTGATTCGTCTTTACGAGTACATTATTAATATCTAACTTTTATAATTTTTGCAAACACATAGCTAACGATATTTACCGTGTAAAACACGTCTCGGCAAATGTGAAAAAAAAAAATTTGATCAAGTGGAATTGAATAGAGGAAGTACATCTTAAATGTTTGGGGACTCGTTCAATCGTGGTAGCGTACACGTTATTGATGACATTATATATTACGGAGCATAAGTCAACGGCCTCACGATGATACGAAGACAGATTCTCTTTGTCCTTTACATTACTTAGTCCGTTTTGATTATTTGTTTATTTATTTATTTATTTTTAATTAAATTTTTGGCCGTTGTTTATTTGTTTACTTTTTTAGGTTGGAAGGGGTAATTTGATCATCTAAATAAGTTATTGTCCAATTGTCATATAATGTCACTAAATATTTTGAGAGACGATGCTTCAATAAACTAATTGAGAAACCAAATACAAATTGATGATAAAATGGAACAAAAAGCATAAAATGTGTACGAATACAATAAAAGTATACTCGAATTTCTTCAGAAACATTAAACACTAAATTATTCTGTAAGAAAATGTCATACATATAAGGTCCACCCAAGTAACAATGGACTTCTATCTCAAATTTTAAAGCAGAATTGATATATCATACCCCATATTTTACTTATTACGCCCCCTATTTTATTTTTCTTTTCAAGTTTGTCCCGGTCACTTTTTACTTTATTTTGTAAAATTATCCCAACTATTCCATTATTCTTCCCTATAATCTATTTGGTTCATCCATGTTTTCTACCTTGTATCCTTTTATGTAGATGTGGTTATGTGATCCATATTCAATTATCTGCGGGGTTGAGTGTTTGTGTGGTCCAAATTTATTTCTTTAATCTAAAAACTCAGATGAAAAGGAAGATTACCTTGAATAGGAATAAGTTTAAATTATCGTTTATCGGAAATGAGTTTCTGCTACGAGGTTTAATAATATTAATTTAATTCGTAGGACTCTTTTATAAATACATCATTTTTCAATGGGAATTGCTATATTATGACCAGTAAGTAGATTATACATCTGAGGTAATACCACCAGTTGTGTAATTTTTGAGCTTTATGAAAAAGTTTTTGAGCTTTATTTTAACGATTATGAGTTATACTACAAAGTTTATGAGTTATTTTACTTAAACATTAAGCTCAAAAAATATATAATATAATTCAAAAACATTACATATAAACTCAATTAATTTGAGTTTGATGGCAAAAAAATTAATAGGTGACATATAAACATTAAAAAACTAGAAAAACAACTTAAATCAGGTAGTGCAATCCGATGTTCCTTTTTGTGTATTATGACTTGTGATATTTTTTTAAAAATAAAAACTAAGTTAATTCATACGACGGTCCTAAAAATACTTACTTTCCTTCAAATCCCTCACTTGACAATAATTAATAACACAGACGATTACTAATATCGAATCAAATTGAGACAAAAATATCGACAATTAGGATCGCAAATACTTTAAACGGTCATAACTTTGCGCTCGGGTGATAGTTTTTGGATAATTTCAAATCACTTATCTCGTCGAGACGAATGCAATTGAAAAAAAAATTACGTTGCCCAGACGTGTGGAATACACTTCATGGCCTAGGCGTAGTCATGTGGTCTATACAGGACGTGGCCTAAAACATGGATTCTTTCCCATCGACTGAACCTTTCACAGGGACAAGGTAGGCCAAGACGACGTTGTAAACCATAAAAACTTAGAACAAAAATATTATGGGAAACAAGATTTTTATTTATAAATGAAAGATTGCGGGTTACAACTTCCGTAGGTCTCTTGATTCCATTCTTAGGGTTACGGTTTTGATAGTATTACGAGGGTCTTATCGACTTGATCTTGTAGGGAGATGACAGAGTCTTTTTGTGACTTATTCCATCTGCTCTCTTTCTCAATCTAAACACAGATGTATTTATAGTTTTAGTAACTTAAAGGGCAAGATAATAAATAAATATTATATAAGATATTATCTCAATCTCTTTTGATAATTATCTTCTAAATACTAAAAATAATCTATCATTAATGGATACCAAAATATAAAATTTCGGTATCTAAAACACGTCTTGCCCTCCATACGTCTTGACCATGTAATTTTTTTTTCCCCATCGTATTTGGCCTATAAGAGAAAATGGAAGAAGGTGGAGAGGATGCAAATATATTCAGAATTGTCTGACATCTCACACAAATCACAACAAAATATGTTCATAGAGTCACTCAAACATTCTCCATAGCAAATTAGAAATTAAAATGGCAGCTCACAGTGCTGCAAATACACTCCTTGCAGCACTCAACATTCCAGTTTTCAACTTATGGAGTATTTCTTATGGCTATAGGCTTAACGAACTCAAGGGAATTGTTGCACTTCTCAAAAACGTCCTCCTTGAGGCCTCCAACATAGCCGAGCTTTCCGAAATTGAGCCCCATTGTATAGACAAACTCAATGATGCTGTTTACGACGCTGATGATATGATTGACGAGGTACTCACTCAGCTTCAGCGCAAGCAGCTCACCGGCGATAACAACATCGACGACACTACTAAACCTCATAAAAGTGTAAGGACTCGAACCTTCTCTAATGACGCTAACAAAGTTATAGACATGTTGCTAACATCTGAGAAGAATGTTTATTACCTTGCAATAGTAGGGATTGAGGGTGTGGGAAAGACCACCCTTGCTCAACTTGTTTTTAGTAATAAGAGGATTATACAAGAATTTCCGATTAGATTATGGGTTGGTGTGTATGATGGAGTTGGATCAAACCTTAATGTAAAAAAAATCCTTTTAAAAATATTAGAATTGCTTAAATCGGATTTAGATGATAGTTTAAGTCTTGAAAATCTGCAACTTGAATATAAACATATTTTAGAAAAGAAAAAGTTCTTACTTGTTTTAGATGATTTACGGAACGAAAGTATACTAGAATTGCGTAACTTGAAAGAACTCTTAATGATAAAAGGAAGTGTAATTAGGATTATAGTAACTACACAATCCAAGGAGACAGCTAGAATCATAGGGAATGGTACTCACTTGTTGGAAGGCCTTCCCCAAGAGCCTTCACCACATTTGTTCCATGAAGCTCAAAGTATTGAAAATGCGAGTGAAAAACCTTTTTCTACTAGTCTCGATTATAACATTCAATATCTCAATAAAGATGAGTTCGGTGATGTGGAGACATTTAAAAAACCTTTTTCTAATATTCTCGATTGTAACTTTCAAGATCTCAACAAAGATGAGTTTGGTGATGTGGAGACATTTAAAAAACACGACCTTCTGCATAATCTTGCTCAAACTTGTCTCGATTATACAGACAAGCTTAAGGGTGTTGTTTACGATGCTGACGATCTGTTTAACAAATCAATCTTTATCGGTCAAGGGAAGAATTTGTTCAAAGGTGATAATATTTTCGAAAAGTTACGTCACTTAATCCCGCCTTTAGAAAATTCTCTAAAGGTAGAAGAACTAATATTAATTTCGAAAGATATAGCTGATGCCCATGCTAAATTTGGGCATAGTATCAGTACTAAACCTAATAGAAGGCTTAGGGTGAAAACCTTCTCTAGTGTAGATGCATTTGATATTGTTGGGAGAGATGCTGATGCTAAAAAAGTTATAGGCATGTTGCTACACTCAGAGATGTGTGCTTATTTTCTTGCTATAGTCGGAATTGGGGGTGTGGGAAAAACCACCCTTGCGAAACTTGTTTTTGGTGATAAGAGGATTATAGACGAATTTCCTATTAGATTGTGGGTTTGTGTGTCTGACCAAGATGGAACATCACTTGATGAGAAACAAATTCTCTTAAATATTCTAAAATCGCTTGAATGTCGGTTTGATGATAGTTCATCAGTTGATATTCTACAACGTGAATATCAACGTAATCTACAAGGGAAACAGTTCTTACTTGTTTTAGATGATATATGGAGTGAGAAAACTGTAGAATTGCGTAAGTTGAAAGAACTCTTGATGATTGATGGTAGTAAAAGTAGGATTGTAGTAACTACACGATCGAAGGAGACGGCCAGGCACATAGGGAATGATACCCACGAGTTGGAAGGCCTTTCAGAGGAGCATTCACAACGTTTGTTCGAGATGGCAGCCTTTAAAAATGGAGAGAAACCGCCTGAATTAGTAGAGATTGGGAAGAAGATAGTTAAGAAGTCATCTAATATTCCCCTCGTTATAATGGTGATAGGTTCCTTTTTATATCGTCAGCCCATAGATAAATGGATGACATTTGATATGAGTGCGTTCAATAGATTCTCTAAGGTCAAGAACGAAATAATGTCGAAACTGGAAATTAGTTATACTAATCTTGATCCCTCTTTACAAAGTTGCTTTGCATACTGTGCAATATTTCCCAAGGGTTTTGTTATAAGTAAAGAGCTGATAATAAACCTCTGGGATGCACAAGGATACATTGTACCCTTTGTTGAAGGTCAAATTTTTGAAAATGATGGCGAAGAATACTTTTCAGTATTGCTACAAAGATGCTTCTTTCAGGATGTAGAGAATAATGAGTTGGGTGATGTAGTCTCATTTAAAATACATGACCTTATGCACGATCTTGCTCAAAAGGTTTCGAGGAAGGAGATTTGTATCATAAGTTCTATCATACCCGATTTGGAATATAGTGCTCGCCATATACTATTCGATGGGCCTACAGATAGTGGTGATATTAAACTTAAGAATAAGATCCGTTCATATCTAATGTTTTCGGGTAACCAGTTTGATTTTAGAGATGAATTGCGTACATCTGAAATTTCCGAGGATTGGAGTTGCTTACGGGCATTGGCCTTAGAAAGCCAAAATGTTAGGCTGCCGGATACAATTGGTAACTGCTTACATTTAAGATATCTCAATCTCGGTTACTCTACATTTAACAAACTCCCTAATTCCATTGTGAGGTTACATAATTTGCGGACACTTGACATTCGTTATTGCACGTACTTGGAGGAATGGCCAAAATATTTTAGCAATTTGGTGAATCTCACACACCTGTACACAGATTGTTGCTTACGATTGAGGTACATGCCAGTTGGCATTAGTAATATGAGTCGCTTGTGTACGTTGACTGAGTTTGTGGTCGAGGATGAGAGTAATAGCGGGATGCAACGCGTTGCTCAACTTACTGATCTCAAAGCCCTTTTGGTGAACCTCAAGGGCCGCATATCCATCCGGTTCGGAGCACTTTTTAAAGGTGTGGAGGGATATAGCTGGGAAGGGAGCTGTTTCGAGCACGCTGAATATCTCAACGAAGTGGTGATAACTTTTCCTCGTGATACCAAATTATTAGATGCGCAAATTGTGATGGAAAAACTGAAGCCGCACAGCAATCTCAGGAAGTTTACTTTCATTAACAATGAAATTAAGAAAATAGCAACATGGGGAAGTGCACAACATAACTGGGCCACCTTTTTCCCGAATCTTGTATATATCTCTCTCTATCGGTGTAATCGAGTGCAAGAATTACCAAAGCTAAGTAAACTGCAGCATCTAAAATCTCTCGTTCTCGATAGATTGTATGATTTGGAGTACATGGAAGAAGACGTGACTAGTAATAATGATTCGGGATCACTGGACACCGCATTCTTCCCCTCCCTTGAAATTCTCCGTATCAATGACCTTCAAAGCTTGAAAAGCTGGTGGAGACCCGGTGTCGGCAATGAAAGCCATTGCCAACCCGCCTTTCCTAAACTTTCTCAACTGCTCCTCTCGTGTTGCTATCAATTAAAATCATTCCCACCCTGTCTAAGCAGCCCGGAAATAAATTTGACCAATTGTAACAAAGTAGCGATAACAACAGCGGATGGAGTGCACATATCAACTAATTAGGTCTCCATAAAATCAAGTTACGGAGTACTACAGTATCCAGGCCTCGAAGAAATGAGTTTCTTAAACATAGTTTATGTCTGTCTATCTTTTCATTTGTTTGCGTATAGTGTATTAGTGTGCCTATTTTTTGTTTTGTTTTAATGAATAATATACACTTTGTTATGAAATATATTAATATGGATGTCACATATATTATATTATTATGGATGTACATAATGTAAGAATATTCTAGACTCACTCTTTACCTTCCTATTGTATAACTCCTATATATTCATGTATATATACTCTTATATGCTAATGAGAAAGACACACCTCTCTATCATTATCTTTCTTACATATTATAACACGTTATCGGCACGAGTTTCTAACCAATGTTATGAGCTAATTGATGCACCAAAGTTTGGGTTGATATTATGTTAAGGATTCGAAAAATGGTTCTTATAATTCTCGATTCTTAATCTTGGAAATTCCACCATATTCATTAGTAAGTCGTTCTATTTTTGTTTTAATACCGAGGCTTATGATTATACGTAGCGTTCGTTTTCTTATTACGTATTATGATCCCCTTTTTCAGTTATTTTACAAAGTAATTTTATAGAATGTTGGGATGATGTTTGCACTTAACTTTAACACAATATTTTCATTTAAGTTATTATTTGATTAAAACACGATACTTAATTCCTTATCACATGTTTCATGGTTATTAATTTTAAAAGCTTCATTGTTTTAAAATCTCGTTTAATTTTGTGCATTATTTTATCATATTCATCTGACAATTATATTTAACTATTAAATTAAATTAAATATTGATACTATTCTTAACCTGTAATGTTTATGATTATAAGAAATTAGAGTCATTTGTATACACATTATTATAATAGTGATATAAAAACTATTCGAGTTTGTATTTACAATAATTCACATGTAATTCTCCTCATAGATTTATTTGAAACGTTTGAATTTCGAATACGGTAATAGCTTCGTATATAGTCAACATGAAATGTTTTAAATTTTACACGAAATTAGAACATCGTTGAGTTACATGTTATAAAACTATAGTCACAAATATTTCACATGGTTGATGTTATTTTTCCTATAAGGATAAATGAATTAGTAGAGATATAATACACACATACGAGTAATTGAGAACTCCCCAAAGGAGCAAATTATGACGAATAACCCAATTATTACATGTAACAACTAAACCATTATGAATGATATTTGTATTACTTGCTTCGTATAATTCCAATTTGACAACTCATTATTCAAAGATTCCACACTTTGTGATCTACTGTAAAATAAAAGGGTTTGAGTCACGGTGGTAGATGTTTGATCTAATAGCAATGTAAAACTACTTGCATTATTTAGCGTCAAAAAGTGAATGATGTGATTTTTTTTGGCGGAATGTAAGTAAATTAATAAAACCCAAAAATCGGGCAATCACCAATACAATCTATCAATTTTGTAATTAAAATTTCCGATTCTTTTCTAATTTGCCTTATTTATTATGTAAACAGGATTAGTTGTGGAAGATTATATTAATAATACATGGAGATTGGAGAATGATCCTTGGATACTCTATTCATGTGACATGGAGAATGGAGATCAATTTTGAATCAGGTTCTTAATTTTTCTTACGAAGTATTTACTGATTTGGCATTATAGGCTGTTTTTGTTTGATTATTTTTGCTGTTTTGACGAATTCACGCCTAAACGGGTTTTCGATGATGATTTATGTCAGCCGACCGTACTTTATGTTTGGACCAAGGCTATTATAATTTATGGGTAGTCAAGATAAGCTTTTGATTTTGATACTCCCTCCATCCCATTTATATTGTCCCTTTTCTAAATTTAGTAAGGGGACAATATAAATGGTATGGACGGATACCAATGACGAAGCTATGCCTGGGCCATAGGGCCCCTGGCCCGGGTTAGAATTTAAGGGATAAGTAAAACATAAGTAGGATAATGAACAAATAAGTGAATGAGGCATAGTGGTCAAGAGTAAATACCAAGAGTGTCTTTGTTGCACTGTGTTCGAGTTATATTCATCAGATATGATATTAATAAATCGCTCTATAAAATATATAGTAAATTTGTTGAAAAAAAATCAATGTATCCGTCATTAATTAAACAAGAATAAATATAACTCCGTAAGTTTAAGTTCTAAATATTAATTTAAATAGCCTATTAAATATAAAAAATGTTTCCCTTTGCAAAAAAAAAATATTAACAACGTTGACATAATGGTATGAGGCCCTTTATAAATGCGTATCATCGATGAAATTGAAATCGGCCCTGGGCCTTATTTCGTCCTAGCTTCGTCCCTGACGGATACGAATTAAAATTAGGCTCATTTAAGCGGGCGGTTCGTTGGGTACGTTTTTGCTTCTTGGGGCGTTTCGAACCCGGAAATGATCACCTGTAGCCCCTACATAATTTAGCTACCACCGTCTTCATCCCAATGATATAATCCCATTTCCTTTAATTCAAGGGCTTTGGTATCAAAATTATGTGGACCTATACACGATGAAGAGTTTAATTTAGAGTATGAATCATTCCACAATTTAACGAGTTTCACCAAGTTGATTGAATTCGCATGACGACTACAATCACACTATCATCATACTATCATTTACGACATTCAAGTCGTTGAATGATCTCTTAATCGAACCAACTCTTCCCTCCTGAAAAAGAGAGTTCTTTGACAAGTACTCTGTAATTTACAATGCTCAAGTCGTTATTGTAGCCGTCCATCCAATAAGCCATGAAATACATCTCATATGTGTTAATAATAATAGTATCTCGTCTTAGTATGTTAATAATAATAGTATCTCGTCTTAGTATCTTTGTATATCTCGTCTTAATATCTCCGTCTTATATTTTCCTTATTCTGTATTTCCTTAATCGTATTCTAATCTTTGTAAGATTGTTTTCCTGTATTCTTCTTAACCTAGTTTCCTAATGTCGTCATTAGTGGTTGTATAAATACTCAGCTTATTTGTCAATAATAATTAAGCTTTCATACATCTTATATGGTATCAGAGCCAGAGTGACAGAAAGTCACGTGTTCAAACCCCGGCAGCCCCCAATATCTCACAACCTCACAAAGTGGAAAAACCCGGCACATGGTATGGGGGGCCTGTGCACTAACCATCCACTCTTCAAGCCCAACGGGCATTCGAGTGAGGGGGCATAATAGAATATAACTATAATATATGGGCCTCAACCATTACCTTAAGGTTTTGGTTGAGATGGTTCATCTATCATGGTATCAGAGCAACTATTATTGATGACAATGATTGCTATAAGCTATAAGCTATTCAATTGCTATATAATCTTTACGATATATTATGGTATCGAGCCTCACGATCGCAAAACAAGCCCTTCTTCTACCCTAGCCGTCCTTGTCTATTATGGCTCCTCACGAGCAACTCATCACCAACACCGTCGATCCCACCACCCCGTTTATCCTCGTCAATTTCGCTCGTTGCGATAAACTCACCCCGCTTAACTATATGTCATGGAAAATCCAAATCGAGTCCCTTCTTTTTGGATATGACTTGCTAAAATACATCGATGGCACGACTCCTTGCCCCCCCGAAACCGTGGAAAACACCACTACCAAGAAAGTGGAACCGAACCCCCTCCACACTACCTGGAAACGCCAAGACAAACTCCTTTTTGGTGCACTAGTTGGCACCATCTCCCCCGACATCTCCACCCTCATTATCCGAGCATCCACTACCCGTGAAGCATGGGTTATCCTTGCTAAAACCTATGCCAACCCGTCCCGCGGCCACATTCTGCAAATCAAAGACAACCTAGCCAACCTCTCCAAAGCCAACAAAACCGTAACAGACTATATGCAATCAATCAAAGTCTATACCGACAAACTCTCGCTCCTTGGTAAACCCATGGACGCTGAAGACATCATCGCCAAAGTCCTTCAAGGCCTTGATCAGAAATCATACCGTCCCGTCATTGAAGCCGTCAAAGCCCGTGACGAGCTCATCTCCTTTGACTCGCTCCATGAAAAACTCCTCAACCATGAACTCTCGAACCCACAAAACTCAACCGACCTCTTCTTTCCCGCCTCTTCTCACGCCACCACCTACCGTCCCACCTACCACAACAATCGCTCTCAAAACCGCTCCCAACCTCCACTGCTTCCCACACCCTCAAGCTTCCCCAACACTGTCACGGCATTCAAAGGAAAGTGCCAATGGTGTCATGTTGTTGGTCACTTCCTTGAACAATGCTCCATCTTCAAGAAACTCTTTCCTACCGTCACGGTACCCGCCTACACCCCTCCAGCTCGCAACAACCGCCAACCCCAAGCACCCCGAGCCTACACTGCCACGGCCTCTCTCCCCTCTCCAACCGGGACCTACCTTATTGACAGCGGTGCTACCCACCATGTTACTAATGACCTCAACACCCTTGCTATTCATTCACCCTATGATGGGTCGGATGAGCTCTTAATAGGAGACGGTTCCTCACTCCCTATAGCGAATATCGGTTCTTTCTCTATTCCCTCCTTCTCTTCTACATTTGTCTTCTCTAAAGTCCTCTATGTTCCCACTATTTCTCGTAACATAATCTCTGTCTCTCAATTTTGTCGTGACAATAATGCTATAGCCGAATTCTCACACTCTTCTTTTGCTTTTAAGGATCGTTCGACGGGACGCACTCTTCTTCACGGGTCTAGTCATGCTGGGATTTACGAATGGTGCCCATCCTATCCTACTCTTCATCTCAGCCGCCTCACCTCCTCCGTCTCAAGTTGGCATCATCGTCTAGGACATCCCGCTTCCCCTATTATTAATCTTATTTCCCGTATTTTTCCTATAAAAGAGTCTTTTACCGACATAAGTAATTGTAACTCTTGCTCTATTAATAAAAGTCACAAGTTGCCCTTTCATTCTTCTACGCTCTCATCTACGGCCCCTTTGGATTTAATTTTCTCGGATTTGTGGACTTCTCTCGTACTCTCTCACGATGGTTTTAAATATTACGTCATCTTTGTCGATCATTTTACTAAGTATACTTGGCTCTATCCCTTGAAAAACAAATCTGACACTGCTCAAACCTTTCAACGATTCAAAGCTCTTGTTGAAAACCGCTTCCAAAAATCAATTATACAATTCTTCTCGGACAATGGAGGTGAGTTTATTAAATTTACACCTACGCTCTTTTCTCACGGTATTGCCCATTTGACTTCTCCTCCGCATACTCCCGAACACAATGGATATGCGGAGCGTCGTCATCGTCATATCGTTGAAACCGGCTTAACTCTTCTCACCCATGCCTCTCTACCTCTCAAATTTTGGTCTCATGCCTTCTCAACCGCTACTTACCTCATCAACCGAATGCCTACACCCACACTACAAAACATCTCCCCTTATCAAAAATTGTTCAACTCCGTCCCCAATTACTCCAAACTCAAAAATTTTGGGTGCCTTTGCTACCCATGGCTTCGCTCGTATGTGTCACACAAACTCGCTCCCAAGTCTGCCCCGTGTATATTTATAGGCTATTCTCCCACGCAAAGTGCATATCACTGCCTTGACCCCGTCTCGACTCGTCTTTACACGTCTCGCCACGTCAAATTCGTCGAGGATGACTTCCCCTTTCCTCGACTTACCTTCTGTGTCGTGCCCTCGTCCCCTTTCTCCGTGTCGCAGTGGTGCGATTTTACCGTACCCATTCTCCCTCATGTTCCTCCACCGCGACACACTCCTGCTCCTCTGGTTGTACCCACTTCCCCTCCAGTCATTCCCCCTGTCTCCCAGCCCCCTGCCTCACCCGTGTCACCCTCCACTACCCCCCAATCCCCTGCCTCCCCCGTGTCTGCTTCCCCTGTCTCACCCCTGCACTCCTCCCCTGCTACTACTTCTTCCCTGCCTCCACCCCCACCACCTCCCCCTCCTTCTCCCCGCACTGTCACCACTCGTCTTCTCAACAATATTCGCTGCCATAATCCCAAGTATGCCAAGGTTGCCACCCTTGCGTCTTCTCACACCCCTACCACGTTCCGCCAAGCCAATTCTGACCCTCGATGCCAAACAACCATGACCGAGGAACACCTTGCTCTTCTTAACAATTGTACCTGGGATCTCGTTCCTCCCTCTTCCTCTTACAATGATATTGGTTGTAAGTGGGTGTATCGAATTAAATACAACCCCGACAACACAATCCAAAAGTACAAAGCCCGTCTTGTTGCTAAAGGATTTCATCAACAAGCAGGCATTGATTATTCCGATACCTTCAGTCCTGTTGTCAAGCCAACCACTGTTCGTCTGATTCTTACTCTTGTTGTCCATCACAATTGGCCTCTTCGTCAATTGGACATTAATAATGCGTTCTTACAGGGCACTCTTTCTGAGACGGTTTACATGAGCCAACCTCCGGGGTTCGTTGATGCTACTCGCCCCACTCATGTGTGCCGTCTCAACAAAGCTATTTATGGTCTAAAACAGGCACCTCGTGCCTGGTACACCGAGCTCAAAAACTTCCTTATATCGTCGGGTTTCCGGACCACTGTCTCGGACTCCTCTCTGTTCATCCACTCTCACGGCTCCTCCATCCTCTATCTCCTTGTCTATGTCGATGATATTATCATCACAGGTTCCTCCTCGTCTCTTCTCGATAAATTTATCCTTACTCTTGCTAATCGATTCTCGCTTAAGGATTTGAGACCGCTCTCCTACTTCTTGGGTGTTGAAGTTACCCCTAACCCCGCTGGCCTACTACTTACCCAAACCAAATACATACATGATCTTTTATCTCGCTACTCCATGCTTGATGCCAAACCTACACCAACTCCCCTTGCTGTTCACCCGCCCCTTACCCTCGGTTCTGGTTCCGCTATTCCTAACCCAAGTGACTATCGTTCCATCGTTGGTAGCTTACAATACCTTTCCCTTACTCGTCCTGACTCCTGATATTGCTTTTACTGTCAATCGGTTTGCTCAATTTTTACAGGCTCCTCAAGACTCACATTGGCTTGCTCTCAAACGTCTACTTCGTTATCTCAAAGGTACTCTCACTCTTGGTCTTCAAATCTACCGTGACTCCCCGCTTACTCTTCATGCATTTTGCGATGCGGATTGGGCGGGAGACAAAGATGATTATGTCTCTACATCTGGTTATCTCGTTTTTCTTGGTCGCACACCTATCTCCTGGTCCTCCAAGAAGCAAAAAGCTCTTGCCCGTTCTTCCACAGAAGCTGAGTTTCGTGCTCTAGCTGACACCACAGCCGAATTGCTTTGGCTTAGATCTCTTCTTGCCGAAATCAAGCTTCCCTTACAAGCTCCTCCTATGGTTTTTTGTGATAATTTAGGCGCCACCAACTATGCTGCTAATCCCATTTTCCATTCTCGTATGAAGCATTTGGCGATCGCCTTTCATTTCGTTCGTGAACATGTTCAGAATGGTACTATTCGTGTGGTTCATGTCTCTAGTGGTGATCAATTGGTTGATGGTCTCACTAAACCGCTTGCTCGTGCTCGGTTTCAGTTTCTCGTTTCCAAGATTGGTCTAATCCAAGGATTGTCCAACTTGCGGGAGCATGTTAATAATAATAGTATCTCGTCTTAGTATGTTAATAATAATAGTATCTCGTCTTAGTATCTTTGTATATCTCGTCTTAATATCTCCGTCTTATATTTTCCTTATTCTGTATTTCCTTAATCGTATTGTAATCTTTGTAAGATTGTTTTCCTGTATTCTTCTTAACCTAGTTTCCTAATGTCGTCATTAGTGGTTGTATAAATACTCAGCTTATTTGTCAATAATAATTAAGCTTTCATACATCTTATAATATGTTGGAGGGACTCATTCAATAGTGATAGCGTACATGCTATTGATGACATTATATGTTACCGAGTACTCCATTAGTCAACGACCTTACGAGAAAGGAAGGACATTTTCTCTTGAATCTTTCTTTGACACTATATTATAGTATATGAGAATAGGACATTTTTTCTTGAATATTTCTTTTACACTGTATTATAGTAGATGTGCATATAGTGGATCATATAGTAGTGCTAAAACTTAGTAATGTCTGACATCGTCCAATTACTAATAGAGGTCGCTATTTATAACCTCAATAGTGCTCTAGTTCTAATCGCACCTTATTCAACTCTCACAAACATTGCATTTTATTGAATCCATATATGAGTTGTCAGAGTTGAGGTTTGCTTATCAGCTATTACTCACTCAAACTGTTGAATAATGCCTTGAATCGGTTTAGTTGCCACTTCGAGTGACAATGTCTTGACAATACGGTATCCATTAATCTGTTTGGGCTAGGATTCTGTTTTGGGCCTATGGTCTATTTTGGGTCTTTCTAGGTTTTCTGTATTAGGTCCTTAGAGAAAGTATATAAACTCTCTAAGCCTAACCCTAGCAGTTATACTATCATAACAATCTGAACTCTGAATCTGAAAACTCTGTGATAGTCCTCAACATTAATACTCCTGAACATTAATAAAACTCTCCTCCCTTATGCTCTGTGGACGTAGCTAACACACCGTTAGTGAACCACGTAAATCTGTGTGTCATCGTCTTTATTGTTCTTTATTTGTTCTTTCTCGTTTCTTTCATAACACAAACATTATCCATAGCAAACTTCTTGTACAAATTAACGTTTGTTTTACTCAAAAATCACAATTTTCTTTTAAAAAAAAAACACCATCTTTGAAAACCAAATGGCAGGCATCGTAATCGCACTCGGTGTTGCCAATACACTCCTCACGGCACTAAACAACCCACTCCTAAAAAAGGCCTTCTTAAGTTTTTCCTATGCCAAAAGACTCAAAAAACTCAGGGGAACTGTTACGACTGTCAAGCGTGTGCTTCTTGACGCGGCCAACAAAGGTGAGCTCTCCCATTCTATTCTCGACTATGTAGATAAACTCAAGGATGCTGTTTACGATGCTGACGATTTGTTTGACGAGTTAGTCACTAAGGCTCAGCGGAAGCAGCTCTTCGAAGATGATAATTTCGTCAAAAAGGTGCGTCAGATATTCCCCAAAGTAAAAACATCTTTAAAGTTTAAAAAACTAAGATCAAGGTTGAGAGATATAGCTGATGATCATGCTAAATTTGGGCTTAGTATTGACACCACACCTCATAGAAAGCTTAGGGTGGAAACCGTCTCTTATGTAGCTGCACCTATTGTTGTAGGTAGAGATGAGGATGCTAGAAAAGTTATAACTATGTTGCTAGATTCGACAAAGCATGTTAATTTTCTCACTATAGTAGGTATCGGAGGTGTTGGTAAAACCACTCTGGCTAAACTTGTTTACGGTGATGCAAGGATAGAATCTGTATTCAAATCGAGGTTGTGGGTTTGCGTGTCTGATAAAGACAGAGCTCCGCTTGATGTGAAAGACATTCTTGTAAAGATACTAGAGCTATTAAAATGTGAGCTTGACTCTTCTTCCTCAATTGAGTCTCTACATAGTAAATATAAAACTAAAGTGAAAGGTGATAAGCTTTTGATTGTTTTAGATGATGTATGGAATGACAGTACTATAGAACTAAGCAACCTAAAAGACCTCTTGATGATCGATGAAAGTGAGATTAGAATCATAGCAACTACACGATCAATGAATATGGCTAGAACGTAGGGGGTGGTATGTATGAGTTGAAAGGCCTTTCTGACGATAATTCACGACATTTATTTGCGATGGTGGCATTTGGGAAAGGATCAAAACCCAATGATATTGTCGAGGTTGCCGAGAAGATAGTTAAGACATGTTCTAATATTCCCCTCGTTATAAAGGTGGTAGGTAGTCTTCTATATGGTCAACCCATAGGTAAATGGCAGGCATTTTTAACGAGTAGGTTCGCTAAATTTTCCAAGGAAGAGTACGGAATTATGTCTATATTGAATATTAGTTATGATTATCTTGACCCCTCTTTACAAAGTTGCTTTGCATACTGCGCAATATTTCCCAAGGATTTTGTCATAAGCAAGGAGATGATAATCAACCTTTGGGATGCGCAAGGATACATTGAACCATTTAGTGAAGCTCAAAGTACTGAAGACGCAGGTGAAGAACACTTCTCCATATTGCTACAAAGATGTTTCTTTCAAGATGTCAAGACGAATACGGAAGGTAATGTAGAGTCGTTTAAAATACATGCCCTTATGCACGATCTTGCTCAAAGTGTTTCAGGGAAGGAGATTTGTATGATAAATTCGAGTATCCACGATGTGGGATATAGGGTTCGCCATCTTTTTGTCTCTAGACCAATAAATTCTAATATGCCCAATTCGGAATGTAGTCTTCCTCATATATTATCTAATGGGACTATAACTAGTGATGACTTTAAGCCTAAGAGTAAGATCCGGTCATATCTTAGGCTTTGGAATAGGCGACTAGTTGTAGTTGGAGATGAATGGCCTTCATTTGAAATGCCCGAGAATTGGGATTGCTTGAGGGCATTGGCCTTACAATGCACAAATGCTAGGCTACCTGACACAATTGGAAACTTGTTACATTTAAGATACCTCAATATCGCTTACTCTAAAATAAAGAAGATCCCGGATTCCATTGTAAGGTTGCATAATTTGCAGACGCTTGACATAAGTTATTGCAAATCCTTGGAGGAATGGCCAAACGATTTTAGCAAACTGGTGAATCTCACACACCTGTACACAGATTTTTGCTTTAAGTTGAGTTGCATGCCAGTTGGTATGAGTAATTGGACTCGAATACGTACACTGACTGAGTTTGTGGTCGAGGATGAGAGTAATAGCGGGATGCAACACGTTGCTCAACTTACTGATCTCAAAGCCCTTTTGGTGAACATCAAGGGTCGCATATCCATCCGGTTCGGAGCACATTTCAAAGGTGTGGAGGGATATTATAGCCGGGAAGGGAGTTGTTTCGAGCACGCTGAACATCTCAACGAAGTGATAATATATTTTCCTCGTGATACCAAATTATTAGATGCGGAAACTGTGATGGAGAAACTGAAACCACACAGCAATCTCAGGAAGTTTACTTTCGTTAACTATGAAATTAAGAAAGTAGCAAGATGGGGAACTGCACAACATAACTGGGCCACCCTTTTCCCGAATCTTGTATATCTCTCTCTCTATCGGTGTTATCGAGTGCAAGAATTACCAAAGCTAAGTAAACTGCAGCATCTAAAATATCTCTATCTCTTTGAATTGTATGATTTGGAGTATATGGAAGAAGACGTGACTAGTAATAATGGTTCGGGATCATTGGACACCACATTCTTCCCCTCCCTTGAGTTTCTCCATATGTATGACCTTCAAAGCTTGATAAGCTGGTGGAGACGAGGTGACTGCAGCAAAAGCTGGTGGTGGGACTGGCGGGGCTGGTGGAGACCAGGTAACTGGAACAAAAGCCATTGCCAAGCCGCCTTTCCTAACCTTTCTAAACTCGTCCTAACGTCTTGTCATCAATTAAAATCATTCCCACCCTGTCTAAGCCGCCCGCTAATAAATTTGACAAAATGTAACAAAGTAGCGATAACAACCGCGGATGGAGTGCATATATCAACTGATTAGATCTCCAGAAACTCAAGTTACGGATACTACATTACCCGGGACTCGAAGAATTAAGTTCCTTAAACATGGTTTTTGTCTAACTTTTCATTTGTGTGCGTATATGTACTGTGGTGTAGTCGTGTGCCTAAAATTATTGTTTTTTCGGTCTATTCAATAGTTTAAACTTTTCTTTTTTGGGTGTTTTAGGTAATAGTTTACATTTTTCACATTTTTCCTGATTTGAAAATGTTTTATTCTCTAGTTTATCTTTTAATAATATACTCCTTTATTCCAGTCAATTGTTGTCTTATCCTTTTTTGGGTGTCTCAGTCAATTGTTGTCGTTTTTATATTAGGAAGGTTTTCTATAAGTAATTTATTGTTCACTTGTCATCCACTTAGTATACCCACAAATGATCCCCTACTCTTGCCTTGGTTTTTGTGTCAAAATAGAAGAACAACAATTGACTGGGACAGAGGGAGTAAAAACAATTTTCACTCTCTATATCTTGATCTCTGTGTATAAAAAATAGGTAAACAATTCATTGAGCTAGAGGGTGTATTATCCTGATAATTTTGTTGTGAGAAGAATCATAAATGACAATGTCTTAGTATAAAAAAGAGCGTCTGAGGCGCAAGGCGCAGTGACCTGATCGTGAGGCGCATGGAATACAAAAGGCGCACCTAAGGCTCATGAGGCGCACCCGTTGCGCACAGGGCGCAACTAGCGAGGCGCACTCGACGCGCATTAATATGCAGTTCCATATTTTTTTCCAAGTTCTTTTATTTTACCCCTCTTTTCTCTCCCTTATCCTTGATTTTCACTTGTAAATACATCTTATCCCTTTTTAAAACAAAAAAAGTATTATTCTTGCTGAAATTTTGTTTGTAAAATATGGATGTTCGTTTGAAAAATAAATGTGCCTCGTATCCAAAAGGCGTGCGCCTTCGCCTTCCCCCTGACGCCTCATTCGCTTGGGACCCCATCACCTCGGTGCACCTCGTGCCTTCTCAAACTAGGGACGATGTTATAGATCTACTTTTACAACATCTCTCATTATAATTATAGTCATTACTCATGTTTCACAAAATGCAAATCAAACCCTATTTCTATCTATGATCATCTCAAAATCACTCACCTTTACTAAAACACAAAATTGATCACACAACGAGAGGAAAATCGAGATCGTGAGAGAGAGAGAAAGCTAGGGTTATGTGTTGGTGATTTAAGTGAAATCATCGGCCATTGAGTATAGTCAGGTTTGGTTCATAGATGGGTGAACTTGGAAATACTATATCGTGGGTTTGGGGGTGCGGAGTGCACTCACACGTAAGTAATTTTCTTCTTTGCGATTTAGTAAAATGATCAAGTCTTATAGTTTGGTAGTTATTTCATTCCTCTTAGTTCGTTCCTTTTGGTTTATTCCTATCTAACTACTATATAAGAATATAGTGGGGCTGTTAATCATATGAAATACTCCGTAAAAGACTAAAAAAGTGAGAGACATTTACATACGTTTACGTAACTTTTCACTAAAAAATCAAACTTGATCATTTGATAAGAATTTAAATACAATTGGTCTCATGAAAGATGTACATATCCGTCTTCAATGAATACGGGTCGGATTCTCTCTCACAGAGAGACAAGTGAGAGGATAAGTGGAGTGCTAAATGGATCCCCACTTGTCCTTCCACTTGCTTCTTTGCTGAAAACATACTTTTTAAAAACTAAATCATTTTTAATACTACTATATCCCATTCATCAAATTTTTACATTTTTCTTTAATATTAATATGTTCAACTAACTCTTTACATTTTTTTTGGTATATTTGTATGATTAAAGCAACACAATTATATATATCTTTGAAAGTCACATGAAAATAAGGCCCTTAAAATGTAAACCAAAAGTCAATGTAAAGAACCCGATGAATGGGTGGGAGTACTATTTTTAATCACATTCATTCTTTACATTATTATTTATATCGAAAATATTGTAGAAATTTAAGTGATTTTTAATAATTTGTTTACTATTAGATGATATTAAATTAAAATATTGTAAAATTGAAAAGTACAATCTTCTTCATAATGACTCAATCGCTATCACCAACATTCGTTTGATATGTAGAATTATGAGACTCTGAGGTCCACCTATCACCCATCTAATCGTCCATAAACAAAACGGTGGAGGTTGAGTGTAGTTATATGAAGGTTCAAGCCCACACACCCTACTCTAGTGTGTGCGCTCGATGTACGATACCCACCCCGATTATTAGGTGACATCCTTCTGGTATCAAGCGTTAGCCCTGTCGACCGAGTACCATTGTAAGGATTTACTCATTCAACACCCCGGTCTTCAATAACACAATGCTCTTCAATAACACAACGCTGATAACCATATTCACTTTGATTATTAGCCAAAGGCATCATGGATTCACCATGTTCGTACGCCCGGTTTCCAACGCCGGGTTGTACATATGGTGCATCATATAATCTTGAATGACGAGGCAAAAGATTTTGTGATCTAGGCTCGTTACAACTATTATGAATATAGTTCTATGAATAGTTCTACGATAGCCTCTAATATGTTCTCCTATATTAATTCTAGCGTTTAATTCTTGGAATTCATCATCTAATAACTTCCATAAGCGGTCATTCAAGCTATTATGTTTGCCAATCAATGGTTCTAAATGGCTTATGATCTCTTGGGCTACATTTTTTGATAAAGCCTTCCGGGTGACGGCTAAGAGACTTTTAATCTCTTGTAACACACTTACTAACTCCCTTGACTAGTGATCCTCACGGTTTTCAGCAATTGATCTCACAGTATTTGTGATAAACTCTAGCATTTTATTTCATGAAAATTATATCACAAGCCTTCTCTAATTTGAACAAACACATTATTCAAAGATTCCACATATTTCTTATGTAGTTTACGTAGATAACGTTTATTTAGCACCAAAAAGTTTGATTTATATTCCACATTATTCGAAGATTCCACACTTTGTGATCTACCGTAAAATAAAAGGGTTCGAGTCACGGTTGTAGATGTTTGATCTAATAGCAACGTTAAACTACTTGCATTATTTAGCGTCAAAAAGTGAATGATGTGATTTTTTTTGGCGGAATGTAAGTATATTAATAAAACCCAAAAATCGGGCAATCACCAATACAATCTATCAATTTCATCCCCTAAAATGCTACGATTTTGACATTACAAATTACATCAGGAAACATAAACACCAACTAATCAGATTACAAAAGACCTCTACACCAACCTATATCAGAATGCTTGATAACTCTCATCTGGATACTCATCAACCTCAGTCGACATTGTTCCTGAACATGTTAAATTAGTCTATGAGACATCATCAAATAACCTTCAGTAGCCACTAGAAGAGAGCATAAGATACTATAAACACGGGAATTTTCAAAGATACTTTATATCAAGAAAATAATTTCTCATATAGGCATTCTTATATAAGATACTATGACTTCACCGTGCTAATCTAATTTAATCTAAGATTGACTAAAATCTAAAATCTAAGGATATATTAAGTTGTAATTGTTTGAGTTGAGTGTATCCTTCTGTCTTGGTATATGCTTCCTTATATAGGTATTCTTTACCGGTTCCTTGCAACTACTTAGTGGAGGAGCGGCTTGATTACCGATGACAATTCCTCATGTTCCTGTTAGAACGCAAACGCCCTTTCCTGGATCAACGTTCCTTTTCTTAGATTCCAATCTTCTCTCGTTTGTCATGTATTCGATTAGGCCCAATATTTATTCTTTAGATATTAGGTCCAACCCTTAAGTAATAAATTTGGTACCCTTACTAAATTGAACGCTAACGAAGATAAAACTCTATGTTTACAACGAATTAATAAGGGTTTAATTTCCAGAAAATTCTTGTGTCTTCCGGGAGGACCGTACGTGTTAGAAGGACGGTCCTCCTGGACGACATAAGAATTTTTCTGATTTCACGAGAGTATAAGAAAGTTTTAAATTTAAACTTCTATTTATTAAACTATAAAGTATGAGATTAGCGAGTGAGTAAATTTAAAACTCATAATTCTTAGCTTAAAAACCCCAAGTTCCCAGATTAAAAACATGACTATTCAACTTGAAACGATTAGTAGTAAAAATTAGAAGTCGGATTTTCATCACCAAAACTAGCGCTTTTATGTTTATAACCCAAACCTGGTTGTTGGAGATCGGCGTAACCAACTCACCATGGTTGTCGACGTTCATCTACCTTTTGTGTTAGTTGATTGTTGAAAGAGGAAGTATGTGGGCGACTGGGCGTGTGAGCGGGCCGGTGGTTGGATCAGTGGTTGTCGTGGTGATGGCCGGTGGGAGCGGGCATTGCATTGGTGGCGGGAGGAAGGCGGATTTGGTTGTGAAACATGGGGAACACTAAAGAGTTCCCATGGCTTGATTATATATTTATAATTTATTTTAGTGGGCTAATATCACTTATTGGACTCGTCCTATGCTATAAGACGGTAAATAGGGCCATAGGGGTGTAGCTAAAAAAACACAGCTTTATGAGACGTATCATCCAACCATGCTGAATAAGGTACATAAAAGTTCTATCTATTACGGAGTAATATAAAGAGGTCTTCATTTGTAGTTGTTGATCTCTTTTGGTCCTACTCCCTCTGTTCCCGTCATTTATTGTCTTATTCCTTTTTTGGGACGGAAGGAGTATTACGTAACTCCCTAAACACTCGATTTTGGTTATTAGTGGTGGAACTAATGAGTTAGCGAGGCGGTCCACTTCCTCTCAATTAAACCTTTGAAATGTTTGATTAAAATATCTGATTCCTTTTTAGTTTACCTTATTTGATATATATACGGAGTATCTTATATCGATAAAATTACCGTCCCTTATTTTAGAGCCCTGATTATGTATACAGGATTAGTTGCGGAAGATATATTAATAATTCTTGGAGAATGGTCCTTGGAGAGGTCTGGAATTTGCGGTAAACATTGAATCAGGTTCTTATTTTTACTAAAAAGCATTTAGGGATTATAGACTGTTTTTGTTTGATCATTTTGGCCTTATTGATGGATTCATCCCTAGACGGGTTTTGGATGATGATTTATGTTAGCCGACCAAAAATTATGGTAGAACCACCAAGCCTTTGTTGTTTGTTGTTATTGCTGCATATGATTACATAGTCGAGATAAGCTTGATGAAAACTTATTCGTTAGATTTGTCATTAAGATATTTATTCTTGAAATGTGATAATAACTTGATAATGTATATAAATTGGTTGATACAATTATAGATGAAATAGATTATGAAACAATTTGTGTCGTAGATTATGAAGATCATGGAGAAGGAGGTATGATAGGTATATTTTTCAATTGCAGTTGCTAAGTCACAAACCATTTACCAAGTCAGGTTTTATGAAAAGTTCTACAAAAAAGAAGATAATTTGGTATAAAACATTAATCTGATTACATAGTTTCGAAATATTGACAGTGTCAATTGGTCCGTTGTTCCGGTCGTCCAGACCTTTATAGTTTTAAAGCATATGGTGTTTTAAATTGTGTTTACGATATGTTTCATATACGAAGGTCAGAATTTAGGACTGATTTTTCGTACTACATGGGTCTCAGGGTCTAGCGACTGATACATGAAAAAAA
Source organism: Heliosperma pusillum (assembly GCA_022085475.1). NCBI lineage: Eukaryota > Viridiplantae > Streptophyta > Magnoliopsida > Caryophyllales > Caryophyllaceae > Heliosperma > Heliosperma pusillum. Next base: position 28,286 of record JAIUZE010075019.1, read on the forward strand.
AAAAGAGTTCGATTTAGAGCATTTAGAAATATTATTCCACACTTTTAACAGTTGTTTGATGAGTACTCTATAATTTATAATGCTCAAGTTGTTCATGTAATGTCCATCGAACAAGCCCTCGAATACATCTCAAATGTTGGAGGAACTCGTGTAAAATAAAAATATTACTAGAAGTAAAAATGTTACAAAGTTTGCTGATTGGTGGTACTTATCACAACAAAACAAATAGAATGACATTACAAGCTTGTTGAGGTCTTGAGGATTTCGAAAAAGGTTCTCCATCATAGGAGAAAAGGGATGAGAACTTCTGTTGTCCCTGACATTTCTTAATGGGGAGTTTTTGTCTGACATAGATATTTTCAATCGTTTTTTCAGAGGTCGGATTGGCATACGGTGTTCAACTTGCAAGTCTTCGAAATGGACAGAAATTATTAACAATTTTTAACTTGCGCGTCTTTAAAGGGCAAAAACTATTAACAATTTTCATCAATTTGACTTTTTTTCTATCATCCTACTACTCTACTACGAGTACTATTCTGCAAGTAAGATAACAGCTTTCATTAATTTGACCTTTTCTCTACACATCCTACTAGTATACTACAGTACTATACAGCAAGTAGGACAACCAAGTCATGTATGAGCATAACCAAGTCATTAATTAATTTTACGGAATAGTTTATAACATGAAATAAGTATTTTGTTCGCATATAATGGTCTTATTTGAGTTTTTGTAATAACGCGGTTTTCTCTAAGTTTGTCCAGTTGGACTTTGACTTTTACCAGTTTACTACTCATTTGTATACTCAAACCGTTTTAGACATTTGTGCATCTTTGTTTAACACTTGACTTGACAAAAAAATTGTTTTAGACATTTGTTTATTTATCAGGAAGCTAATCGTGCCGCAGATTGGTTAGCACGAGAAGGAATTCATTCCTCTTTGACTACTACTACTCTTGAGACTCCGCCCGAGGAGCTCAGTCTCTCAGATCTATTCTTCGCGAAGATGTATTAGGAGTCTCTTTCCTCATTTGGTCATTAGTTAATTTCGGGGCTTAGCCCTTCTTGAGCACCCAAAAAAAACAGATGAGGTCGTGTCGTATTTAAGCCGAGACTTGTCATACCATCCCGACTACGTCCACCATCACACTACCAAAACACCGATCACATGGCGTTCAAGTTGTTGATTATTGTCCCAATCTCTAATTATATATGCATATAGATTACGATGCACAAATTGCTTGACTTATTTTTTTAGTACTTTGAATGATGTGAAATATTAGATTATTACAAGACAATTAAAGAATTAATCTCATGTCAACGAATTAGTTTCGAAGTTTGGAAGGATTCATTCAACATTCATACTTTAATTTGCAATAATGCTTCTATGCATTAATTTTCATGTGTATATATTCTATCCCACCATTGTTCGAATTCTCATCCCACCTTATTCTACTACTCTTAATCATTCATAATTTTTGAGGATTTACTCAGTAAACAAGTAAAGTACTCAAAATTACAAGAAAAAAAAAAGTTATCATCAAATCCTTTTGCATATTTGTTACAATAAACTTTTGTACGCACTTGTAACCATATTTTCCGAATGTAGTTTGGTGTGGATACGAGGGAGGGAGTATCAGTCAGTGTCGCCAAAATGAGTGGTATAGAGACGATAGGGCTAGCGCTTAGTGCGAGCCAAGCAATATTTGCCGCACTAAATTGCGCACAACTGAAAAAGGCTTGCTCTGTTCCAAACTTCGAGCCCGAAGTTGATGGACTAAAGTCAACTGTTACTGTTGTCAGTGAGTTGTTGCTTTCTGCTGGGAGCAGAACAGATCTCTCCCCAAATGATCGGAACTATGTTCAAAGTCTCAAGGAAGCTGTTTACAGGGCTGATGATTTGCTCGACATGTTCTTGACCGTGGATGAACTCAAGAAAAACGGTGAATACTCTGATAAGGTACATGACTTCTTTTCATCTAAGAATACTTTCAAAGGTGCGTCTGCTATTTTTAAAGAAGTTACGAGGATTAGGAAAAGTTTTGATGATATCTGTAAGGATCGTACTAATTTTGGGTTTAGTTTCGACAATAAAGTTATTAGGAGGAGAAGAGAGGAAACTTACTCGTTGGTAGAAAATGAACATAAGTTTGTAGGGAGAGACGATGAAGTCAGGGAAATTATAGATAGGTTGATAGATTCTACCGAGAATATTGATTTCCTTACTGTAGTTGGAATCGGGGGTTTGGGCAAAACCACCCTTGCGAAACATGTTTTTGGTGATTCGACAATTGTATCTGAATTTCCTGTGAGGTTTTGGGTTTGTGTGGCGGATCAGGGTTGTGCACTGCTTGATTTAAAAGGAATTCTTTTAAAAATATTAGAGTCGGTTGACTGTAAGATCGATGAAAAATCAACGATTGAATATGTGACAAGTGAATACAGACGTAATTTAGGAGGGAGAAGGTGTTTGCTTGTTTTAGACGATATATGGACTGAAAATGTGTCGGATTGGAATAAATTGAGAGAACTTTTGATGATATGTGGAAATGGGAGTAGGATTATAGCAACTACACGGTCGAAGGAGACTGCAAGAATCATAGGTCATACGAATATGGTTGAGTTAGAAGGACTTTCTAAAGAGAACTCATGGCGTTTATTTGAGATGACAGCATTTAAAGAGGGATCGTCAACACCCCGGAATTTTGTTGAGATCGGTGAAAGGATAGTCGAGAAATGTAATAATCTTCCCCTAGCTATAAAGCTGTTAGGTACCCTTCTACATGATGAACCCATCAATAAATGGCACGCGTTTGAAACCAATGGGTTTGATGGAATTTGTAGGAGCGAAAATGAAGTTATGTCGATATTGAAGTTTAGCTATGATAATCTCGAACCTTCCTTAAAAAGTTGTTTTGCATATTGTGCGCTATTTCCCAAGGATTTTGTTCTAAACAAGGCAATGTTATTGAACCTTTGGGAGGCTCAAGGATACATTGTCCCATTTCATGAAGGTCAAAGTATTGAAAACGCGGCTGAAGAATACTTTTCGATTTTGGCTAAAAGATGTTTCTTCAAAGATGTCATGAAGAATGAGAATGGTGAAGTGGAGTCATTTAAAATCGAAGACCAAATGCACGATCTTGCTCAAAAAGTATCAGGAAGCGAGACGTGTATAGTGTATCCTAATACACGCAAGTTGGAGAATGGTGTTCGCCATCTTTTTCATGGTACAAACAACATTCAAGACACCCTTATCACTGAGAGTAAGATCCGTTCGTTTCTATGGTTTGAGAACACAGAGACGGGTGGCGAACGTGAAATGATAAATCACGTCGACAAATTAGCCAAGGGTTGGGAGTGCTTAAGGGCATTGGCCTTGAAGCGCCTACCAAGTTTGTCTGATACAATTGGTCACTTGTTACATTTAAGATATCTCAATCTCGCCAACAGTTCAATCCATACCCTTCCGAACTCTATTGTAAGATTATATAATCTGCAGACTCTCGATCTAAATAGTTGCAAGAAATTGAAAGAATGGCCGAAAAATTTCAGCAAATTGGTGAATCTCCGGTACCTGTATATAGATAACTGCGATAAGTTAAGGTACATGCCTGTTGATATGAGTAAAATGACTGGTCTTCGCTTGCTAACCAGGTTTGTGGTGAGAGATGAGAGTGAAAAAGGGAAGCAGCATGTTGGGCAGCTGAAAGACCTGAAAGACCTCGCGATGAACCTAACAGGTCGCATATCTATCATCATCCGAGAAGGTTTCAAAGGTGCAGAGGTGTATGACTGGGGAGGGAGTTGTATGGAAGACGCTGAACATCTAAATGATATGGCAATACATTTCGGTGGTCATCTTCATGTTTCGCTTTCTTGGATTTTTAGACCATGTGAGAAGGATTGGTCTATGGATGAAACTGTGATGGAAAAGCTCAGGCCGCATCCTAATCTTAGGACGTATAAGCTGGAATGGTACAAGGGTGAGAAAATAGGAAGTTGGGGAACATCAAAGGATAACTGGGCCGTCTGTCTTCCTAATCTTGTCCGTATTGTGCTTCGAAGTTGTGGTAGGCTGAAACAACTCCCATTACTTAGCAAACTACTGAATTTAAAACATCTTCACCTTTTTGAATTACCCGAATTGGAGTACATGGAAGAGGAGCTAACAAGTAAGGACGATTTGGAACTCGATTTTTTTCCTTCCCTTGAATCTCTTGAGCTTGATACTCTTCCTAAGCTGAAAGGATGGTGGAGACATGATAACAAGAAGATGGATAGCCAGCCGGCTTTTCCTCGTCTATCTCAACTCACTATCGAACGTTGTAATGACTTGACATCGTTCCCTCCCTGTCCAAGCCTCGAAAAACTAAAGTTGAAGGAGGTAGATAACTCGCTATCCAACTTTCTTAAGAGTTCCCCCCCTGTACAAGCGTCCGAGAAGTCGCGAATTAGAAGTTAATAACGGATGAAATCGAAGTCGAAGAACTTCCTGCTTATCTTCTTGATCAAGTGTAACATGATTGACATGGAAGGAAATTATGGATATGAAGGCTTTGCTTTTAATTGAAGAAGTTTGATGAAGTGTTTGAGATGCTGATGTTTTTTTTTTTAAATATATTTTGATGAAATAAAGTGTATTTTGTACAGCTTATGGAACCTGATCTTTAATCATTCACTGTATATATGCAATTTACTTTATTAATATGTTTTTTTAACACTTTGTGAATATGTAAGTGTGGCTGAACAATAAGCTTTCCTGAAAACGGACGCATCTCGTCTTTTTTAAAAAGACGGGGTGAATGTCACTCATTTAAGAAGAGATGTAACCCGTACCATTTTCTAAGTTACAACAGATTGTTTATCACATGGTTACATTTGTCGTAAAAATGGCAACAAAAGATCTGTCTTTTGAAAAGATGGATATTATTCGTCTTCAATGAGAATTTGTGGTGGCTACGGGTAATTCTTGGGTGAGTTTGGTCGCTGTGTTTCCTTTCAAGTCAGGATTTTGCATAAACTGTCATTTTGGATCAACTGGGTCATTTAGAGTTACCCAAGTTCGTCATGACGGGGTCACTTGATACCGATCTTGAATGAGAACCATTATTCTCTCGAATAAAACTCGGCTTGGTAGAATACTACTAATGTTATACTAGTATACTCCGTAAGTTTGAAGGGACGGGAAATAATGACACTGACGGCATGCCTTGGATACACCTGCAGCACAACCTCCGTTCGTTGAAACTTGATGGTTTAAACAATATCAAGAACTTACCCGGGGGAATGAAGTATTTAACCTCCCTCGAACACCTCCAGATTGTGGAAGGTGAAAATTTGATCGCCTTGCCAGAGTGGTTTAGCTGCTTCCAGTCGCTTCGATCCCTCCACATCGAATCTTGCCATGCTCTTGAATCTTTTCCTCAAGGAATGACCGCACCCAAATCCCTCCAACAACTCAAGATATGTCGATGTCCAAACATCAAAGAAAGATGAAAAGAGGCGAGTGGAGAGGATTGGCCACACATTTCGTTCCCGTGAACACTCCGTTTTATCTCACAGTTCACTGTTACATTCTGTATTTATTAAAATTTCTTGTGTTCTGTCGAATTTCATTATTTCATTTTTTTATTAATTTGGATGTATTCTTAATATCAGAAGTTTGCAGTTTTGCTTAAGATTACACCTCCCATAAATACAGCAATAGCATTAAAATGTACAAGTATAATATACTTTTACAGTAAGCCAGTGCTCACAGGATTGGAAAAATAGTGTTCCCGACAAACGTACTTAGTTTTCTTAAAATGATCACCGAGGAGGCTTCCCAGTAAGGCAGGTGCTGTTGCGGAAGTTCTTTGACTCATCTTCCTTCGACACAAGTGTTTATCCAACATCATCAGGTCCAACAGCTTTCGACAACTCTGACAACAGAGTGAAGAAAAGCATTAAAAAGTGCACATACAGGGCGAGAGTTCTCGTTGTAAATACATTTCACATAAAGTTAATTGTAATAATTGATATATGTAATCATGTTAAAAAAAAAAAAAAAAAGTTTAGCAGGACGAAACTAGAGGTAATATAGAAAGGGTACCTGAGGATTTAGTGCATTCATTTGTTTCAGAATACCATCCTGCAACAGTTGAACCGATAAAACAATTAGAACCGCAAAAATCTGAAACTACGATGATTACATTTGGCCGTTGAAGAACATGACCTGTTATAAACCGAAAAAAAGATGATAATTCTCAAAGAAAAAAACTAAGATCCAAACCTCCAATATCCCTGGATTTTGGGTCACAATACCAACAATACGTCGTGTGAGTCCCTTGTAAACAATCCCATTGATGGTTCCATCAGGATTAATCCAAGGTAATATTGGGTGAAAAGCAGTGGCTACGTCCAATTTTTGGATCTTGTTGCTCCCTCCTATGGATGTCGTTCTAGTTTCGTTGCATCCTTCAATATTATCATGAGCCTCGATTGCATTTGACGGCTGCCGGCTGTCTTTGGGTAGATTAAGGATAGTCACTTTATGGACTTCATCTGTATTCGAGCAATTCGCTTTAAGTTCACGAGTAATGCCCTCTGTAATCGCATCCATAGCATTACCCACCCTGTGTGGGGTTGTGGGCAGAGTTGTTTCTGGATCTCGAGATGAAGTAGGTTCAGATGTCAGAAAGTACTTAGCACTGTACAACCCATCCACAACACGGACATCATCGTGAGCATTAACCTGTACCATAACCAGCATTACTGTATAATACGAAGCAAGTCAACTGTATTATCAACAAAGCATTTTGGGGCAGTGACACTAACCTTAAACGTCAAGCGAAATAATTCAAGAGCACTGACGATATGTTCGCTCACAATTGTTCCTGAATGAAAAAAAACAACGGACAGTATTATTACTCTGTACATTGTTTGAAGAAGATGCAGAAGCCAACTAGCTTAGTTCGTAAAGTCATGAGAGGTAGTGCTCATGACATGCGTTCAAATCCCGTCATCATCAAAAATCCCCCTTGTAGCTCCCTTTAGACCAAAAAATAATGTTTGGAGAAGATAGAAAATGAAGGCAAATACATCTAGCTCGAATAATGCAGCCATACCTCGAATACCTATGCAGTCCGAAATCTCCGACATGCTCAACCCCTGATCACCAGCCTTCTGAATATTCATGTATGTAGATTTGATTAGTTCAGGGTTGACTAAACTATTTTCTCGGCCTAAATGGTTCAACAAATTATGGGTAGTGAGATTTGCCATGACTTCCCATATTGAATCACCCGAAATAATTGTAGACGGGGTTACGCTATTAAAATCAGGAGCTTCCTTGAAGTGGTTAATTGAAGATTTAGTACGGTTACTTTTCTGACCCAAAGTGGCATAGAAATGATCACATTCGCTCAAGCGAAGATTTTGATCGTCATCTTTGAAGAATTCCACGACATTGGATCTCAAAATCGTTTTACGACTAAGAGAAACAGTTATACCAGGGAAGCCTTTCTCTCGCCGGGAACACATCTCAGAATCCGCTAGAGAATCACACTTTTGTTTCTTATTCATACCAAGATCATCGTATTCATTGTCATCATCATATTTACGTTTTAAGTTTCTAGAATCTTCAGCTTCTCCAACACCTTCGTGTGGCAAAACAGATGAAATGGACAGTTCTCCAGAGGAAACTACAGCCATCAGTTGGTAAATATCCCCACACTGAAGATCCGAAGGTAGATTTACCGTATTCTCAATCAACTCTTTCTCGTTTTCATGTATCCAGCTAGCTAGCTTAGATGCTTGTTTCCCGGTATTTGTCGGAAATTGAGACAAGGAGAGACTTCTCAGGAAACTTTGAGATAAGAAATTTGAGGAATCACTTCCAATCTGTTGATGCATACATCGAAAATTAATCAGCCAAAAACAGTGGTAAACTAGTACTTTAATACTCATTGCATGTACAAAATAAATGGTTATAAGATAATCTATACTTTCAAGCATGTTAAAGACAAAGAAATGTATGGAGTAATGTACTTTAAGGCTTTACCAGGATTTTCCGTTGCCTGAGGTAGTCATAAGCTGTGTAAAGATCATGCTGTGAATACCGCCGTAAATTTTCTTGCAGCAAACTAGGCATATCCGCCGAATTTGAATTGGTTAAGAAGTAAAGCTTAAAAAGTTCAACTGCACTCGAAACAGCTAATGATTGATGTACTCGTCCGGTAATGATTGAACTTATCTGTATCTTTTCACCATCATTATCCGACTCACAAGGCGTACTTGCGACAGGTTCAGGAAGACCCTATACACAATGATAAATTATTATTACACGACGTATTAGTGACTACAACTTGCAGTCATGATAGGTTAATCACAAGGACACTAGACTGTAGACATAGCTGACCGATAAATTATCGCAACTTTGAGTCGTACTTATGTCCGAGTGTCGAATATTGGATAAGGTTATACGAGCTAAGATATAAGGGTACCTGAGAAGTAGATCCAGTTCTCTTGGCAGGATCTAATTTCATCATTTTCTTAATCATAAGAACTTCATCAAAGGATGCCTTTATCATACTATTCTCAAAATCATCCCAGTGTTTCCCTGGAGAACCTGATTCTTTACAGTTTTCTTCAAGTATCGATTTTCTTGCATCGTCTAGATATTGAGCATATCTTTGGGAAAGCAAGTTACAGAGCTTCACCAAAGATATTCTGAACTTATCATTGCTATGCAAATAGGCTAATCTTCTCCGGCAAACGGTTGGAGCTGCTGGAAGGTCTTTTATAGAAGCCCACTCTGTGCCACTTCTTGCACCTTGAATTGCTTTTTGTCTTGCATATTGAGTTATTAATTGCCTGATAGCATAACAAAGTGGCAATTAGATGTCAGGACTCGAATAATAACCAGAGATTTGGAGGGAAAGGAAAGAGACGATTTCCATAGTTTGTTTACCTGTCTGCCTCTTCTGTCCAAGAGAACTTTGAATGACGAGCTTGTTTCGATATTGGCATGATACACTGTTCCGTTGATGAATCCTGCTGTTCCAGCTCATCTTCAAGAGAATCTAATATGAGAAAGAAAGGGGATCAAACAACCTTGAGGCAACTAATAGAGATTTTCTCAGTTAACGTAGCAGATAAAATAATTGAGTTGCACGAACCGGTCACATGCTTTGCAGAGCTTCCTTCCAATAGTCTCTTTCGTTTTCGCAGAGCTCGACGTCTAGCATTTCTAGCATCTGAACCCGTTGCTTGAACATCCGAATCTCCCTGAACTTTGCTAAGACGCTTTTGCCTATTATCATAGTATACACGAAGTACCTGCACACGTTTCATTAGCCTCATGTCCTCCCAGAAAAATTGAGAAAAGTTAATTTCTAATGCTTAGAAAGATTATAATATGTAGAACAAAATCTAATTAGAAACCTATCCTACATGAAAAAAAAATGCATCTTTCTATTAAAAGCACACTTTCTAGGCAATAAAGAACATATTATTTGAAAATATGGATATAATCAAGCACTGCTATAATGTGAGTATAGACGTTTAATATTCATCCAAATATGAAAACCAGTGTGTAAAATGGGTGTGTTCTAATACCTCGTAAGCGACAGATCCTGGAAATGCATGTACAGCAGCTTTTGGATGAGCGATAGCATAACAGTTCTCCAATGTCTGCCAGTAATTTTCTACTGCCTCAGTGGTTGACAAAACAAAGTCGTGTCTAAAATGTGGCCGCAGATCAACAGAACCCGAGAATCCTGGCAGTGGATATGGATCGACTGATGATGGTTCCTCTACATAGGGCTTAAGGTCTAAAGCGTAAACAAGTGTGGTATGAGTGTTTTTTACTGCATCTGTTGGACTTTCATCAGCTACCAGCCTGATTAACTGGATCACAAAGTCACAGTGAACAAATATATAAATAAATAAAGCACCAAGTTGTTAACTACTATTTCCTCCATTTCACTATGATCTTCCTGCTTGACTTTTTACGGTCTCCAAGACGACACTTTGATTGCTGCATTTCTAAGCCCTTATATATATTTTAGGTCAAAGTTTTGAAACTTAGACCTTAAAAAGTCAAACAGGAAGAAGATGGTGAAATAAAGGAAGTATGATACAGTACAAAAGTATCACAATGTCAGTGTACCTTGAGACGAAGCAAAATACTAGTGAGCCGTGACAGCCGTTTAGCTGCTTCTGCGTCCGCTTCAGGAAAATCGGACAGACGAACACCATTTTTGCATCTCTCAACTATATCTTTGAGACAAGAACCCACCACTTGCAGATATAATTTAAGGGGCATGGCTCTTATTGCAGTATCTAGACTAAATAATAAACATGAACCATGTGGATTACTTGAGGCATCAGTGCACCTAGCTAAGTTATTCACATAATCCCACAGAAAGCAATGAAGGAGCTTTGCACGAGCCATTCTTCCAATGATAAAACCATTAGCACGAATTTCTTCTAATTTAGTACACGGTGCATCAGAGATTGGATTCATTTGAATTCTCTCGATTCCATGTAGAATTGGAACTGGAAAATCTTTTCTAAGAGAAGAATGTGTGCTACGATTTTTCATTTCGAATAACCTCATTTTCTCATGCACTTGTTCTGAAAGTTCGCTGGCTGAACCTTTGACAGATGAGTGAAGAACCACACGTATCTCACGATGACGGCCACCATTTGCCACTCCGGGTATATGGAACTCCACCACTCTGCAATGCCCCTCATGCTGAAGCGTTTTTAAACAGCGGCTTAAGGTTCTTCTGTCTATTGTACTCTGTTTGTCCTTCTCAGCACTCTCTAGCCGGTGTTGCAGCTCAGGTTTAACGATTATTTTCTCAGTCTGCAAGAAAAGTAAGAAGATGTAAAACCGGTAATTTTAGAGCAAACGATATAAGCCCAACGAAAATACAAACAAAAAAAATCGAAGATGCAACTATACTACAGCCATACTGCTAAGTGAGCTATGACTACCAGTGACACTGATATAGCGTGTTCATAACATAGATAGTGTTTCAATTCAATGAAGAAATGGTAAATTCACAAACCTCGATTATTTCACGAATACGTATCTCCCTTGTGGTAGTAGTTACAGATGGATATCTCTTGCCTTCTTGAAAGCTACACAATTTGGGTACTGGACTAGGAGCCTCAACTAGACTGTTAGACTGAGCTACATCACCTGCACAAGGGAAATTGATGGTCGTATCATGCTCCTCCACATTGTCTGAACCGCCTGTCGTGTTAACCATTTCAGTAATTCCTCTGTTATCTTCATTCCCATGCTCAAGTTCATCATCAGTAACACCCTTTTCTGGGTCTTTGTCGGTTAACCATTTTTGAGAGTATAAATAATCAGCCAAAGTAGCAGGCTTTTTAGAGGTTTTACTTCGGAAAGGGTTTTCCGCAGAGCCATTTTCTGATCTGATGGATGGAGAGTTAGAAAGTTGAGAGCAGAAACTTCTGCTTGTCCAAAACCGATAGGCCGATCCTTTTTTATGGTTCTCTGAAAGTTGATGCAAACCAAACCGGGGAACTATTGCGTTGCTCAAATTATCAAACCTTTTATTGTTGATCCCAAGCCTTTTGCATACCTGTTCATACAGTCATGTAGGTGTAGGGTTTAAAATTACTAATTCAATTTCGTGCACAAATAGATACAACTTTATTAAAGTAAAATGAACTGCAGCCATGTTCTCTCGTAGGCATGAAGACAAGAGATGTCTAATATATTTTCTGGGATAATCGAACGTACCTCAACTCCAAGCAGTCCCTTTGAATCTTCAGCATCAATTATGTCAACGACTTGTTCCTCAATGGGAAGCTCCACAAGCTGCTCTGTGTTTTGAACTTGGTTTTCTGACGCAAGATTGTCATCCTCACAATCGGTACTTTTATGTTCAAATAGTTTAGGAGAAAACTTCCTCAGCAGTTTCAAACAACTAACAGGCTGCCATTTGTCACAGTCAGATAAATCAAAAGTGTTAGATTGCAATGTTCGAGTAGAATAAGCCCTATCACAACTGTCGATATTTGATGGCTTTCCATTCTTACGTTCTTAAACCCGATATAACTACAAAGACCACTTTAGCCACAACTAATTGGGATTGGGTAGCATGAAGACATAAACTGGGAAGATATAAAAACTAGTAACTAAAGAGGCAATCAAGGCGAGATACCTTTTTTTTCCCACTTGATTTGCTCTTCTTTGAATTTGTAGAAGTGCTCTCCTCACTAGTTAAATGTGCCTCAAATTGTTCAACAAGCCCAGCGCGCTCCAGGCTTCCGCAATCCTGAAAACCAGAAAGAAGATCATAAACTATTCCAAGAGCAAATAAACTATCCAGAAAGGAAAAGAAGTTACACGTCGCCAATTTCTGTGTCCTTTCGCTCCATGATAAAGAAGTTCTTTCTTGATGTCGTAGACTACCAAAACCTTCAAGGAGAAAAAAAAAATACATCATGGACAAAGAAAATACAAACTTAAGCCAGGATGTATACATGCTTCCCAAATTCTCTTATGTTACAAACGCAACACACCTTGCCTTCAGCTTGCTCAAGTCGATCACATATGGCTTTTAGGGCAGGCAGGAAGTCCTTCACACTCACGCCATCTTGGCCACATTCATGGTCTTCTTCCATAATGTTGCCCTCTTTAGTGATCTCAAACCGTTGTTGGGAATTCAATGATGGTGCATAACGATGCAAACGGATCAAATTGGTATGGAAGGGCTGAATACTTTTAGGCTCCTTGTCACTGCCTGCTTCCTTAGTTCTCACTATTGTAGGGTGCCGAACAATCAAACCCCACGACTCAAGTCTTTTAACCACGTATCCGAAATTGTTTGCAGCCACCCCAAGTTCCTTACCGAGTTGGTGCTGTGTCACCCCAGTACCTCTGGAATAAAGCAAAGCAAACCATCAGCTTACTGAAACAAGTTAGATTCCCTATTTCTTGCCACCATAATAGCAATTTGATGATTTCATCTGAGGCTTTCCCAACCGATTTAGTTAGTACCATTCGAGTAAAGATCACAGTTTTATTCTGCTAACTCACAAAACTTATCACGACAGTCAATCAATCATGCTCTACTCATGACAAACACCTATAGTCATTATATCAATTAGATTGATCACATTCACAAACCACACACAGAAAGGTGCACAATGCAATCTCTAAAATTTTATCGAGTCCGAAAGTTCAGAGCTTTGTTCACAAATTCCTCAAATTCAATCATGCTATACTTCAAAAACAAACAAAATGCAGCTTATTATTGTATTGAACCTTGAAGAGCTACACAAAAATGCAACTTCATTAACAACTCCACAGATCAAAGCATGCTTACTTATATAGCCAAACAAAAACATCAGCTAGTCAAACCAAATAAAGAAGAACCATCTTTACAGTTTAACCAATTAAGCAGTCTCCTACAAGCCTCTTTAAACCATCCACAGAGATATTATTCGAGAAATTGTAGGCAGTAGATGATTTGTGACACCAATTGGCGGGGAAAGTTCGGAGCTTTATTCGCAATTAGATCATCAACAACCTAACCCCCGTTATTTCGAGGCAAGGAGTCAAGTTTACACAGCCTTAACTTTTGTTAGTGACAAAAGAAGGCTCTATCCACATGACCCAAAATGAATATTGCGTCCAAAAACTGAACATCTAAAAAAAATAGACATATATGAGCTCAAGTTATCACAATCACAACCCAACAATCAGAATTATCATGACCCATTACCAGATGACCCAAAACAACCTAAACTCAAAAGCTACACCATCAAAAACCCAAACTCGTAAGGACGAAAATTGTAAGGTACGTAGTCAGGTGTACGCAGCCTTAAACCCCTACATCTTTACTAGCAACACAAAGACGCTATATACAAATGACCCAAATTCAAGTTTGCGTCGAGAAACTAAACCATTATCAAACTAAAAACATATAGGAGCTCATTTAATCACAATCAAATCCACAACCCAATAGTCAAACCAAAACAACACAACTTCAACCTCAGTTATTCTCTTGTAAGACCGCCTTAGCAAGAATTATCTAAAACGGATCTATTAATACAATTATCATGACACATGTAGAAGAAAGTTAGTGTATTTAAAGCCGTCTTACACAAGAATTTGTATAACAACCTAAACACAAAAAAATCACGCAATCTCAAAAACCCCGAAACCAAAAAGACGAAAAATACCCACAAACCTAGCAACAGCAAGACGATCAAGCACACGGTGCTGAGGAGGGGTAATTTGGGAAGACTTCACATCATAAAGCCCAACAAAACACCCTCTTAGCTTCTCATCAGCAACAACCTCAACCAAATCCGAATCCGGGTCAGACCCAGATCCAACCCGGATACCCGGAACCTCAAATATGCCCGAAACCACTGCCCGCTTGACCGCCGGACAAAGGGTCAAACCTGCGGCAGTAACCGGCGCGTGAAGGCGACACCATAGTTGTGCGAGTGTGATACCCTTTACTCCATTGGAGCATATCTCTTCTATCGCTTTGTGGACGATCGTGTCCATCGGGTTAATCAATTCAGTGACGGAACCAGGATTTAAAATTACGGGGCGAAAAAAAAAATTAGATAAGAACAGAGTCGAATATTTTTAATTAAAAGTTTCGAGCGAGCTTCCCTGCTAACCCTCCTTTAGTTCCACCATTGGATGGATTAATCTGATTGTGGTGATGGAGTTGAGAAATATGGCGGGAAATTTGTAACGGTTTTTTTTGGGAGATTTGGAAGCTTTTAGGTTTTGTTTTGGAGAAAAGGTGATTGGGGCGATTGAATGATTGTGGTGGTCTAGGGTTCGAATCTCTTTAGAGGGTTTTTAAGGAAAAAGATAGAGATTTGTTGTGGATTTCGGATTTCCTAAAGGGATGAGCAAATATGATTCCGACCGTTAATTTTGATTCGATTTGGATTGAGTTTAATTTGCTGGAACTGTAAAGTTAAATTGGAATAGTTTCAACTTTCAATTTGTAACATCCTTGGAAAATCGTTTAAAACGGTAGTATTGTTATCGATTTTATGGTAAAACTAGTACAAATTCCGCCCATGTATGTATGCGCAGTAGATATAGTCATTATTTTTTAATTTAATGTATTATTTATAGATTTTTGGATTTTAAATCGAGACGTTATTAATTTCTATTTCACCCCTTTAGTTATGTCTACTCAAACGAGTAGTCGGTTGACTCGAAATGAGTTGTCGTTTCGCTGGGTTGGTTTTCCTTCTTTCTTTTCCCTATAAACTCATCTTAAAACCCTAACTATCATCATATTCTCATCTAAAGGGAAATTTGTAGATGTACTTGTGAAGAATTCTCATCTTTAATCCATCTTTTGGGTAAGTTTAACCTAGTCTTTGTTTCTTTTAATTAGTCTTAACATTTAATCTTAATTAGTCTTACAATAACGTTGTCTTAACCCATTTGATGAGGATTTACGCTAGAACTTGATGATTTATCTTGTGTTATTGAATCATATGAGACCAAGCCCTATAAATTTGGGGGGTTTTGGGAAATTGTTTTTAATTGGGCAATTTATTAAGAATATAGCGTAGTTATATGGTATTATATGTATATAGCCATATCATGCATATAGGTGCCGATTTTGTGGAGAAGCGGTCTTGATGGCTTATTTTGCGAGTTTGCTAGCTTGCGTAGGTTGGTTTTGCGAAAAGGTATAGATTTTTCTACTCAACTCATTTATTAAGTATTGTGAGAATGACTTGTCCATGATGGTTATATGATGCATGATGATGTTGAATTGATGAGAACGCATTATGTGATGATTTTAATGGTGACATTGTATATGTGTTATTGTTGGGACTGATACGGGCGACTGGATTCCTATATATGTGGCGCCGTCGTACGAGGAGGGCCGCCTAGAACCTCCTCTTGTGGGCTCGCCGTTAGGGAGTCGTGCACGTTCTATGGTCCGGGGAGTGGCTTTACAACATTTGATGACTTGTGATTTGTAACAACCATCGATATGACTTGTGATTTGTAGCAAGCATCTGACTTGTTTGAGATTGAGATTATGCATGTGATGTCGTTTAACTTGATTGATGTTATTGTGCGTTCATGTGATCGTATGGACTTGTCACTTATATTTTCGTTATGGTTTCGTATTGAATTCTCTACACAACAATGTATTAACGTGTTCGTTCTTGTATCAAATTGTTTTAAAAATATCTATCGTGATCCATTTGGCAATTTCCGGCCTTCTGGTGAGTAGGTTTGTGTTTCCAGGTAGCTTGAGCCTTGAAGCATGTAATGATGAATATTGATTGGGGCATGGGATGACGGATCGTGATATCTAGCAATCATGTCATGCCTTAGTCGATTTTGTCTTTGGACTAGTCAAGACTAGCTTCTGCTTATATATTTAGAACTTGAGTTTTGATACTGTGAATATGGATTGTAATAATAATAACAACTAGATTTAATGTTATTATTTTATTATGGTCTCTTTGATTGCATGACCTCGGGAAACCGAGGGAGTAACGCCCATGTTTACCTTGGTCGGGTAAAGGGGTGTTACATATACGAATAGCACTAGTAAAAGATTTACGGATATATAATTTATAAATTTATACCAGTTTTGTTTTACTTGAGTTAAATTAAATGATTATAATTTAGAAATATTATAGTGATTAAAATAATTTTTAATGAAATGATAATGGTGTAATGAAAGAAATACTTGTTTCCTAATTTAATCGTATTATTCTTTTGGAGGGAAAAATTTGAGAATTTTTATTCTCTTAATATATTGGAGATAATATATTGGAGATTGTTAATTGTTTCATGTATACTCTTGCTTTATGTTAAGAATTTCTTTATTTTTTTTGGGATTTAATCAATTTTACAAAGATGATACACATATACCTGAGACAAATCTTCAATTAAAAACTTTGGCATCAATTAATTTAAGAGATTCGAGGAACTGAGACAAAGGAGATGGATTTTTTTATATTTCTTCCATCGTATTTTTAGTGAAGCGTTCCTGTATGGTTAACAATTATAAAGTACGGGGTATATTCTAAAATTAAAAATATAAACCGAATGTATCTTATTTTTTCGTTCAGTTTCGAAGTTCTTCAACTCATTAAACCACAATGCAAAATGACGTCGAAACTCGGAAGGACTAAAATACGGGGTAATAATTAAACCAGTAGACGCGTTATACGCGAAAGTGGTAATCGAACCCCTTTACTTTGATCAATTGTGAAATCCAACCCTTTAAGTTTGAAATGTAGAAACTAGGTCCTTTAAGTTATGTAAAATTTGAAATTAATCCCCTTGATAAAATCGCGCGAGATATTCATTTTCTCATAATTAAATAAAACAAAACTTAAATTCAATATGTTTTTTATTTAAAAAAAAAAAACAATCTTAAAAAAACAATTTTTGCACAATGTTTTTACTTTGCTATTATATTTTGCACAATATTATGTTTTTACTTTGCACAATCTCGCGAGATATTCATTATCTCATAAATAAATAATTTTGCACAACGTTTTTACTTTGCTATTATATTTTGCATATCTTTTTTATATTTTTTTGTATTTAATGTCACGAAAATTTATTTCGAATTTTAATTTTACCTAACAAAATATTTTGTAACTCTTATATTTTTTTAAATAAGTAAAAATTGAAATATATATACTCCATATATTTTATACATAAAAAATATTTTTTGATTATCATAAAATAATTTTGATTTTATTTTTCTAATTAATGCAAACCTTTTTTTAGGCTTAACTAATTAATTTAAACTTTTTTTTTATAAAAGCATAACCAATTTTATTTTTATGATAGGACAAATTGAATTTCTCGTGAGATTTTGGGTAAGGGGCTTAATTTCACTTATTGTGTAAGTTATGGGGCCTAATCACTCCAATTAAAACTTAAGGGATTAAATTTCACAATTGTACAAAGTAAAGGGGCTTAATTACTACTTTTACGGTAGACTATATATATCACCAGTTGGATTGCAGTTGACGATATACATTTTAAGCCTTATAATAGTATTTGAGAATTAGTCACCCATAAAAAACAACTTTAGGTGAATTTAGTAGAATAGTTATCTATTACGTACAATAAACATTTGCGAAAAAATAAAGGTTATTCACAAATTCTCATTTAAACTTAAACTGTTCAAATAGTTAGGCTAAGACAAAAGCAAAACTCATTGAATGTAGCAAAATAATGTCTTATCTATGCAAGTGGTGTATTATTTGACCCGTTTTATTCTTAAGATAGATATATCCGTCTATTGAATGTTATTTGGCCTGCTATTTGCTACGCTATCTTTTTCAATGCCGTACAAGAATCAGTATTATGAAGTGTTCTTAGAATTGTTCAGTTCTCAATTGTGATGGTTTACGTTCTCATAAAATTCCATTGACAAAATCCATGCAGACACTTTCAGTGCAACTACTCTACTTTTTCCTAGCAATTTTCATACACCATGAAAGGGGAAAAAAAATCACAAATTCTCTTTTGTGACGGGGGCGACCCGTCGCAAGTTTGCGACGGGTCAAATTCCTCTCACAAAGAGCAAGTGGCAAGGCAAATGGGCGGCAAATGGAGCCCCCCACTTGCCTTGCCACTTGCTCTTTGTGAGGGGGATTTGACCCGTCGCAAGTTTGCGACGGGTCGCCCCGTCACAAGTAAGACTTAATAGAAAAAAATTGTAGTTAGTCTCCATTTAGACACCACCAGAAAATGTAACTATTTTATAATAAGTTGTCATTCAATGATACAATGTCACAACTAAAATTGTCGAATTTTAATAATAAGCTAATGGTAACTTTTTATCGGAAAACATTCGCATTTTATTGTAAAAAAATGATCACATTTTATCTGTCTTAATTTCAGACATTTGACGGGTTAACTGAATCGAGAATTTGTGGAAAAAATGTGATACTAGTGTTCTTGCTTAAAATATTGGATTAATATTTCATGGGCTGTTTCAAACCAATTGCCCTTTTTCACCGCGCAATATTCATCTTGAGTTATTCGGAAGCAACCTCTTTATGTTTCCAACCCGACTACGCCAGGGTAAAGTTTCGTGGGCTAGTGTCATCGCCGCCGCCGTCGTTGTTGTTGTTGCTAGGCTTGTTCCAAACATTTGTGTATTTCAGAAGTAGAAATTGACAGAGTTTAGAAGACTAGTTTTGATACCTTATTGTTTGTCCTGTGTTTTTAGAGAAAGTAAAAGAGCAACTAGAATAAGTCTGATATTTTACCAGTCTTACAAACAACATTCTAGAGAATTAATATGCTAATAAATTGCCTATAAAATCTTCTTGAACACCTTAACCCTAACATATTGCTTTGATTATCTTAAAATGTGTTAAGCAATCAGAAATTTTACTCTCACTAGCCTTGGTAAGAGCTTATTTGTATTATACAAAGGTATGTAATATATTTTTTTAAATTTGAACTTCTTTGAATTACTATGTAATGTAATTTAATGTTATGTTATTCTCCCACCACAGTAACAGCAATCCAATGATTTACTGGGCGAATATGATACTAACGGCGTTTGAACTTAGGTCATAAATAGTTAAATATCATCTTTTATGGCCATCATTTTTGAGGCATTGGGTTGTCTTGGAATATTTAAACTTACTCCTTACATTAAAAATTCGTTGACCAACTATTACCCTCTCCGTCTCAATCATTTATTTAATTTTAATTAAAAAATTTCTCACAAATAATATAAAAAGTCAACATATAACTGAGATAAAAGGAGTACATAAAACTTCTTGTATGTTGCTTTTGAACAGCGTTACACCGCTAAGTTGTATCTTATTCTATGTTGAAAATTACAATTGCTTACTTCATAAGACAACTCGTCATTTAGTTTACAAGTCACTTTGTTTTATTCTGTCATACTTCAAACCCAAATCGAGTAGTGAATATGATACTGACGGAATTTAAACCCAGGTTATGGGCGAATATGATGCTTACGAGATTTGAACCTAGATCATGAGTATCGTCACTCATAGCTGTACGCATGTACTTGAGTTGCATACAAGTAAATGACCAACAATATTATTTTCCCATCTAAACAGTTCTTGTATTTTGTACTCATTTCTTCATACTAGTAACTTATTACTGACCATATACACATAAAATTTACAGGAAAGAAATCTCTTGCTGCAAGTTCAACATCAAATGGCCTTAGAATGGTTTGAATTTTTTCAAAGAGTTTTACCTATTTCAAGAGATTTAAACGTATCTAAAAGCTTAGTTAACAAGCTCAATATACCTCGCTGCACAAAACAGTTTGTTTACGCAATTCAAGATCCGCAAACAAAATCTACAATCTACATTCTATATGTTCATGGCCTCTCTGAAAGATCAGCTTCAGATACCGAGTGCTTAATTAGAGCGGTTCAACCAGACGCAGTCATCAGTGACTGGAGTTGGGCTTATACGTCGGTCCGTGACTTTGGTGACAGCCCAAATGAGCCGATACCAACTTCATGGTTTTCGGTAATGAAGCAATGTCTTTTGTATAAAACAAATAAATATCGGTATCAGAATGTTGCTAGGAACTGTTTATTGCAGGAAATTTTTGGTGTGGGATATGAAAGGCACCATCTTGTTGCAAACAAGATTTCAGAAGAGATTGGCGCGTTTTTCCTCATGGGTTCTCCTCATTATTTTAAAATAAAACCAATCAAATCTAAAAAACAGGTTGATTTTTATAAGAAGCTGTTATTTACAGAGGATTTGTACCCAATATTTACATTGTATTCGTCGACTAGGACAATAGCTAGTGTACAGAAGTTGCTCGTCGATGTGGAAAATGGAAGAAATGTAGATACTCGAGATTTATCTCGATTTTACAGCTTTCGGAATGCTGTTGAGGCGTTGAGACTGAGTAAGTACCGTGAAGAAAGATGCCGGTCTCTTCATAAGACAGCTGACATTAAAGTGGTTAAATTCTCTGATCTTCCGAGTGAAGAACAGTCTCAGTATCTTGCAGCACAAGGAATACGCGAACAAGCAAAGAAGTTCAAGAAAATAGTGGTGATAACAGGTCAAGATGACTGGACTGGTATCGAAAAATTCTGGAATTTTCCACTTTTTCAAGAAACTAAAGGTATGACAGGAAAGCTTTATGTGAGCAGAGAAGAAAGTGGAGTAGAATTGTCTTCATTATTGGAGAATGATCGACTTGAAAGGCGGCCAGTTAGTTTAGTCGCTGGTGTAACGGTGAGTTTAGTAGCTTCTGTGGTATTTAGAAAGAAAATAGGACATGTTTTTAAGTTCATAAGACAAGAAAAAAGAGCAGTTATACCTTGGTTTGGTTTTGCTGGTTTCGCGACTTGGTTGCAGTACAGTGATGCTATTGCATCACTTCCTGCTGCACCGGGTATTGCTCGTTTGGGCCGTGGAATACAAAGTTTGCAGCAAGTTTCTCTTACGATTAGGCATCCAAATGGAACCCCCGATTAATGAACCCCGAACCCTAAACCCTAAACCGTAAATAATTAAAGACGAAAAGAAAGATTAACAATAATTGTAGGCCTTTTAATGTGTGATATGTGACCCACCTGTATATATATATATATATATATACTCTTGATTCTGTACATTATGTTTATCAATTGATACATCAATGTTTAATGATATTTTCTGTAAGATTAGTTAAAAGTTAGTGCTAATAACATAAGCTTAAACCACCATGGCAAAGCAATTACCAGGTCTCCTGTCACAAAATGCTTAGAAAGTGGAAGAGGCAGATAACAGACTGAATAAGTGAAAGAGCTTTTGTAAGTTCAGTAATTAAGACAGAGTTTAATAGGTTCCATATTCGAATCCCCCCTCCCATGTATTGTAATGCGACTAACCGCGTGATTCGTTATACAAAACAAGTTGAATTTTAACCTAATTAGAACATCATGGCAAAAAATACAAAATATAAAGACGTTGTACTTTAATCAGAAGAAAATAGAAAAATGGAGAGATGGGTGTAATTTTAGTAACACAATTTCTCCTTAAGGACGGGCATATTCGGTTCAAATTCCCTCTCATAAGCAGGCAAGTGAGAGGGTAAATGGGGATCCATTTAATTCCCCACTTGCCTCCTTGTACGATGAGGAAGCAATAGTAAGGGCATGTGAATTGTCAAGTAAGCACAAAGCTGACGGAGTTAAGGGTAGGTTGATGGATTAGAAACAAAAGATCACAGTTAAGTCTAACTAATGAAGTTTAAGGGTATATGGTTGTATTTTAAGTAAAGGCAAATAAACGATTGAGACGGAGAGTATAATATGCGGATAAAATGGAGAAATTGAGCTCACCATGTGCAACTTTGTGCATATTCCTATTGACTTGAGTTCTTACGACGCAAGAGAGTTTAGAGCCTTAAACTATGCTCATATTCACGAGATTTTTTTCACTTAATAATAATATATGAAGGAAGCAACTCTATAATCTTCCAAAATCAAGCATCTTTCTCTACATTATTTTACTACTACTACTACATTTATTATTAAGTCCTTGATTGACTTTTCATTATAAATAACCAATTAACTTGATAATCATAAAGTGTACTACTCTACAATCTACAAGCTATTATACTCTCAATTTTCAACACATCAATCACTTATATTGCAAATATGAGTCCAAAAATGTTAACTAGCCAACTATTATCTCTAATACTCCCTTTGTTTCTTGTATGCAATTTATTAATACTCGACCTTACGATATCTCAAGCATTTCTCAGTTGTCATCCTCACGATAAAAAAATCCTCCTTCGTATAAGAAATCACTTGGGAAACTCTTCCTCTCTTTCGACATGGACCAAATCCGAGGAAGATTGTTGTGCATCATATCATGGTGTCGTGTGCGACCCACAAGGTCGTGTTATCGTTTTAAATTTCTATGATATACCTAATTACCATGGTACTATCCCACCCTTTCTAGACCGCCTCCCGCACCTTAGATATCTCTCCTTTACTAACATTCCCAACCTCTCCGGCCCAATACCGCCATACATTGGGAATCTTACCAATCTAATGTTATTCGCCATGGTCTCAACCAACTTAGGCGGTCCAATACCAGATATCATATCTCGATTCAACAACTTACTTATATTAACAATGGCCGAAAATAATCATGTCGGACCAATCCCTCGATTTATATCCCGGATGTCGAGTCTAACCCGTTTGGATCTCTCCTCAAACAAGCTCACCGGCCCAATCCCCGCCTCTTTGGGCCGGCTAAAGAGATTGGAATATCTAAGCTTATTTTCAAACAAACTCACCGGCCCAATTCCGCCTCTCATAGCTCAGCTAAGAAACCTAACCAGCCTCGTTCTTAGCTCAAACAAACTATCCGGCCCGATACCGGATTTTATAGGCAAACATCTCATAAGTTTATACACACTTGAACTCGATTCAAACTATTTTTCAGGCCACATACCTACATCTTTGGGACAATTACCAAATCTATATTCCCTATCTCTATCCAAAAACAAGTTAAATGGGTCAATACCCAAATCATTAAGCCTAGCTAACATTATGGTACTTAATCTTGCTTACAATAATCTAAGTGGAGATGCCTCATTTTTCTTTAACAAAAATAATAACGCAACTTTTGAACTACTTATCAACAACAATAAACTAAAATTTGATTTTTCAAATGTGGGTTTGGGTCGTTTAATGATTTTTAACATAAGCCATAACATGATATATGGATCCCTTCCCAAATGGTTCGGGCAATTGCAATTGGATTCGCCTTGGTCTGCGGATGTGAGTTATAACCAGCTTTGCGGCCCGATTCCTAATGGTCGACGTTTCAAGCAGGTCGGCCCGAGTATGTTTGCCCATAACAAGTGTCTATGTGGAGGTCCTTTACCCGCTTGCCCAAAAAAAATTAATTGAATGTTGTATGTATTTTTAGATACAGGGATCAGTTACTAGAATTCGATCATTAATGTAAGCCTTGATTTATAAAGCATACGAGAATTGGAGTTGTACTATGTGATAAAATTTGGTAACACTAATTTTATAGTAATTTTTTTTAAAGCAAAAGTAAGTACTTCAATAGTTTTCTTAAAAAGAAATTTGACATGTGACACATTGACAACTGTGTAAATTAAAGTATATACGAATACTAAAAAAAGGGGTTTTTTTATAAAGAAAGTGTCATAATACATAAATATGAAGAAAAATTCTAAAATATGAAGAAATATTTGAAAAATGGAGAAATATAAAAAATTAATAACATCTTTCAACGTTTAACATAGAAAAGTAAACCTAGAGTTTTTCGTAATTTACATATCTGATATATCGTCATTAAGAAACCATGTAATTGCATGAGATCTAAACTAGTACTATTAAATAGAAGGATTTGCTTGGTGTATTGATTAGGCGCTTGAATGATGTTGAGGTTCTTAGGTTTGATTCCTCTTGAAGTCATTTCCTTTAAAAAATTTATTTTAATTAATAACACTACACTTGGGAAGAAGTCGTTGGCCCCTTAATTAAGCAACTTGGGCCTCAAGTCGCCTAGCCACTTGGACTTTAGGTCGTTGACCCCTAAGCGGCTTGAGCTAAATTTAAACCAAGAGTTTTTTCATATCAACAAGACAACAAGGATGTAGTCGCTTAGCAGGGGAGCGACTTGGATACGAGTCTAGTTTTGGGTGTGACATGGACTCATTTTGTATAATAAGTTTCAACAAAATACCATTTTGTTTATTTTTTATAAAAAGAATCCATAACTGATTCATAACCAGTATGCATAAGTCCCTTTATCTAAATTTTATTACCTCCTTCCCTTAAAATGTATCTCAAAATTATTGTCCTCTTTCTAGTTATATTAAGTATTTACACTACAAATCACTCATCAACTGCCATTTTTTTTGTTTTTTCTTATATCCACCTAAAAATTGTAAGTTGGACAATATAATTAGAATTAGAGTGAAGGGAGTAATATAATTTAATATGATTATCTCAATATTTTAAAACAAAAAAATTAGAAACATTTTTGGAACTTGTACTAATATTTGTATACTGTCTCCATTCTATAATGTTCTTCTCATTTATTTTTTAACAGTTTTCAAGACGATACTTTAACCGTGTTTAATTCTACTAAACATTATTCTTTTTGTTGAAATTATAATTTTATACGGAGTAAAAGATATTTTGATTAAAAAAATGTAAGTATATAAAAATAATTCAAAATTTATACTTTTTATAGAATTAATGGTCAAAGTTTGTGAACTAAAAAAATGAGAAGAATATAATGGAGGGAGTATAATATACTGACAAAACTAGAGAAATTTAGCTTACCATGTGCAATTGTGTGCATATTTTCGTTGACTTAGGTCCTGTTCTTTTCGGTAGAAACGAGCTGAATTGAATTAAATGGAGGTTAGCTGAAGTGAACTAAATTGAACAAGGCTGAGTTGAAGTGAATAAGATAAAAGTAAGACTTAGTTTTGTGAAGAGCTTATTTAAGCAGAACTGACTAAAGCAAATTGAACTGAGGTTAATAGAGACGAACTAAAATAAAACGAGCTGAAATTAAGTCAGAAACAATGCGGTAGAATTCTGAGTTCTGACGACGCACAAGAGCTTAGAACCTTAAATTATACTCAAATGAACGAGACTTTTTTCACGTAATAGTAATAATATATATGGAGGAAGCATCTCTATAAACTTCCTAAATCAGGCATCTTTCTCTACATTATTTTAATACTACTACTACTACATTAGTACATTTATTAAGTCCTTGATTTTTATTATAAATAACCAATGAACTTGATAATCATATAGTGTACTACTACTCTACTATCTACAAGCTTAGTATACTTCCAATTTTCAACACATCATTCACTTATATTGCTAATATGAGTCCAAAAATTTTACTCCTATTGTTTCTTGTGTGCAATTTATTATTACTCGAGTTTTCGATATCTCAAACATTTTCCGATTGTAGTCCTCACGAAATTAAAACTCTCCTCCGCATTAAAAAATACTTGGGAAACCCTTCCAAACTTTGGTCATGGACCAAATCCGCGAAAGATTGTTGTGCATCATATCAAGGTGTCGTGTGCGACCTACAAGGTCGCGTTAACGAATTGAATTTCTATAATATGCGTGACTACCACGGTACTATCCCACCTTTTCTGGATCGCCTTCCGGGTCTTACAGGATTCTCTTTTATCAACACCCCTAACCTCTCCGGCCCAATACCGCCCTACATTGGCAATCTTACCAACCTAATATTAATCAACATTATCTCAACCAACTTAGGCGGTCCAATACCAGATATCATATCTCGACTCCACAACTTACGTTTTTTAACCATGGCCGACAATAACCATGTCGGACCAATCCCTCGATTTTTATCTCGAATGTCAAGTCTAACCAGTTTGGATCTCTCCTCAAACAAGCTCACCGGCCCAATCCCCGCCTCTTTGGGCCGGCTAAAGAGATTGAATTATCTCGGCTTATCTTCAAACAATCTCATCGGCCCAATTCCGCTTCTCTTGGCTCAATTAAGAAACCTAAGCACCCTCAGTCTTAGCTCGAACAAATTATCCGGCCCGATACCGGATTTTATAGGCAAACATCTCATAAATTTACACTATCTTGGTCTTGATTCAAACTATTTTTCAGGCCACATACCTAAATCTTTGGGTCAATTACCAGATCTCTTTTCCTTATATCTATCAAAAAACAAGTTAAATGGACCAATACCCAAATCATTAAGCTTAGCTAAGATTTTAGAGATAGATCTTTCATACAATAGTCTAAGTGGAGATGCCTCATTTTTCTTTAATAATAACATAAATAATATGTCAACTTTTATACTTCTTATTAATAACAATAAACTAAAATTTGATTTCTCAAATGTGAGTTTGGGTGGCTTAACTACTTTTAACATAAGCCATAACATGATATATGGATCCCTTCCCAAATGGTTTGGGCAATTGCAATTGGAATTCACTTGGACTGTAGATGTGAGTTATAACCGGCTTTGCGGCCCAATTCCTAATGATCGACGTTTTACGCGGTTTGGCCCGAGTATTTTTGCCCATAACAAGTGTCTCTGTGGAGGTCCATTACCCGCTTGCAAATGATAATTGTGGCAAGTACCGTGAGACCGATAGTTTCGTAGGTCTTCTGAAAAACCGTCTTCTTTATGATATCATATAATTACATTATATTCTAATATCTCAATAGAATTGATTCTCTAAGAATCATTATTTCCTATGATGATAGATCATAGAAGGCTATCAATAAAATAGTTGAGAAGTGCATTGAGTTTGTTATAGAATATATAAATGTATTGATTTTATAAGTTGCAACATTGTAATACACAAGTTCAGTACATGCTGCAAATTGATGAACTACTCATTTTGGGCCTCCCACTAAAACACTTCACCTAATGTAGCGACAAATCGAAACTAATCACTAATAAGTAATATCGAATAGGTAACAACCTAGTCAAAACGATTAATTACAAATCAACCTTAAACACGTGATCAGGTTGTAAAAAAGACATGCACGAAAAAAAAAGAGGTTTAACAGGGAAATACCCTTGATCATCAAACTCAAAGGAAATACGAATAAAGGTAAGGTAATCGATCATCAATACACTGCGCTAAATATATCACCAAGTGATTAAACTGAGTCATTCAACGATTTCAACATAGTGATACAAGAGCTAATAAATCACCATTCCAAAATTAGTCCATCCATTCAGTAAATCTCGCTTGTGACCGTCTTTTCAGAAAGACTTCTCACTTGCTCTCCCACTTGTTTGTGAGAGGTTTTTTTGAATTGACGGAAAATACATGTATTCAATGAGAACTTGTGCCATCCTTAACACTCGATTAGTCCCATCTAACCCTTTTTTTCCCGCCCGAGGGCCGAGGCTGCTATAGGCCTATAGTTCATTAATATACATACATACAACTTAAAATCACCACATTAAGAAAAATCCAACAAATTTGATTAAATTAAAGACAAAACTTCGTTGTATTTGCAGAAAGATCAGCAAATAACCGTAAACCCTAGATATTTAATTGATACTAACATGAAAGCTTCAAACATTCAGAAATTACCCAAATAAAGACAACAATCTAACTCTAAACCCATTTATCCCTTAAAAGTGTGATCATCTATACAGCTGAAGCCCGGAAAATAAGCACGAAAAAAATGAGCTTTGAGCCTTTGATGAGCAATTTCCATTAACATGAAACACAAATACTTTTGTAAGGCGGTCTTAAACAAGTTTATTGTAAAATGGATTCTTTTCATAACTAATATTAGTATTTTTATATTTGAATCCGTTTTACACTACTTTGTGTAAAACCGTCTTACACAGGACTAACTGTATAATCTTTATCATTGTCCCAGAAAATAAACAACATCTAGCGTGCAATTAGAAATAACTAGCAATTACTAAATAGTAACTAGGCAATCAAATAATAAAGAACAATTGCAATTAAATTAAATAAAAAGGGGGTGAAATAAATCAAATTTTGAGCAAATAAATATAACCTGATTGCAGAGAATAGAGAACAGAGAACAGAGAACAGAGTGTTTGTTGTGTAGTTGTGTGACACTGTCACTTTTTGTGTCTTTTTTATTGTAGGAATATAAATAGCTCAAGTGGTAAGGGTATTTTTATTCCAACCGTGAAGTTAGGGGTTCGATTCTCACTGGTGACATTGTGCGCCCCTAGTATGGTTATGTCCTTATGGGTTATGGTCTTTTCAAAATATTATTCACAATGAAATTTTCGATTTATAGAAAAACATGAATGGATAGTTCGTGGTTCAATTCCTAGCACCCGCGAATGAAAATCAAATCCGAGACTACTCAGACTAGTCTCCACATTATAAGTTATAAGTTATAACTCGTGCCACATGCTCAAGAAATTTGTTGTAATAGTAAATTAAAAATAAAACAATGTTAAGTATGTAACAACTTTGCTTTTTTCTTAGAAGATCTTGCAATTATTTTGAAACTTCTCTTTTGAATGAAGACACTAACTAGGTAATACATTAAAGTACACATTCAAAATCCAAACACTGAACCACCAAAAACATAAATGACATCCTAAATTCATTTGCAAGCTCGTAATGGCCCGCCACATAGGCACTTGTTGCTAGAAAAAACGGCCGGGTTAACCCGCTTGAAACGTCGACCATTTGGTATCGGGCCACATAGTTGATTATAACTCACGTCAATAAACATAACCCGTAATTGACCAAAACCTTTTGGTAGAGACCCGTATATCATATTATGGCTAATATTAAAGCCCACTAAAGTCCGGCTCAAATCCACATTTGAAAAATCAAACTTCAAAAAGTTGTAACCGATTTGGATATCGATAACACCCTTATTCGCCTTGTCAAACAAAAACGAGGCACCCCCGGTGAGTCTATTGTGGTCTAATTTGATAGTTAATACATGGCTTCGGCCCAATGACCTTGGGATGGGACCGTTTAATAGGTTATTGGATAATGAAAGTGTTGTGAGGTTGGGCATGTGACCCAAGTATTCCGGGATTCGGCCTACAAGTGAGTTGGATGCAAAATCGATTGTGTTCACATTTTTTAGTTTGGACAAAAAATCGGGTATTCGGCCGGATAATTTGTTTGAGCTGAGCTGAAGGTAGTTGAGCTCGGTTAATTGGGCTACTGTAGTGAGAATCGGACCCGTGAGTTCGTTGGAAGATAGGTCGAGGTAGGTGAGCTTTTTCAATTGGCCCAAGATAACGGGAATTGGGCCTGTAAATTTATTAGAGGATAGGTCAAGTTGGATTAGGTTTGTGAACCCACCCAAAAAAGGAGGGATTGGACCGGTCAATTTAGTTCCGGTAATAGTGAAAGTAATGAGATGGGTAAGTTTGCCTAAATACGACGGGATTGGGCCTAAAAGGTTGGGCACATTTATAAAGTGAAGCCCCGTAAGAAAAGGAAGTTGGTCCAAGTAGGGTGGTATTTGACCGTTAATATCTACAACGTCAATGAAGCTTAAGGAAGTAACGCGGCCTTGTTCATTGCCGCATTGGACGTTTTGCCAACTTGCACAATCCGTCTTAGGATCCCATGAAGAAAGAGAAGAAGGGTTGCCTAATTTGTTTTTGATGCGAAGGAGGGTATTTTTGTCATTTTTATTACAAAACTCGGGAAGACTCTGAGAGGTCGAGATTTTGAAAGTTTCTGAGAGGAGAAGAATGAAAAGAGAAAGTAAGTAGAAATTTGATGGGTTCATTTTTTTTTTGTACGAAAGCAAAAATGTTGTTTGCACTTCACCAGTGGCGTAGTGGTAGTGTATTGCTTAGTGATGCAATGAGCCAATGATAGTGAATAAAATGACCTCTTTATATAGGGGAGGGATTATATGATTTATATCTAAAGAGGCAAAAAAAAAAAAAAAAAAAAAAAAAAAAAAAAAAAAAAAAAAAAAAAAAAAAAAAAAAAAAAAAAAATCCTGCTTTCATGAAAATTTACAAAGACGATTATTAATTACACAAATTCTCATTTGTGACAGAGCGACCCGTCGCAAGCTTGCGACGGGTCAAATTCCCCTCACATAGAGCAAGTGGCAAGGTAAGTGGGGGTATCCACTTGCCTTGCCACTTGCTCTATGTGAGGGGAATTTGACCTGTCGCAAGCTTGTGACGGGTCGACCCTTCACAAGCAAGACTTATTGTATTAATTAATGTATGTATATATAACTATTAGAGCACGTGTCCATAATAGATACACAATTTGTCTTCCTTAAAACGGGTATGTATATCCATCTTAATACTAAAACGAGTTTAATATTACCACTTGTCTAGATTAGACAATTATTTTGCTACAGTTTATGAGCTTTTTTTTTAATCTTATCCTAACTATTTGACCCATCTTAGTAGTAGGTAATTGTTTTAGGATTTCTCTCATGTGGGTTTTAGTGAATTTTATTTATTTTTTGTGACGCGTAATTCACAGCTACTATGTGCATACTGGATAAAACTTCGGGTATATGTATTTAGTGAATTCCTTACATTCTACTTCTAACATCTACTATATATATATATACTCACTTTGCCTCAATATTTGTTTATATTTTGTATTCTCTGAAAGAATATTTTAATTAAATGGTTGGACAAAGAGCGTAAGTTACAACATTATCTCTGTACATTTATTTTATAAATCCGTGTACAAGCAAACTCATAAATATTCAATCGAGAACCGAGGGCGGTACTTTTGTACATTTATTTCATTCAAAATATATTTACCAGGATGATTGGAGTATCTACTATATACTAAATCAGAAACATTTCTTGCTTTCTGATTGGCTGCTAATATTAAGGAAAAGCGGGCCCTACATCCAAAGCAAAAGATTAATTACTTTCTCTCCTCACTCTTAATACTTCTAATTTATTTACTCTCTCTCCTTAATCTTAACACCTCTAATTTAAATTATTTACATATTTACAAATTCCATAATTTATATAATGTTATAAGCATATTTTCATATTATTTTCATATTCCATGATTTTAGGATGATTATGTTTTAACTTATGAAATTACAATATTCTAGCAATAATTATTATAGCAATAACAAAGTCTAATATATATAAAACTTAATAAAAAATTAAAAATTAAAATTAAAAACTAACAATTTCATGCAAAACAAAGTCTAAATAATACAATTAATAATTAATAATTAAAATTACAATACTCTTGCAACTAAATAAACTTGTTTGTACAAACTAATTCAAATGATGTTAACTTGTTTAAATCCCGCAAAATGCACGTGCGGTATACATAGAGTTTTATTTTTCAGGATATTACTTAAAGAGTTAAAATCGACACTTCATTAAAATTTTCAGGGTATTTTGATATAAAATGGAAAACTAATCAAAGAGAGTGAATGTAGAAAATGTGTATTTTAATGAAAACAAACTAGTGAATTCATTTTATATATTTTCTCCAAATACATTATTTATGATTTTTTTTATCACATAGTCAATAATACTCTGTATCATTTTATAGTCTTGTCTTATACAGAATAAGTATGTGTCAAGTAATTCTCTATAGTAATAATTATTGTAGGAAAAAGGACATTATTCATTTTGAAGTAGATAGGTACGGTCTACGAAAAATGATTTTTTTTTCATCAATGATATTAAATAAATCAATTGTCTTGTTTATAAACATTACTGGAATTATATGTAATGTTTTTGAGTTATATAAAAAAATTTGAGCTAAATATTTTAGTAACGAACTCAAAAAATTTATAGTTACACTGCTAATTATAATACCAGTAGGTCTTGCTTGCGACGGATCGGATCTTGCGACGGATATTTTGTGAGAGGAAATGGGTAGAGGGGACAAGGTGGACACCCCCATGTGCTTCTCCTCTCACCCTTGATGGGTATTTTATGAGAGAATATGGTATCCGTCTTAAGCTTGCGACGGATAGTGTCCGTCATAAATGAGAATTTGTGTTATAATACATCAAATAAATCTAATGAACTGTTATAATACGGAGCAGTTCACTACCGTCAACTTTTTTTTTTCACGTGCATCATGCACGAAGGTGATCAATATTATGGGAGAATGGTGTCATTGACGGTAAATCTAATGATCAATATTATGGGTCAACCGGGTCGGGTTCGGGTCGGGCCAGTTCGGGTTGGGTCAGTTCGGGTCTTTCGTTGATTTCAGGTTAATACGGGTTGGGTCGGGTCATTTCGGGTTTCGGGTTTGTTTCGGGTTAGTTGTCGGGTCCGTTTCGGGTCAACCGGGTCGGGTTATTTCGGGTCGGGTCATTTTCGGGTCAAAGAATAAGAGACAAAAGGCCATTTTATGTCTTTTTGGTTCAATTAAAGTTATGTTTTATCGGGTCATTTTCGGGTTGAGTGGTTTTGGATCGGGTTATTTTTGGGTCGGGTCAGTTACGGGTCAAGAAAGATCGGGTCATGTTCGGGTCGGGTCGGGTCTAATCGGGTTTCGGGTCACATTCGGGTGTTGTAGCTCGGGTCAATTTCGGGTCACGGGTCGGGTCATTCGGGTCGGGTCAATCGGGTCGGGTTGCTTTTGCCAGGTATACTTATCAATAAGCTAATAGTTTATAGTTTCTCTTACTTAAAACGGACATTATCCGTCATAAGCTGAAAACGGATAATGTCTCTCTCAGAATATGCTAGTGGAAGTAGGGGTGAGCAAAACCGGGTACCCGATACGGTTTTAAAAACCGTATCGGGTAACCGGTTTTTTTAAGGCCAAAAATTAATACCCGGATACGACCCGGTTTAACCGGGTACCCGGTTTCCGTATACTCGGTTAAACCGGGTACCCGAAAACCGTATACCCGGATCCGGTTTAATTAATAATGGTCAAAACTCAAAATTTGATTTCGCAAAATTAGATACGGCCCATTGCTAGAATGTCCATATAATCTAATAGGCCTATTATTGCAAAACAGAACTACTTGCAAAGTTAGTTTTAAGATGCCAAAATGCAAACTTTCATCGCTTCACATAAAACTTTGACACTTACAAAGTAGTTACTTACATTGCAAGTTTCACATCCAATGATTGACCCACAAAGATTCACACAAATAGTACATATCAAACCCAAAGTTTCACATACAACTTATTTTTTTGTTATTTTTAATTAAACCGTGTCAAAAACCGTATACCCGATTTTGATTTTCCCTGACCCGGACCCGATACGGTTTTTTAAATAACCGTATCGTATACCCGGAAATTCGTATCGTGTACCCGGAAATCCGTGTAATTAAAACCGTATACCGTATCGTATCCGTATATTAAAACCGTATCGTATATTTTTGCTCAGACCTAAGTGGAAGGACAAGTTGGGGGATTCATTTACCCTCCACTTGCCTCCCCACTTGCACAATGTGAAAGAGACATTATTCATCTTCAGGTTGTGACAGATAGTGCCCGTTTTCAATGAGAATTTATAATAAGGTAAACTCAAATTCAGATGAAATTCAAAATTTAACATTTCATTTAAGAGACGAGCACCACTACTAACCCGTCTTAAATTTACAATATTAATCTCTACGAGTAACTTGTTAAATAAACAAAATTGCTAAAGACCGCCCCTCTTTTACTCATCTCGCCTCTCAAAATTTGTTTCTTTTTCCAAGTTTGCCCTTCTCTCCATATCGTCTTTCTAAATTTATTTTTTATCGATAAATCGAAAATGAGTGACGGTGATCTATTTTACGATTATTTTTTTTAATTCGTACAATAGTAAACGACACAATTTCAAACAATTGGAATGTCGAACAACATTAACGTTTTAACGAACAATATTATCGTTTTAACGTTAGCTTTTATATATTATTTAACGATAATTAATTTCAACAATTAACAATCATTTAAATTTGGAAAATTTTAAAATTACTCCCTTTTATATACAACTTTTTCAAACTTACTCCCTTTTAAAACAAAATTTCAAAATTACTCCCTTATAAGCGACTTCCGATAAAAAATTGCTACCAAAACCCAACTTAAGTCATAAGTAGACCAATTTTCCGGCAAAATTCAATTTTTTTGTAATTTCCTTCCCATTTTGCCCCTGTTTCTTTTGCCTTAATATTTCCCTCATCTCTCTTTCTTGTTTAACTTCTTTCTCTCTGCCCACCTTGTTTCTATCTCCTCTTTGTTAATCTCACCTTCTCTACCCCCATCAAGTTACCAGCTATGTTTCTTCAATATGCAATATTTAAACTTTGATTCAAAATTCCACAAACTAAATAGACACCCCCTCCAACATACTCAGTTCTATCTTTTTTAAACTCAAACTGCGCACCATAATATATATGCAGTTTAACATTAAAGTTAGTATCCATTCTTACAAATCAAATGACAGCGTAGGTCAAGAAAGGGTAAATGTTCAACAATAATCATCACATCATTTTTTCCTCAAATCATTCAATCAAATAGGGGCTGGGAAGTAAACTAATAAATCACATAAATTAGGGTTTCATCAAATTGAGGAATTGCAGTAAACTAATAATCAAATAAATAACAAAAACTTAAGTTTATAAATAAAAAACCCCTAAATTACATAAATTACGTTTTTAGTAAACGGTATGAATTGCAGTAAACTTATAAAACTCAAAACAGAATAAATAACTAACAAATTAGAATTAGCAATGATCAAATGGGAAGTTGAAATCGTTGGATTTAGGTTAATTGAATTTAACGCAAAATAATGTCTTATCTATGCAAGTGGTGTATTATTTGACCTGTTTTATTCTTAAGAT
Organism: Heliosperma pusillum; assembly: GCA_022085475.1. Classification (NCBI taxonomy): domain Eukaryota; kingdom Viridiplantae; phylum Streptophyta; class Magnoliopsida; order Caryophyllales; family Caryophyllaceae; genus Heliosperma; species Heliosperma pusillum. Next base: position 63,603 of record JAIUZE010075019.1, read on the forward strand.
AAATATATCCGTCTATTGAATGTTATTTGGCCTGCTATTTGCTACGCTATCTTTTTCAATGCCGTACAAGAATCAGTATTATGAAGTGTTCTTAGAATTGTTCAGTTCTCAATTGTGATGGTTTACGTTCTCATAAAATTCCATTGACAAAATCCATGCAGACACTTTCAGTGCAACTACTCTACTTTTTCCTAGCAATTTTCATACACCATGAAAGGGGAAAAAAATCACAAATTCTCTTTTGTGACGGGGGCGACCCGTCGCAAGTTTGCGACGGGTCAAATTCCTCTCACAAAGAGCAAGTGGCAAGGCAAATGGGCGGCAAATGGAGCCCCCCACTTGCCTTGACACTTGCTCTTTGTGAGGGGGATTTGACCCGTCGCAAGTTTGCGACGGGTCGCCCCGTCACAAGCAAGACTTAATGGAAAAAAATTGTAGTTAGTCTCCATTTAGACACCACCAGAAAATGTAACTATTTTATAATAAGTTGTCATTCAATGATAAAATGTCACAACTAAAATTGTCGAATTTTAATAATAAGCTAATGGTAACTTTTTATCGGAAAACATTCGCATATTATTGTAAAAAAATGATCACATTTTATCTGTCTTAATTTCAGACATTTGACGGGTTAACTGAATTGAGAATTTGTGGAAAAAATGTGATACTAGTGTTCTTGCTTAAAATATTGGATTAATATTTCATGGGCTGTTTCAAACCAATTGCCCTTTTTCACCGCGCAATATTCATCTTGAGTTATTCGGAAGCAACCTCTTTATGTTTCCAACCCGACTACACCAGGGTATAGTTTCGTGCGCTAGTTTCATCGCCGCCGCCGTCGTTGTTGTTGTTGCTAGGCTTGTTCCAAACATTTGTGTATTTCAGAAGTAGAAATTGTCAGAGTTTAGAAGACTAGTTTTGATACCTTATTGTTTGTCCTGTGTTTTTAGAGAAAGTAAAAGAGCAACTAGAATAAGTCTGATATTTTACCAGTCTTACAAACAACATTCTAGAGAATTAATTTGCTAATAAATTGCCTATAAAATCTTCTTGAACACCTTAACCCTAACATATTGCTTTGATTATCTTAAAATGTGTTAAGCAATCAGAAATTTTACTCTCACTAGCCTTGGTAAGAGCTTATTTGTATTATACAAAGGTATGTAATATATTTTTTTAAATTTGAACTTCTTTGAATTACTATGTAATGTAATTTAATGTTATGTTATTCTCCCACTACAGTAACAGCAATCCAATGATTTACTGGGCGAATATGATACTAACGGCGTTTGAACTTAGGTCATAAATAGTTAAATATCATCTTTTATGGCCATCATTTTTGAGGCATTGGGTTGTCTTCAAATATTTAAACTTACTCCTTACATTAAAAATTCGTTGACCAACTATTACCCTCTCCGTCTTAATTATTTGTTTAATTTTAATTAAAAAATTTCTCACAAAGAATATAAAAAGTCAACATATAACAGAGATAAAAGGAGTACATAAAACTTCTTGTATGTTGCTTTTGAACAGCGTTACACCGCTAAGTTGTATCTTATTCTATGTTGAAAATTACAATTGCTTACTTCATAAGACAACTCGTCATTTAGTTTACAAGTCACTTTGTTTTATTCTGTCATACTTCAAACCCAAATCGAGTAGTGAATATGATACTGACGGAATTTAAACCCAGGTTATGGGCGAATATGATGCTGACGAGATTTGAACCCAGATCATGAGTATCGTCACTCATAGCTGTACGCATGTACTTGAGTTGCATACAAGTAAATGACCAACAACATTATTTTCCCATTTAAACAGTTCTTGTATTTTGTACTCATTTCTTCATACTAGTAACTTATTACTGACCATATACACATAAAATTTACAGGAAAGAAATCTCTTGCTGCAAGTTCAACATCAAATGGCCTTAGAATGGTTTGAATATTTTCAAAGAATTTTACCTATTTCAAGAGATTTAAACTTATCTAAAAGCTTAATTAACAAGCTCAATATACCTCGCTGCACAAAACAGTTTGTTTACGCAATTCAAGATCCGCAAACAAAATCTACAATCTACATTCTTTATGTTCATGGCCTCTCTGAAAGATCAGCTTCAGAAACCGAGTGCCTAATAAGGGCGGTTCAACCAGACGCTGTCATCAGTGACTGGAGTTGGGCTTATACGCCGGTCTATGACTTTGGTGACAGCCTAAATGAGCCGATACCAACTTCATGGTTTACAGCAATGAAGCAATGTCTTTTGTACAAAACAAATAAATATCGGTATCAGAATGTTGCTAGGAACTGTTTATTGCAGGAAATTTTTGGTGTGGGATATGAAAGGCATCATATTGTTGCAAACAAGATTTCGAAGGAGATTGGCGCGTCTTTTCTCATGGGTTCTCCTCATTATTTCAAACTAAAACCATTTAAGTCAAAAAAACAGGTCGATTTTTATAAGGAACCATCATTTGCAGAGGACTTGTACCCAATATTTACATTGCATTCGTCGAATAGGCCAATAGCTAGTGTACAGCAGTTGCTACTTGATGTGGAAAATGGAAGAAACGTAGATACTCGAGATTTGTCTACAGTTTACAGCTTCCGGAATGCTGTTGAGGATCTGAGATTGACCAAGTATCGTGAAGGAAGATGTCAATATGTACATAATGTGGGGAAATTCACTGATCTTTCGAGTAAAGAACAGTCTCAGTATCTTGCAGCACAGGGAATACGCGAACAAGCAAAGAAGTTCAAGAAAATAGTGGTGATAACAGGTCAAGATGACTGGACTGGCATCGAAAAATTCTGGAATTTTCCGCTTTTTCAAGAACATAAAGGTATGACAGGAAAGCTTTATGTGAGCAGAGAAGAAAGTGGAGTAGAATTGTCGTCATTATTGGAGAATAATCGACTTGAAAGGCGACCAGTGAGTTTAGTCGCTGGCGAAACGGTGAGTTTAGTAGCTTCTGTACTTTTTAGAAAGAAAATAGGAAATGTTTTTAAGTTCATAAGACAAGAAAAAAGAGCAGTTATACCTTGGTTTGGTTTTGCTGGTTTCGCGACTTGGTTGCAGTACAGTGATGCTATTGCATCACTTCCTGCTGCACCGGATATTGCTCGTTTGGGCCGTGGAATACAAAGTTTGCAGCAAGCTTCTCGAACGATTAGGCATCCGAATGGAACCCGTATTAATGAAACCTGAACTCTAAATCCTAAACCGTAAATATTTGAAGACTAAAAGAAACATTTACATGATTGTAGGCCTTTTATATATATACTCTTGGTTCTGTACATTATGTTTATCAATTGATACATCAATGTTTAATGATATTTTCTGTAAGATTAGTTAAAAGTTAGTGCTAATAAGTAATAACATAAGCTTAAACCAAGACTTGAATGTTGAAACTTGGAACCAAGCAAAGCAATTAGCAGGTTTCCTGTCACAGAATGTTTAGAAAGTGGAAGAGGCAGATTGACTAAGTGAAAGATCTTTTGTGAGTTCAGTAATTAAGACAGAGGTAAATAGGTTCCATATTCGAATCCCCACTCTCATGTATTGTAATGCGACTAACTGCGTGCATATTCTTATTGACTTGAGTATCATATGCGGATAAAAATGGAGAAATTGAGCTCACCATGTGCAACTTTGTGCATATTCTTATTGACTTGAGTTCTTACGACGCAAGAGAGTTTAGAACCTTAAACTATACTCATATTCACGAGATTTTTTTCACTTAATAATAATATATGAAGGAAGCAACTCTATAATCTTCCAAAATCAAGCATCTTTCTCTACATTATTTTACTACTACTACTACATTTATTATTAAGTCCTTGATTGACTTTTCATTATAAATAACCAATGAACTTGATAATCATAAAGTGTACTAATACTCTACAATCTACAAGCTATTATACTTTCACTTTTCAACACATCAATCACTTATATTGCAAATATGAGTCCAAAAATGTTATCTAGCCAACTATTATCTCTAATACTCCCTTTGTTTCTTGTGTGCAATTTATTAATACTCCTTACGATATCTCAAGCATTTCTCAGTTGTCATCCTCACGATAAAAAAATCCTCCTTCGTATAAGAAATCACTTGGGAAACTCTTCCTCTCTTTCGACATGGACCAAATCCGAGGAAGATTGTTGTGCATCATATCATGGTGTAGTGTGCGACCCACAAGGTCGTGTTATCGTTTTAAATTTCTATGATATACCTAATTACCATGGTACTATCCCACCCTTTCTAGACCGCCTCCCGCACCTTAGAGATCTCTCCTTTACTAACATTCCCAACCTCTCCGGCCCAATACCGCCCTACATTGGAAATCTTACCAACCTAATGTTATTCGCCATGGTCTCAACCAACTTAGGCGGTCCAATACCAGATATCATATCTCGATTCAACAACTTACTTATATTAACAATGGCCGAAAATAATCATGTCGGACCAATCCCTCGATTTATATCCCGGATGTCGAGTCTAACCCGTTTGGATCTCTCCTCAAACAAGCTCACCGGCCCAATCCCCGCCTCTTTGGGCCGGCTAAAGAGATTGGAATATCTAAGCTTATTTTCAAACAAACTCACCGGCCCAATTCCGCCTCTCATAGCTCAGCTAAGAAACCTAACCAGCCTCGTTCTTAGCTCAAACAAACTATCCGGCCCGATACCGGATTTTATAGGCAAACATCTCATAAGTTTATACACACTTGAACTCGATTCAAACTATTTTTCAGGCCACATACCTACATCTTTGGGACAATTACCAAATCTATATTCCCTATCTCTATCCAAAAACAAGTTAAATGGGTCAATACCCAAATCATTAAGCCTAGCTAACATTATGGTACTTAATCTTGCTTACAATAATCTAAGTGGAGATGCCTCATTTTTCTTTAACAAAAATAATAACGCAACTTTTGAACTACTTATCAACAACAATAAACTAAAATTTGATTTTTCAAATGTGGGTTTGGGTCGTTTAATGAATTTTAACATAAGCCATAACATGATATATGGATCCCTTCCCAAATGGTTCGGGCAATTGCAATTGGATTCGCCTTGGTCCGCGGATGTGAGTTATAACCAGCTTTGCGGCCCGATTCCTAATGGTCGACGTTTCAAGCAGATCGGCCCGAGTATGTTTGCCCATAACAAGTGTCTATGTGGAGGTCCTTTACCCGCTTGCCCAAAAAATATTAATTGAATGTTGTATGTATTTTTAGATACAGGGATCAGTTACTAGAGAATTCGATCATTAATGTAAGCCTTGATTTAGAAAACGTCTTACAATGTACTTCTATCATTAATGTAAGCCTCAATTTATAAAGCATACGAGAGTTGGAGTTGTACTATGTGATAAAATTGGGTAACACTAATTTTATACCGAGTAGTAATTTTTTTAAAGCAAAAGTAAGTACTTCAATAGTTTTCTTAAAAAGAAATTTGACACGTGACATATTGACAACGATGTAAATCAAAGTATATACGAATACTAAAAAAGGGGGGTTTTTTTTTATAAAGAAAGTATCATAATACATAAATATGAAGAAAATTTTGAAAAATGGAGAAATATAAAAAATTAATAACATCTTTCAACATTTAACATAGAAATGTAATATTAGGCTTTAGAGTTTTTCCTAATTTACATATCTAATATCTCCTCATTAAGAAACATACAATTGCATGAGATTTAAACTAGTACTATTAAATAGAAGGATTTGCTTGGTGTATTGATCAGGCGCTTGAATGATGTTGAGGTTCTTAGGTTTGATTCCTCTTTAGGTCATTTCCTTTAAAAAAAAATTATTTTAATAATACTACACTTGGGAAGAAGTCGTTGGCCCCTTAATTAAGCAACTTGGGCCTCAAGTCGCCTAGCCACTTGGACTTTAGGTCGTTGACCCCTAAGCGGCTTGAGCTAAATTTAAACCAAGAGTTTTTTCATATCAACAAGACAACAAAGATGTTGTCGCTTAGCAGGGGAGCGACTTGGATACGAGTCTAGTTTTGGGTGTGACATGGACTCATTTTGTATAATAAGTTTCAACAAAATACCATTTTGTTTATTTTTTATAAAAAGAATCCATAACTGATTCATAACCAGTATGCATAAGTCCCTTTATCTAAATTTTATTACCTCCTTTCCTTAAAATGTATCTCAAAATTATTGTCATCTTTCTAGTTATATTAAGTATTTACACTACAAATCACTCATCAACTGCCATTTTTTTTGTTTTTTCTTATATCCACCTAAAAATTGTAAGTTGAACAAAATAATTAGAATTAGAGTGAAGGGGAGTAGTATAATTTAATATGATTATTTCAATATTTTAAAACAAAAAAATTAGAAAAATTTTTGGAACTTGTGATAGCTCAATAAGTTAATAAGCAAAATTTGAAACTATCTTTGCAAGACAACAGTACTAATATTTGTATACTGTCTTCATTCTATAATGTTCTTTTCATTTACTTTTTTAACAGTTTTCAAGACGATACTTTAACCGTGTTTAATTCTACTAAACATTATTCTTTTTTGTTGAAATTATAATTTTATAAAAGATATTTTGATTAAAAAAATGTAAGTATATAAAAATAATTCAAAATTTATACTTTTTATAGAATTAATGGTCAAAGTTTGTGAACTAAAAAAATGAGAAGAATATAATGGAGGGAGTATAATATACTGACAAAACTAGAGAAATTTAGCTTACCATGTGCAATTGTGTGCATATTTTCATTGACTTAGGTCATGTTTTTTTTTGCTGAAACGAGCTGAATTGAATTATATGAAGGTTAGCTAAAGTGAACTAAACTGAATAAATCTGAATTGAAGTGAATACGATAGAAGTAAGACTTAATTTTGTAAAGAGTTTACTTAAGCAGATTTGACTTAAGCAAAATTGAACTAAGTTTAATATAGGCGAACTAAAATAAAACGAGCTGAAATTAAGTCAGAAACAGTGCGGTAGAATTCTGAGTTATGACGACGCACAAGAGCTTAGAACCTTAAATTATACTCAAATGAACGAGACTTTTTTCACGTAATAGTAATAATATATATGGAGGAAGCATCTCTATAAACTTCCTAAATCAAGCATCTTTCTCATATTATTTTAATACTACTACTACTACATTAGTACATTTATTAAGTCCTTGATTTTTATTATAAATAACCAAGGAACTTGATAATCATATAGTGTACTACTACTCTACTATCTACAAGCTTAGTATACTTCTAATTTTCAACACATCAATCACTTATATTGCTAATATGAGTCCAAAAATTTTACTCCTTTTGTTTCTTGTGTGCAATTTATTATTACTCGAGTTTTCGATATCTCAAACATTTTCCGATTGTAGTCCTCACGAAATAAAAACTCTCCTTCGCATTAAAAAACACATGGGAAACCCTTCCAAACTTTGGTCATGGACCAAATCCGCGAAAGATTGTTGTGCATCATATCAAGGTGTCGTGTGCGACCTACAAGGTCGCGTTAACGAATTGAATTTCTATAATATGCGTGACTACCACGGTACTATCCCACCTTTTCTGGATCGCCTTCCGGGTCTTACAGGATTCTCTTTTATCAACACCCCTAACCTCTCCGGCCCAATACCGCCCTACATTGGCAATCTTACCAACCTAATATTAATCAACATTATCTCAACCAACTTAGGCGGTCCAATACCAGATATCATATCTCGACTCCACAACTTACGTTTTTTAACCATGGCCGACAATAACCATGTCGGACCAATCCCTCGATTTTTATCTCGAATGTCAAGTCTAACCAGTTTGGATCTCTCCTCAAACAAGCTCACCGGCCCAATCCCCGCCTCTTTGGGCCGGCTAAAGAGATTGAATTATCTCGGCTTATCTTCAAACAATCTCATCGGCCCAATTCCGCTTCTCTTGGCTCAATTAAGAAACCTAAGCACCCTCAGTCTTAGCTCGAACAAATTATCCGGCCCGATACCGGATTTTATAGGCAAACATCTCATAAATTTACACCATCTTGGTCTTGATTCAAACTATTTTTCAGGCCACATACCTAAATCTTTGGGTCAATTACCAGATCTCTTTTCCTTATATCTATCAAAAAACAAGTTAAATGGACCAATACCCAAATCATTAAGCTTAGCTAAGATTTTAGAGATAGATCTTTCATACAATAGTCTAAGTGGAGATGCCTCATTTTTCTTTAATAATAACATAAATAATATGTCAACTTTTATACTTCTTATTAATAACAATAAACTAAAATTTGATTTCTCAAATGTGAGTTTGGGTGGCTTAACTACTTTTAACATAAGCCATAACATGATATATGGATCCCTTCCCAAATGGTTTGGGCAATTGCAATTGGAATTCACTTGGACTGTAGATGTGAGTTATAACCGGCTTTGCGGCCCAATTCCTAATGATCGACGTTTTACGCGGTTTGGCCCGAGTATTTTTGCCCATAACAAGTGTCTCTGTGGAGGTCCATTACCCGCTTGCAAATGATAATTGTGGCAAGTACCGTGAGACCGATAGTTTCGTAGGTCTTCTGAAAAACCGTCTTCTTTATGATATCATATAATTACATTATATTCTAATATCTCAATAGAATTGATTCTCTAAGAATCATTATTTCCTATGATGATAGATCATAGAAGGCTATCAATAAAATAGTTGAGAAGTGCATTGAGTTTGTTATAGAATATATAAATGTATTGATTTTATAAGTTGCAACATTGTAATACACAAGTTCAGTACATGCTGCAAATTGATGAACTACTCATTTTGGGCCTCCCACTAAAACACTTCACCTAAAGTAGCGACAAATCGAAACTAATCACTAATAAGTAATATCGTATAGGTAACAACCTAGTCAAAACGATTAATTACAAATCAACGTTAAACACGTGATGAGGTTGTAAAAAAGACATGCACGAAAAAAAAAAAAAAAAAAAAAAAAAGAAGAAAAGGTTTAACAGGGAAATACCCTTGATCATCAAACTCAATGGAAATACGAATAAAGGTAAGGTAATCGATCATCAATACACTGCGCTAAATATATCACCAAGTGATTAAACTGAACCATTCAACGATTTCAACATAGTGATACAAGAGCTAATAAATCACCATTCCAAAATTAGTCCATCCATTCAGTAAATCTCGCTTGTGACTGTTTTTTCAGAAAGACTTCTCACTTGCTCTACCACTTGCTTGTGAGAGGTTTTTTTGAATTGACGGAAAATACATGTCTTCAATGAGAACTTGTGTCATCCATAACACTTGATTAGTCCCATCTAACCCTTTTTTTCCCGCCCGAGGCTGCTATAGGCCTATAGTTCATTAATATACATACATACAACTTAAAATCACCACATTAAGAAAAATCCAACAAATTTGATTAAATTAAAGACAAAACTTCGTTGTATTTGCAGAAAGATCAGCAAATAACCGTAAACCCTAGATATTTAATTGATACTAACATGAAAGCTTCAAACATTCAGAAATTACCCAAATAAAGACAACAATCTAACTCTAAACCCATTTATCCCTTAAAAGTGTGATCATCTATACAGCTGAAGCCCGGAAAATAAGCACGAAAAAAATGAGCTTTGAGCCTTTGATGAGCAATTTCCATTAACATGAAACACAAATACTTTTGTAAGGCGGTCTTAAACAAGTTTATTGTAAAATGGATTCTTTTCATAACTAATATTAGTATTTTTATATTTGAATCCGTTTTACACTACTTTGTCTAAAACCGTCTTACACAAGACTAACTATATAATCTTTATCATTGTCCCAGAAAATAAACAACATCTAGCGTGCAATTAGAAATAACTAGCAATTACTAAATAGTAACTAGGCAATCAAATAATAAAGAACAATTGCAATTACATTTAAATAAAAAGGGAGTGAAATAAATCAAATTTTGAGCAAATAAATATAACCTGATTGCAGAGAATAGAGAACAGAGAACAGAGAACAGAGAACAGAGAACAGAGAACAGAGTGTTTGTTGTGTAGTTGTGTGACACTGTCACTTTTTCTGTCTTTTTTATGGTAGGAATATAAATAGCTCAAGTGTTAAGAGTATTTTTATCCTAACCGTGAAGTTAGGGGTTCGATTCTCACTCGTGACATTGTGCCGCCCTAGTATGGTTATGTCCTTATAGTTATGGGTTATGGTTTTTTCAAAATATTATTCACAATGAAATTTTCGATTTATAGAAAAACATGAGTGGATAGTTCGTGGTTCAATTCCTAGCACCCGCGAATGAAAATCAAATCCGAGACTAGTCTACACATTATAACTCGTGCCACATGCTCAAAAAATTTGTTGTAATAGTAAATTAAAAAATAAAACAATGTAACAACTTTGCTTGTTCTTAGAGGATCTTACAATTATTTTGAAACTTCTCTTTTGAATGAAGACATTAGGTAATACATTAAAGTACACATTCAAAATCCAAACACTGAACAACCAAAAACATAAATGACATCCTAAATTCATTTGCAAGCACGTAATGGCCCACCACATAGGCACTTGTTGCTAGAAAAAACGGTCGGGTTAACCCGCTTGAAACGTCGACCATTTGGTATCGGGCCACATAGTTGATTATAACTCACGTCAATAAACATAACCCGTAATTGACCAAAACCTTTTGGTAGAGACCCGTATATCATATTATGGCTAATATTAAAGCCCACTAAAGTCCGGCTCAAATCCACATTTGAAAAATCAAACTTCAAAAAGTTGTAACCGATTTGGATATCGATAATACCCTTATTCGCCTTGTCAAACAAAAACGAGGCACCCCCGGTGAGTCTATTGTGGTCTAATTTGATAGTTGATACATGGCTTCGGCCCAATGACCTTGGGATGGGACCGTTTAATAGGTTATTGGATAATGAAAGTATTGTGAGGTTGGGCATGTGACCCAAGTATTCCGGGATTCGGCCTACAAGTGAGTTAGATGCAAAATCAATCATGTTCACATTTTTTAGTTTGGACAAAAAATCGGGTATTCGGCCGGATAACTTGTTTGAGCTCAACTGAAGGTAGTTTAGCTCGGTTAATTGGGCTAATGTAGTGAGAATCGGACCCGTGAGTTCGTTGGAAGATAGGTCGAGGTAGGTGAGCTTTTTCAATTGGCCCAAGATAACAGGAATTGGGCCAGTAAATTTATTAGAGGATAGGTCGAGTTGGATCAGATCCATGAACCCACCCAAAAAAGGAGGGATTGGACCGGTCAATTTAGTTCCGGTAATAGTGAAAGTAATGAGATGGGTAAGTTTGCCTAAATACGACGGGATTGGGCCTAAAAGGTTGGGCACATTTATAAAGTGAAGCCCCGTAAGAAAAGGAAGTTGGTCCAAGTAGGGTGGTATTTGACCGTTGATATCTACAACGTCAATGAAGCTTAAGGAAGTAACGCGGCCTTGTTCATTGCCGCATTGGACGTTTTGCCAACTTGCACAATCCGTCTTAGGATCCCATGAAGAAAGAGAAGAAGGGTTGCCTAATTTGTTTTTGATGCGAAGGAGGGTATTTTTGTCATTTTTATTACAAAACTCGGGAAGACTCTGAGAGGTCGAGATTTTGAAAGTTTGTGAGAGGAGAAGGATGAAAAGAGAAAGTAAGTAGAAATTTGATGGCTTCATTTTTTTCGGTTGCACTTCAACACTTCACCAGTGGAGTAGTGGTAGTGGATTGCTTAGTGATGCAATGATAGTGAATAAAATGACCTCTTTATATAGGGGAGGGATTATATCTAAAGCACAAATTTTTATTTAAGACGGAGGTATCCGTCTTAAGCTTAAGACGGATACCATATTCTCTCACAAAATACCCATCAAGGGTGAGTGGAGAGCACATGGGGGGTGCCCACCTTGTCCCCTCTACCCATTTCCTCTCACAAAATACTCGTTGCAAGATCCGACCCGTCTTAAGCAAGACATACTGTATCTAAAGAGGCATTATACAAAAAAAATAAAATAAAAAATAAAGGAATATCCAGCTTTCATGGACATTTACAAATTAATTAATATATGTATATATAAATATTAGAGCACGTGTCCATAATAGATACACAATAGGTGTTCCTTAAGACGGGTATGTATATCCGTCTTAAGAGTAAAACGAGTCAAATATTACTACTTGTCTAGATTAGACAATTATTTTGCTACAATTTATGAGCTTTTTTTTTATCTTATCCTAACTATTTGACCCGTCTTAGTAGTAGGTAATCTTTTTAGGATTTCTCTCATGTGGGTTTTAGTGAATTTTATTTATTTTTTGTGACGCGTAATTCACAAGTACTATGTGCATACTGGATAAAACTTCGAGTATATGTATTTAGTGAATTCTTTACATTCTACTTCTAACATATATATTTATACTCGCTTTGCCTCAATATTTGTTTATATTTTGTATTCTCTGAAAGAATATTTTAATTAAATGGTTGGACATAGAGCGTAAATTACAACATTATCTCTGTACATTTATTTTATAAATCCGTGTACAAGGAGACACTTAAAAATTCAATCGAGGACCGAGGGCGATACTTTTGTACATTTATTTCATTCAAAATATATTTACCAGGATGATTGGAGTATGTACAAACTAATTCAAATGATGTTAACTTGTTTAAATCCCGCAAAATGCACGTGCGGTATACATAGAGTTTTATTTTCAGGGTATTACTTAAAGAGTTAAAATTGACACCTTATTAAATTTTAATATTCCATCCCATTGTATTTTGATATATAATGGAATAATCAAAGAGAGTGAAGGTAGAAAATGTGTATTTTAATGAAAACAAAACTAGTGAATTCATTTTATATATTTTCTCCAAATACATTATTTATGATTTTTTTTATCACATAGTCAATAATACTTGTATCATTTTATAGTCTTGTCTTATACATAATAAATGTGTCAAGTAACTCTCTATAGTAATAATTATTGTAGGTGATCAATATTATGGGAGAATGGTGTCATTGACGGTATATCCCGTTTTTGTCCATGCCTTATCATTTATCAATCAATAGGTCTTGCTTGCGACGGATCGGATCTTGCGACGGGTATTTTGTGAGTGAAAATGGGTAGAGGGGACAAGGTGGGCACCCCCCATGTGCTTCTCTACTCACCCTTAATGAGTATTTTGTGAGAGAATATGGTATCCGTCTTAAGCTTGCGACGGATAGTGTCCGTCACAAATGAGAATTTGTGTTTATCAATAAGGTAATAGTTTATGCTTGTCTTACTTAAGACGGACATTATCCATCATAAGCTGAAGATGGATAGTGTCCCTCTCAGAATATGTATGGAAGGAGGGCAAGTGGGAAAATCCATTTACCCTCTACTTGCCTCCCCGCTTGCACATTGTAGAAGGGACACTATTTGTTTTCAGTCCGTCGTGCCCGTTTTTAACGAGAATTTATAATAACGTAAACTCAAATTCAGATGAAATTCAAAATTTAATATTTCATTTAAGGGATGAGCACCGCTACTAACCCGTCTTAAATTTACAATATTTATCTCTACGAGTAAGTAAGTTACTTCTATTAAATAAAAAATGCGACAAGGTTCGTGATGATCGAGAAGGCATCATTAACTTTTGCTAAAGATGAACATAAGTCTATATTTATCCACAGACTCAATATGAGTCTTAGCAACCGTAAAGTATTATTATCTTATTTTAAGACTCAACTCAGACTCTTTTATTTCTTCTACATTATACCTCAGACTCATTAGAAGTCTCAACAATAATATGTAGGACCCGTTTAATCCACTTTTTACACATACAAACACTATTCACGGGTCTTAAGTTGAGTTTTGGAAATCCAAGACTCAACTCAAGACAAGTCTGAACCTCATACACTATATTCATAAAACATTGCAAGTCGACGCTCAGACTTTTGCTAAGACTTATGCTCAGACATGGATAAACATAGTTGTCCACTTTTAATCCACTTTTTACACATACAAACACTATTCACGGGTCTTAAGTTGAGTTTTGCAGCATGTTGTCCACTTGCTCTTTCCTGTTTTTGGGGTCCAACATAGATTTTGAGATCCATTACTTAAATGCCATAATGACACATACGTTTATATCCGTCTTAATATTAAAACGATCTAATATTAGGCATATAAGACAATTATTTTTGTTTTTCAAAATAGAGACGGAGTTCGAATTCTAACTTAAGGGGGTCGAACGACTAATAATATAAAGTACAATGGAAAAAATTTCGATAAATCTACTTTATACTATTGCACAAACATTTAAAGATTTGTGATTGGCTCCTGAATATAAGACTAAGTTTATCCACAGACTCATCTTCAGACTTCTGACCCTGCCACCTCAGCTTTCCACTAATTTTTTATTCTCAGACTCAGATCCATAAACTCTCAGACTCACTCAAAAATATTACTTTATCCTCAGACTCATTTCAGACTTTGTCACCTCAACTTTCCACTTACTTATTTTACTTCATTTATTTCATTCATTCAATATTTTACATTCATTTTATGATGTCATATTTTCCACTTAACTTAAATAAATCAAATATTAAATAAATCTTGAGATATCTTTTTTTTTAATACCGGCATATATATTGATAAAAGAAATTGCATTTCAAACTAAATTCGAAGACACTAAGGAAAATTACATAAAACATAAAATAAAACGAAAAAAAATAGAGATAAACGAGATAAATAATTAAATATCCCTAGAACGGTGCCATATGTGTTCCACCAAGTCAGCTTGAAGTTGATGATGGTGGGCTCGATTACGAATTCGACGATGATTTTCAAAGTATTGTTCACGATGGGAGTAATAATTGGGAAGAACGCCGTTTATAATTTCAGGCTCGTTTTCTTGATTTTGAGCGACATCATATTGAAAATCATTAGAAATATCGTTTTCATCCCTCTCATCTTCGATTATCATATTGTGTAATATGATACATGTTTTCATGATATCCCCAACTTCACTTCTTTTCCAGAAACGTGCTGGGTTAGCAACAATCGTGAACCTTTTTTTTAATACCCCAAAAGCTCTTTCAACATCTTTTCTCGCACTTTCTTGATGTTTCACAAATAGTTGTCTTTTCTCGGATAACATGTGCGCTCGTGGGATTGTTTTTACAAATACAGGCCACTCTGGATATATACCATCTGCAAGATAGTACCCCATATTGTATTGAGACCCATTCACCATAAATTGAACGTTTGGACCTCGACCATCGAGAAATTCATCAAAAATTGGAGAACGATCTAAGTCATTTATATCATTGTTTGAACCCGCAATTCCAAAATAGGCATGCCAAATCCATAAATCATACGAGGCGATAGCTTCAAGAATCATGGTCGGCTTACCTTGGTGGCCTGAAGTGAACATGCCATGCCATGCTGTTGGACACTTTTCCCATCGCCAATGCATGCAGTCAAT
This sequence comes from Heliosperma pusillum, assembly GCA_022085475.1. Classification (NCBI taxonomy): domain Eukaryota; kingdom Viridiplantae; phylum Streptophyta; class Magnoliopsida; order Caryophyllales; family Caryophyllaceae; genus Heliosperma; species Heliosperma pusillum. The sequence goes on from JAIUZE010075019.1 coordinate 79,077, forward strand.
ACTACCAAGCATACCAGGAAAGCCGCGGTTTTCTCCAACCTGAAGTAATCGTTCAATGTCATCTGCGGTAGGCTTTCTGAGATATTGAGCTCCAAATACATCATTTACGCATTCATTAAATTTTTTCAAACATTGGATAGCAGTAGTTCCTGCCATGCGTACATAGTCATCCACAGCATCACCTGCCATCCCATAAGCAAGCATACGAATGGCAGCCGTGCATTTTTGAATTGAAGAAATTTTATCTCTACCAATTCCATCAACAGTATTTTCAAAATAAGGGTCGTGATTTTCAAGAGCATTTACGATACGAAGAAATAACTCCTTACGCATCCTAAACCTTCTACAAAATTGATTATTTGTATAAATAGGGTCGTTTGAAAAATAATCATTCCATATACGAGCATGCCCTTCTTCACGCCCTCTTTCTATATAACTTCTTTTCTTTCTACTTTTATTGTTAGAGGATGATGTTGCTTCCTCTATGTCACTCATTATATTTGATACTATATTCATTGTGTCATTGGATTCCACATATGAATTAAACATTTCTTCATAGATATCTTCAAAGGAAATATTATCTGACATAACTTTGATTTAATTTGCAAAAAATTTGATAAATTTATGAGAGAGAGGGAGATAATGGAATGAGAATTTGAAATATCTGTTTTAGAATTTAAAGGGGTTTGATTGGGTTACCTTTAACAAAATAATTGAAATGATTTGTCATTTTGTATAATAATGCAATAGAAAAGCTGAAATGACAAGACATGATAATTAAAAGTAGGACATTATTACTGCAATAAATCAGAGTAGCACATTATCACTGCAACAAATCAGAGTAGCACATTATCACTGCAACAAATCAGAACAAGTTTTTGAAAATAAGTAGAAATAGATAAGACTTGAAATGACAACACATATGATAATTATACATACATAATTATATAATACATAATGATTTAATACATATACGATAATTATACAAGACCATAATTATACATTACACAATAATTTAATAAAATCAACATAATAATACAATACATAATTAAATATTAACTTAATTCTAACAGTTATTCTAAGAAATCATCAATACTGATGCCACGTTTTGCAGCAACTTCCTCCAATTTCTTATGATGAATCTTCCTTTGAAGGGGTGTCATTTTACTAACATCAGCACATAGAAGTCTTTCTTCTATCTCTTGTTCTTTTATATCTGCCAAACGACTTGCGGACATTGCTCGTGTTTCCTCAATATTTTTTGCCAAGATATAGTCTCACTATAATCATTTTCGCTCATTCGTCCTTTCCCCTTTCTAGATTGTGCTTTCTTTGCTGCATCCCTCCCAGTTGGGCGTATCTCAGTACGCTCTTCTGTGACACTAACATTATCCCCACCTGAAGATGTATACTCCCCGCTTACAGATGTCTTTTTTCTTTTAGCCGAGTGACCACTTATTTCCTTATTTTTCCTATTTTCCTCCGTCCATTTCTCTGTTGTTCCCACCAAATCCCATACATGCATGAAGTTGAATGTATTTCCATACATTTGCTCATACAATGACTGAGCTTCTGTGAGTTTCTTAGACTCATTAAATCCACTCCTATCAGCATATTTAGCATAACAACCTTTAAATCTACCGATCGCTTGATTAATTGGATGCCAGTGTTGCTTACATTGATTTCCTTCTCTCCTTGCTTGTTCGTCTTTTTTATTTTCATTATAATAAATTGATATTCTATTCCAATAATCGACTCCTTTTTGCGCATTACCAACAATTCTATCCTTACTAATATTTAAAAAAGAAACAGCAAGGAGACACTCATCTTTTATCGTCCAAGATACTGCTCTCCTACGAATGGTAGTAGGTTGATTTGCCGTTGGAGCAACAAGGTCACTAACATTATTATTTTCTAACCCTTGAAAGATTGAATTTTCATGTATGGTGTCTGAATTTGACCCAACACTAATTGGAGTTATAGGAGTTTCATCTGTAATTAGTCGAGAAAATTGGGAATTTTGCATTTGGAAATTCCTCGTAAAAGATGTATTCAAAAAAGATAAATTTGGATCTTGAGTATTTGAGAAATTTTGACTAGTATTTTGATTTTGGTTTTGTTGGGATTACATATATTGAGATTGAGGATTATTAAACATATGCATAAAGGAATTCATATCAAAATTTTGATTTGGATCCATAATCAACAAATAATTATGAAAAGATTTATAATGTGTTTTTTTTTGTGGTTCAGAAATATTTAGTTGAGAAATATATGTGAGTAGCATACAAGATAAGAAGCTATTAATAGACTTTTTTTTTGCAATACTATTTTTGTTTAAATTTTTTATTAAACAAATTTTTTAACAAATATAATATGATAATTAGATTTTCCTACATTTCAATTGGTCAAGTAGATTTTTATCTTATCTATGATTATAAAAAAAATTCATAATCTACTATCTATTTATTCTAGAGTATCCGTATTGCGTAAGACGCATGCTATCCGTCTTGCGTAAGACGGATACTATCCGTCGAAAGATTAAGATGTGTTAAATACTATCAAGTGGCGGTAATAAAGACAAAACTTTTTGTATTTTATAGGCAACAAGTAGGGTGATTTAATATGTATTTGACCCGTCTTAAGCTTAAGACGGATAGTAACCGTCTGAAATAATAATTTGTGTTTATTCTATACGTAAAATCTACTATATATATTCATAAATTAAGACTCATTTACTATTTACAAGTCTCAACATGGGTCTGGGAAATCAAAGACCCATTTTTGTATTTCCTATATTTTTTTCTATTGAAAATAAGTTCAGTAAATTAATTTTCACAAAATTTAATTGACTAACTAGATATTTATCCTATCTAAATTAATAAAATACTACCTTTTTACTATTCACAAGTCTCAAAATGGGTCTTGGAAATCCAAGACCCACTCTAAGACTTTTGAACAGTTACCATCACTTTAACCCAGTATGAGAGTCACACTCCCTGAGCTTGAGATTTTTGTTGGTACCAGCTTCAGACTACCGTTAAACACAGCCTTAATGCTTCAAATAAATTGATTTTTTTATTAAAAAATAAAAAAGGTCGGACACATATTTAACGGCACATCTCATTGTATAAACCATTTAGGCATTTATGTGTGAAGTCTAATACTCATTTACATGACCTATGTATGTAGTATGCAATAACTCTTATTACGAAAAAAGCACACTTACCAAATGGCTCATTTATGTTGTATATCATAAACTAATTTACATGGCTCATTAGTTTACTAACCTAATGATGTGCAGTTTGTCGTCGGGACTGCTATCAAACAATATTTATAAGCCAACAATACTAGCTAATGAAGCTAGTGGTAAGTCGGGTGTCGAATTCACAGGGAGGACTATTGTTTAAACGGATGTAGGGTGTCTAGTGTTCAATTCTATGGTGTTTACAGTTTTGAGGGGTTGAGTTTAGAGAGAAACAAAATCTAAATGATAAACAAAAGGTCAAGCTTAATAACTAACAAATACTAAATGAAAGGAAATGTAAGTTCAATAGAGAATGAAACTAGGGTATGACGGGACTATCAATGTTGACTCGGGAAATGGGTGTCAAGGTAATGTATAAGTCTCGGGTGGTAAACTATGTTACTTTGTAGGTCTCGACAGCCACCACCTATTTGAGTTTGGTCGTCTATGCCTATATTACTTGGTCGGTCTCAATAGGCTTATACTACGGCGTGAGTCAAGAGTCGTCACTATCAACTAACGCGATGAAACAAACAAAGAGGCTATGCAAAACAGTTTAATCAACAAGTCAATGCCCTAATCAATATCGATTCGTCCCTAACCCTAGTGTAGAATTTAGCTACTCATGGTGATAGATATTAAGCAAAACAAGAAGACACAGGATGATATGGCAAGATTCATGGTCGAGAAACATACAAACATGAACGAAAATGACAGAAACCGAAATCAAACTGAATCAGAACCTGAATTAGGGCAAAAACAAGGAGGATGCCGATCGGTATAAGGCTATGCCGATCGATATAGTGTTGTAAACGAACGAAAACTTAAAACTAATCGACTAATATGTAAAACAATAATCTAAAATGGTGTTTTAGAGCGGAAACTCGATCCGTGACAAGGGATCTAGCGTCTAGAGAGAGATACCCCCTCACTCTCTTCACTTCTCCTTCATATAGAGCTAGGTTTTCTCTTTTGGGCTTCGATGTTTCTTCTGAGTGACTTGGGCTTCGGAAAGCTTCGGTCCCGTTGCTCAATAGCTTGCCCAGTAGATTAGAGAGGTAGAAAACGAAAGTGGGCTTGTCATGGCCGATCGGTGGAGAGGCCCTCAAGTGCCCCACCGATCGGAGTGGGCTTCATTTCCTCTCCCTCTGTCTTCATTTCATAGTCCAAGCCAGGTGCTAGGCCCTTAGGTAGATCTGGGCCGGTTTGTAATGTACACGGGGCTTATAAGAGAGTGTTACTGGCTCCAAGAAGTGTGTGACGATCGGTGTCCTGGCCCACCGATCGGTGTGGGCTGGTTCTTGGGTTTTGTTTGCTTGCTGAGCTTCCGAAACGAGTTGTTCTGTTCATTGAAAGGCTGGTCTATAGTCCTTTGTCCTTTGCATGTCCAAATATGCTCCCGATCGCACCTAGAATGTGTCTAACCTGCAAATAGGAGACTAAACATACCAAAGTAGCAAATACGGGGCATATGACATGAAATCGGCTCAAATGAGCTATAAGTAAGACTGAAATGGGGGCGAATAAGTGTGTAAATGTGCATATAAAATATGCACATCAAACTCCCCCAAACCAAACCTTTACTTGTCCTCAAGTAAACATAAACCAAAGCACACTTAATGACCACGGTAAGAGATAACGACTCTGGACACTCCTGCTTTCTGTTCATCCAAACTATGGCTTTCACAAATAGATAAGAACAAGTGCACAAGAGTCGACCTTCAAAACAGGTCTTATACATGCCTAAATTTCAATGTTCTTCATGAATAACGCAAGACCTTGCAAACGAGCTCAAAAGTAGAGACTCAACAAGCACACTCAATAACATGATCCAAGTTCGTAAATAATACTCGTAGTACTAAAAGTTCTCAAGGTATGCTGGGCACAAGGTTGTAATGGGGCTATGTTCAATAGGTGAAAGATGGGTGCGTGCTAACGCGTATGGGAGTGTGGGGCTCAAAAAACTGGTGGTTGCGCTACCACTAATGAAAAGACCCAGACGACCATAACATTAACCAATACCGATCATAGGCAAAAATTCGAATCTCTTGACATTATCATAACTTCGGTAATTGCACTTCACACAATAGGAATTCACATTTATGTATTGATAGCACCATTTTGGAACTGCTACCTTCACAATAGATCTCATTACTTCACTTTATTGTTTGGAAACTCAACTTTCGATCACTATTCTTGCTGTATAACTTGCTATGAAGCTGAATTATTCTCCAGACATTCATATAACACTGAAACAGGCCAAAAACAGGGGCCCACCGATCGTCATACTACCTTCACCGATCGGTGTACTAGGCCACACCGATAGGTATCAGCTCAAAAACTTCAAAAATCAGGCCCTTTTCTTCATTTGACACGTTTTCGTGACATAACTCTCCTATACGCAACCATTACAGTCTGGGTAGGATGTTTTTACGATGTAGTTCATAATTTGTAAGGTTGTAACCAAGGTAGTCAATATAGTCTTGTGAAACGTGGTCAATAAAGAGTGGATCCTACATCTAAAGGGACGAATCAAGGCAATTTGGCTTAGTGGAGTTCAAATTTAAGTGAATGCCCGGTCCGCGGACCTAGGGTGCATACCTTCGGAAACTACAACGAGTCAATATTCACACTTATGAATCAAGCACGAGCATACAGGTTAAGAATTACAGTACGTCATTGAGAAGCATTTCGATACAAAGTAGATTCACATCAAACAAGTCAATTTAGACATGTTAGACTCGTTAATCCAATCTAATCTCAATATGTCATATCATATAAGTTAGGCCACAGTTTAAGATGAATTAAGCTAAGTGTATATATCTTCATCGTCGTTTTGCACATCTCGAACCATTACACACACATAAGCAGTTCTTAAAATTTTTATTTTCACATATGAACATGCAACTGCTTATAGTACATATGAATGAAGCGCATATGAATGAAGTATACAACCAAAACCCTCCCCCAAACCAAACTCGTCATTGTCCTCAATTGACGAAAATCGGTGCAAAGGTGGTTAAAGGAGAATGGGGAATGCAGGTGAGAGTGAAAGTGGAGAGGGTAGACTTACAGAATGAGTGAGAGTTCCCCCAAACCGGTTCAAAGCAAGGCGGTGAATGGTGAACAGGTCCTCACCATCCCGAGCTATCATCAGCTAGACGGCTCCGTCATTACCTGTAGCATTACAAAACAGGAGGAAAAATGTCTCTCTCGCTCTCATCTCACACAATGTTCAAAGTTACAAATTGCAAATTGTCCAAAACTAAAACAAACCAAAAAACAAAATTGTTCAAAATGAAAAATAGTCCAACTAAAAACAAAAAAAAATGTCTCAAAGTCTAAGTATATGTCAAATAATCGGGTCGCTGTATGACCCTCCATCAGAAGTGTCTCCAAAATCATCTTGGAGGACTGCGAGTTGCCATGGTGTACTATAAGAAGGTTGATTTCTCCAGAAATTTCGCGGCATCCCATACATCGGCTCTCCGCTCAAACTCTTGCCCTCGAATCCTTTCGAATAGCTACTCAAATTGCGACCTGCGAAAGATGGGACAGAGCAAACAGACTCCACAGGGTCTCCAGAATAGTGAGACGGAGCCATAAAATCAGTAATAACACAGCTAGACTCCACAACACAGCTCACAGGGGTTTTCAGGCCTACCACCGATCGGTGGGACCCTTGATGACGATCGGTGTGGGTGGTATGACGATCTCACCGATCGGTGTGAGTGTGCTCTGGCCATTTTGGCCCTTGTTCTGGCCTGTGGTGGTCTGTGTCAGGTCTGTGGGGGTCTGAACTGGCTGGTACTGTTCCTTAATCAACGAATCAGACTGAACAACCAAGGGGGAACGGGGTGTAGCTGAAGGTTTAAACACAAGGAGTTCACCCCCCACCTTAAAGGTTAAAGTTCGTTTACCAACATCGATTATTGCGCCAGTCGTATGTAAGAAGGGTCTCCCTAAAATGATGGGGATGTTAGCATCCTCGGGAATGTCTAACACCACAAAGTCTACTGGTATAAAGAACCCTCCAATCTGTACTGGGACGTCCTCTAGCACCCCTAATGGTCGTGAAATGGTCCTATCCGCCATTTGAATGGTCATATTCGAGCTTTTAAACTGAGTCAATCCGACTTTCTTAGCTAGAGATAGGGGTAGGACACTCACACTAGCGCCGAGGTCACATAAAGCATTATCTATATTAAGGGCGCCTATGGTACATGGGATGCTGAAACTACCGGGGTCACCTAGTTTAGGTGGAGAATTGCTCAATTGAGGTGCACTACACCTTTCTGTGAGAGCAATTGTCTCTACCTGGGGCAATGCTTTCTTCCGGTTCAAGAGGTCTTTGAGGAACTTGGTGTAAGAAGGTACTTGTAAAACTAGATCAAGAAATGGAATAGTAATATTAAGTTTAGCAAGTACCTCTTTAAATTTTCCAAATTGTTCCTCGAAAGGGGACTTCTGCTTGAGACGCCTCGGGAATGGCAGCTTAACCTCAGTTCCAGCATTTCCAGCTATCAAGTCCTTCTCCAGACCTTCCCCAGAGCTCTCTCCAGCACCTGTTAGACCCCCATGACGATCGGTGGTGGGGTCCACCGATCGGTGTAATGCTCCGCTTTTGCCCCTGCTTGTTTCTGTTTCATATTCTGGTTCACCCTTGTCTCTGACTTTCTTCTTTTCAACCCTTGGCATGGAAAGACTGTCATAGCTAACTCCACTCCGAAGATGAATAGCATTAAGAGTGTGAGTTGGGTGGTTGGGTTGTGGAGGCAATTGGCCTTGTTGCCTTTGAGCTTGCGAGGCGGCCAGCTGGGCTATTTGAATCTCCAAATTCTTGATGGCGCTAGACTTTTCTTGGTCACTTTTAGCCACTTGAGCCACTTGAGCAATAAGGTGCTCTTGGCTTTTCAGAACCCCTTGCAACATGCTTCGTAGATCATTCATGTCGGTAAAAGTGGGTGACTTGTAAGGTTGTGGTGACGATGTGGATGCAGCCTTGTTTGGATGTTGATAGGCTGAACTAGAGGTGCTTGTATTGCCCGGTGGAGGGCCTTGATGAAACTGAGCTTGATATGGTTGCTTGTAGGGTTGTTGAAAGCTCTGACCATAAGGAGAGCTTTGCTGATAGTTATGGAATGCAGCAACCTGCTCTTGAGTGCCCTGACATGTGTAGATCGTGTGCCCATATAACCCACATGCATTACAGATCATAGGCAATGGCGAGGACTGCACTCCACCGATCGGTGGGAGGGGTGTGCCGATCGGTGGAGTGTTGTCCATCTTCAGACTTGCTAGCTGTGCTGTCAAATCTGCAATTTGTGATGTCACGCTATCCTGGAAAAATGTCTCACCACTCACTGCTGCAACACTAGTGTAGGATGATTGTACATACGATATGCTATGATTAGCCATTTGCTCAATCACATTCCTAGCTTCATCAACCTCCACCGAGTCAAACCTCCCATTTGCTGCGGAGTCTAATATCCTCCTTGAGTCTGTATTGAGGGAGTTGTAGAAAGTCATGGCGATGTACCCCTTAGTAAACCCATGATGAGGGCATTGCCTTTCTAGGCCCTTGAATCTTTCCCATGCGTCATATAGAGACTCATTCACCTTTTGTCTGAACCCAGTGATTTGCATCCTAAGGTTAGCGGTACGCTCCGGAGGGAAGAATTTCCTGTAGAAAGCTAGCACAAGTGTATCCCACGCGTTGCTCTCTGTCACACTAAGAGTTTGCAGCCAAGATGAAGCCTTGTCCTTCAAAGAATGCGGGAACATCATTCGTTTTATTTGGTCTTGGGTCACACCCTCATCGATAATCATTGCGCACAAGTCGCAAAATTTGTTGATGTGACTAGCCGGGTCTTCATTCATCCCTCCTCCGAATTGCTCTTTTCGAACCAAGTTGTAAAATGATGGATCTATTTTGAACTTGGTAGCTGTGAGGTTCGGATTGAGAGTCCCAGTTGGAACTTGAGCAGCCGTAGGCAGCCCTTCATCCGAAAGCTTCGGCATGGTCCTTCTTGGTGGTGATGTAGGTGGTGTGGATGCGGGTGATGATGAAGATGATGACAATTGCTCACTAATAGTCTCTGCAAGTCTTTGATTCTTGCGCAGGGTCCTTTCTGGTTCAGGATCGAATGTAAGTAGGATCCCAGAACGTCTCCTGTGCATAAAAACTTAGAGAAAACAGTCAGAAAGCAAGGGCACCGATCGGTGGAGTGGGTCTGACCGATCGGTGTAGAGGTAAAACTGAACCTAAAGACCCTAAAAATCAATTTGAAACTATTGCCTCCCCGGCAACGGCGCCATTTTGATGTGCAGTTTGTCGTCGGGACTGCTATCAAACAATATTTATAAGCCAACAATACTAGCTAATGAAGCTAGTGGTAAGTCGGGTGTCGAATTCACAGGGAGGACTATTGTTTAAACGGATGTAGGGTGTCTAGTGTTCAATTCTATGGTGTTTACAGTTTTGAGGGGTTGAGTTTAGAGAGAAACAAAATCTAAATGATAAACAAAAGGTCAAGCTTAATAACTAACAAATACTAAATGAAAGGAAATGTAAGTTCAATAGAGAATGAAACTAGGGTATGACGGGACTATCAATGTTGACTCGGGAAATGGGTGTCAAGGTAATGTATAAGTCTCGGGTGGTAAACTATGTTACTTTGTAGGTCTCGACAGCCACCACCTATTTGAGTTTGGTCGTCTATGCCTATATTACTTGGTCGGTCTCAATAGGCTTATACTACGGCGTGAGTCAAGAGTCGTCACTATCAACTAACGCGATGAAACAAACAAAGAGGCTATGCAAAACAGTTTAATCAACAAGTCATTGCCCTAATCAATATCGATTCGTCCCTAACCCTAGTGTGGAATTTAGCTACTCATGGTGATAGATATTAAGCAAAACAAGAAGACACAGGATGGTATGGCAAGATTCATGGTCGAGAAACGTACAAACATGAACGAAAATGACAGAAAACGAAATAAAACTGAATCAGAACCTGAATTAGGGCAAAAACAAGGAGGATGCCGATCGGTATAAGGCTATGCCGATCGATATAGTGTTGTAAACGAACGAAAACTTAAAACTAATCGACTAAAATGTAAAACAATAATCTAAAATGGTGTTTTAGAGCGGAAACTCGATCCGTGACAAGGGATCTTGCGTCTAGGGAGAGATACCCCCTCACTCTCTTCACTTCTCCTTCATATAGAGCTAGGTTTTCTCTTTTGGGCTTCGATGTTTCTTCTGAGTGACTTGGGCTTCGGAAAGCTTCGGTCCCGTTGCTCAATAGCTTGCCCAGTAGATTAGAGAGGTAGAAAACGAAAGTGGGCTTGTCATGGCCGATCGGTGGAGAGGCCCTCAAGTGCCCCACCGATCGGAGTGGGCTTCATTTCCTCTCCCTCTGTCTTCATTTCATAGTCCAAGCCAGGTGCCAGGCCCTTAGGTAGATCTGGGCCTGTTTGTAATGTACACGGGGCTTATAAGAGAGTGTTACTGGCTCCAAGAAGTGTGTGACGATCGGTGTCCTGGCCCACCGATCGGTGTGGGCTGGTTCTTGGGTTTTGTTTGCTTGCTGAGCTTCCGAAACGAGTTGTTCTGTTCATTGAAAGGCTGGTCTATAGTCCTTTGTCCTTTGCATGTCCAAATATGCTCCCGATCGCACCTAGAATGTGTCTAACCTGCAAATAGGAGACTAAACATACCAAAGTAGCAAATACGGGGCATATGACATGAAATCGGCTCAAATGAGCTATAAGTAAGACTGAAATGGGGGCGAATAAGTGTGTAAATGTGCATATAAAATATGCACATCACCTAATCAGTAATTATCACTACTTCTACAAAACAAATCTATGCAACAACTTCTTCGCATCAACACACCCCAATATCTCACTAACAGCTCTATATTTCCGCCGCCTCTCACTCTGTCACTAAAAACTCTCCCCATCAACTCGTCTATTATTTCTTACTCTTTGTCGTTGTATTTATGGTATTATGATGGATTTATGAGATGAGATTGAGGACATGAAAGTGTGTTTATACTTTTATAGGATCGATTTGATGCGAGTATGTGCTTAAATTTTTTTTTCTTTTATATTAATTTTCATATATTATATATATAGCGTAGATCAAATGCTTATTGTTTTTTTTTTAATTAATAAGGATTTTTTATAACTTGATGGGTTTTGATCGAGGTTTTTTAATTAAAATTATAAAGTACTATATTTTTATATTAAAATGATGTTGTACATGCATGTTTTTTTGTTATCACTCGATATTAAAACTCTTTTTTATTTTCAAAGGAAAAAAAAAGTAAGATCTGGTATAGGAACATGTCAATTAGAGTATTTTATAACAAAATTTTAACAATATTGTTATTAATTTTGTTATTCTATATATCCATACGTGTGTTTTATTTTTAACTTTCAATTTTTGTGCCTGAACATATTTTTTTTACCTTCCAGGTAACCCATTGAAATTGAAACCAAAATATAATAGCTCACATTATATTTGTATTTTTTTAGTTAATTCATACGGAATATTTATTTGTAATTTTTCAATTTCAATTTTTTTTCATGTTCACAATTTATTTGTAACATCATTTATAGAATTTTATAATTTATATGCTTTTGTATAGTTAATATTGAATAACATAGAATTGAGAAATAAGAGAAACGTAAACAATTAGGAATAAGTGGAGAGAGGGTAATTAATTCATTTAGTAAATGGGCGGGTCCCTGTTTTTTTTTTGCTTGCTTTTAAGTAATAGATAGAATCAACAACAAGTCTTACTTGCGACGGGGAGACCCGTCGCAAGCTTAAGACGAGTCAAGCATAATGTAGATTAGTTATACAAACATAATTTAGAAACTTATAATAATATTTACTAATACAAAATTTGCATTATATGATAGTGATTTGTAGCTGAGTTTATATGAGTCGAATTTTTAATTGTAGACTATTTATATTGTCAAGTCTTTGAACATTTAATAATGTTCATTTTATATGCTCCTGTATCTAACAATACGTTTATTATTATGACCCGTGCATTTTCTGCACGGGTTTAAAACTAGTTTAACTTAAAACTTCGGACAATTTACGAAAAAGAGTTTGTTATAAATCTGACTACTGAGTAGGGAGGGGTTAGCAAGGAAAGTCACTATTGCCTTGCCGACTGCCGAGTTAGGAGAAAAAATAAATGTTTCATATATGTTTATCCACAAATTCTCATTTGTGATGGGGATATCCGTCGGATCCTCTCTCACAAGAAGGCAAATGGGACGTCATAAGTGAGACCAACTGATGTTTATCCACAGACTCAACATGAGTCTTAACAACAATAAATTATTATTATTTTATTCTAAACACTTAACTTAGACTCCTTATCTCTCAACCCATCAAAATTGTTGAACAAAATTTATGGGATCGAATTATTCTAACTAATTAATCAGTAATTTTGGGATCGAATTTTGCGAATGTAATAGTATTTAAAACTCATATAAACAAGGCTAGCAACTACATTTATTTTTTACCGCGCATGGCGATATATGATTTAAGGTTTGACAAGGAAGGCGAATTATCCATGCAAACAATATTCGTGGGTTATCACTTTCCCACTCTTCGGTAACTATATCTTCTAAGTATCGCTAAAATTTAGATAACCATTAACAGTGACGGATTCATGACGAAGCAAAGGGTTAGTAAAGGAAATCACTTCTCAAGTAACAAAAATGTTCGACTTTTCTTACCTAAATGTGTGCATTGCTCTCAAGCAAGACCAAAAATTCGACAAGGTTCGTGATCATCGAGAAGGCGTCATTAACATTTGGGATGAACTCATTAACGTAATGCCGAGTAATAGATTGTCATTAACATCGTGAAGGCGTCATTAACATTTGGGATGAACTCATTTCGAGTACGTTGCTCACTTTCCCCTTGCTGTTTTTGGGGTCCAACAAAGATTTCGAGATCAATTTCTTGTTTCTTGAAAACTTTGTTTTCACTTCTTGTCAAAATGCCATGATGGTATGTATTGGGAATCCTGGGATATGGAATAGAAGTAGAGATTGTTAATGTAAGCAGTACAGTACAATAACCAGCAGCGAAATAGCGAAACCAGAATTTTTAACGGGAGGGCGAAATTTTTTTGGAGGCGAACGAGTAATATGATAAGGGTGGGTCTGGGTGGTTCTCAACATTTCCCGACGAGTTAAGGGTGTTTGATGGGGCTGGAGATGTTGGTGAGCGCCATAACGGTTGAAAGGATAAAAATGGAAATGTGTTTACATATCTTTTCCTTCTCAAGACATCCTTCTAATAGCAAACGTAAGTAATCAGATGAATTTTGCGGATGAAATCCACCAATGCATCAAACTTCAGAGAAGCGAATAACCATAAAATAACATCAAGTATACGATCACATCCTAAGGGTACAAAGTCACAAGTATATTCATCTAGTCATCACTCACCAAGTGTCCAAGAACCATCATCGGCTTCACAATCTAAGAAATTGCATACATAGTTGTACAAGCCATGAGACCGAGGAAATCATCGAACTGGACAAATTCGCCAATTTTGAGTGTTCTGAAGTATTACACAAAGGTTCACTACATAGTTAAGCATCCCCTGGCTGTTCTTTATCAGTTTCGACATCATCATCTGAAGAACTCTCGTTTTGTGGCATTTCACCGTCTGCAGTTACGTTGCTTAGCTTTTCTTTCTTCCTTTGCTTCTTCTTCTGTCGTTTTGCACGTTTTTTTGCAGTTCTTTCTTCGGTTGCTTTAAGCCTGTATTCTCTTCTGATCTCAAATTCTGCCACCTCTTTTCTTCTTTGATAGTCAGCCTCCATTCTTGATAGCCTGTCTTGTTCTTTCCGTCTCATTTGCCGATACTGTATAAACAGAGTTTTAGCATACAAACTCTAATTGCAGGAAATTGTCCTAGTGTTATCAAGGCCATACAGTACGGAAACAACCACAATGACGCTCTATAAAGACCAAGGTCAACTGAGATGTGAGTATGTGACCTTTTGGCTAATAAGGGAAACAAACTCATCATGCGCAAATGTGCAAATAAAAAACTAACTTAACATCAAGATTTTTCAAGATTACTCTTATTTTAACACTCCCCCACAATATTGTAATAGCAAATAACATCAATGTATAAACAAAGGTCCATGTTCGAAAATCTCGGGTCAATACTTCCGCTACCAAAATTCCAACAGATAACAGGTCGAGGTGCAAGAGAGACATTCAAACACCAGTAGCAATTACCGAGCATCCACTAATGTTAATCAGCGTGAAAGCAGGTTGCACATGATGGTGAGGTGATCCAACAAATAAGGTGATCAAGTTCCTTACTATAGTTCAGTAAGTTTGATAGTGTAATTACGACTTACTACTCACAACGAACCCTGATCAGGTTATTAGTATTAATTGATCATGCTACAATGAGGCAATCTTGAAGATTTGATTCAACTGTTGGGCTACTTAGTAGTCTAATGAACACGCTCATTAAACAATTGGTTGCACAAATGATAAATTAATCAGGGTTTCTGAATTCATTATACGCCCAATTCGAGTTCGCGGTTCGGCTCAAAATAAGGTATCTGATACGCAAAGTATTACGAAAAAACAATTCGCGAATTTGTATGACTAATACGCTTCATTTACTTGATGATAAAAACAAAAAAAAAAGATAAAAAAGTTTATTTTCTATCAGCATTACAAAACACAAAACCAGACAAAACACCAAAATAAGCTTATTGATCATATATTTCAATTTTCAATTTTCTTAGTTGCTATTTTGCTACATCTTTTCCATCCCCTTTGATGACCTTTTAAGTTGATTACCACTATCAAGCGTTTCCCTCAACTCTTCAGACCTTATGGATGAATCTACTGATCTCCGAAGTTGATCGCCACTATCAAGCACAAATCGCTGTTTCTTATAACTAATTCGCGAATTCGTGCGTAATAATTCGCAAACGAATCGCGAATTGATACGCGCGTATAAATTCGTGATTTGCATCGTGGTTGAGCAAATTAGGTAGCCCTAATTCCAGAAGCCCACCACCAAGTCCCAACTCCGGCTTTCAGTTCCCATATCTGAGTTCTCGTACATGATTTATACTAGGATCTTTAATCACCAACCCCCTTGTTCTGTTAAAATGATAAGAAATAGGCCCCTCGTCCATATTAATTCCAATTTCCAATATCAAGCCCTTCATGACCTTGATAGTGTCTGAATATCAGATTCGGCTATTTAATGCAAAACCCTCTTGTTTTGGTTGAAAATAAAATGTTCAACATGGTTTATATTTAAATCCCAGTTACCAGGTGTGTGGGACACTCGGACAGACGGACATGGGTAAGAAATGAAATATAAGGAGACATAGTAACACAGACAGACAGGCCATTACTTAACTCTTCTCTGTTTCTGCCAATGGTAACCTCCTCTATATCAACCTTTATAATACTCGGGATTCACTCGCAGAAACATACTCCTCCCTAAGAGTTTCACTACTAACTCATGACTTCCTCACTCGAAAAAGATACCTTGAGCCGAACTATACACCAATTGATCAGTAACAACTCGCAAGCCCATTCACCGAAGAAACAATAGCTACCAGCACTCCTAAAACCAAGACGTACTCCAATTCCCATAATGTTCTTCTCCAAATAAACACATCAACCAGGCTTTCTTCGATAACCACGCCAAATGCCACATCAGTACATTACAAAGACCAAACACCCCTCCCATCATTGCAAACCACCAAACATCCTTAGATACACCCGACATTACCACATCACCATAAATTATACCTATTTACACTACGGTTACTTCCAAGAAGTATCGTCAATTACAATTCTGTCATACCCTAGTCCATACAATAACGGGTAGTACACCCGGTACAACTCATAATCCTTATGCAAAACAACTCCTCCCTCATTTTCAAAAATCGATTAATTCTTAGATACACCAGGTGAACCAAATCACCATCCACCTCAGCCAACGATTAACACTCTTTTCTATTCTTCTAAGAATACGATTTTTTATTTATACAAAATAATAGTTAATTCTAATTTCTTTAGACAAATTCTTACTTGCCGATTTAATTAAATGTAAAAAGGGAAGGGGGCTGTGAGACGGCACAAGCTTGTAACCCTCACAAACAAGATTGCTATTTTTCTTATCACAAATTCTCACTTCAGACAGGTAACTTTTTTGACTTGCCGATTTGACCCGTCTTAAGGTCTTAACCTTAAACGGATATGACCGTCTTAATCAAGACTTACCTTTTTTTTATTGGTTAGAGGGTACGATAACGTGATACAATCAAACATAGCATAACCTAACAATCTCCAAAATAAAAGGTACATAAATTCAACAGCAATATTCAAAATCAATTAGCAACATTTCAAAAATGACAGTTTCGATATCGAAACAAACCTGATGGAAATCACCGGACCCGGACCCGGCAGAACTACCGGAAGTATTGCTAACCCTAACAGGAACATTATCAAGGATACGACGAAGTTTAACCTCTAAATCTTCCTCTTCTTCCCTAAACACAGGGCGCGTATACTCCACCAGCGCGTTCGACGACGCGCCACCGCCACCTGGCGGTTTTGGCGGCAGTGCTGACGTCATCGCCGTCGACGTAGGTTTGTCGTTTACTGGAACTATTTGTAGGTCTCCCCCCATTACTGCCCTCGCTTGTCCTGTCGACATTGACGGAGGATTTATCGATTAATTTGTGATTTAAATTAGGGTTTTGGAATTAGGGTTTTGTTGTGGAATTGTGGAAGTAATTTTAATTGAAGGGATTGATTTTTAGGATGTTTGGAGGGATGATGGATTTGGGGACGAACTTGGCGAATTCGATTGAGTTATGTTTGCCGTAGAGTTGTTTATGAGTCGTCCCGTCTACATAACGATTAACGTGGTTTATTTTGTCTGTCAAATAAGCGTGTACACAAAAGGTATTTTCAGAAAATTATAAAGGTCCAACACCTTAACTCATCTCGAACCCGCTTATCCGTGGTCAAAAATTAAAGGTAAGCACGACTCATATCTAGCCCAAGCCCGCATTTGATCACTTCTAATTTATACTTCTTATTTCTTCACTTTTACTTGTAATGATCGAATTTAACGATTAAAAATTGAACTAAAAATCACAAGATTAAAGTTTAAGCACTTCAGGGATAATGACTATGTCCTAAGTCAATTTTATTATACTCTACTCGATATAGTAATTATGGGACTAAGATAGAATTAGATGGACTAAACACCACCTTAATTTGTTTAACACTCTAAAGCATCAACATACTTATTTGTCATTTTGTGAAACTTACTTCTTACTTCTGAGTTTGTAACTTATTCGAGTTACTCCGTTTCTATTCATCAATAGAATACATGTCGATCAAGGGATAATTCAGTTATTAACTCGTTAAATATTTTCTTTTAAGGTTGAAAATGATGGAACTATATCTTCATTTTAAGTATAAGGTAAACATGTTGTAAACTACATGACAAATGAATACATAATTAAATGCACTTTACATTTTATAAAATAGATTAATTGAATGCTCTATTGATCACAGTCATTTTCTTATGTTTACTTTAGTACAATGACCAAAGGAGAGAAAACGTGTTTTAGACTTTTAGGTATCTAATGAAATAAACTTGTATATTTGTCAATTTGTCAACTGAAAGTAAATGATGATATCAATCGGAAAATAGATGTTGTCATAAAAACTTTTTGCGAGACTATATAGTCCACGATACGTCCATGTTTAAATTTGTGGATAATCCCTCCACTTGCGCCACTTGCTTTATTATGAGGGGACTTGACCCGTCTGAAGCAATAAAACGGATCGTCTCATTTGAAACAAGAATTTGTGAAACCACAAAAGTTATACAGAGTAATAGATCACTTGTTTGAATTTACTACCGAGTATTATTCAACTTAAATTTAATACTTGTATAAATTTAATTTTTTAATACAGGTCAAATAAAATAGACAAGGTAGACGTAAAATTGATACAAGCAATATTACTACTGAAGTTGGAGAAATAGAGAAGAACATTGCTTCTGAAGAGTTAGTTAGGAGGCGACGCCTATATTGCAATGTTTGGTGCGGGGCTAAGAAAATGTTCTAGCACACAGCGCGCTACTGGTGATGCCGGCATTATATTGCAGTGTTCACCCGCGGCTAAAAAAATTCTAGCTCGAGACAGCAGGTGAGGTCACCTGGATGCTGAGCGTGGTAGAATAATACGATCCATTGTAAATATCTCACATTGGTCATGTAAAAAACTTGTGTAGGGTAGAATTGGGTTTACCACCCTTTAAGCGGTTTTCTCAATATTTGTATAAAAAACGTTTAGTACTAGTAAAAATAATTGTGTTATTATAATTTGACCCGTTTTAGTCTTAATATTGATATGTCGTTCCGAGAAAGGTACTGAATAAATTAACAGTAAGCCAAAAGTATTAGTAGTAGAGAAAACGCGCAACCAACTTCATTCAATGTACAACCCACAAGGAAACAATCCTGAACTTACAATGAAACAACCAGGAAAAACACTTTGGTTTTCATGTATAAGCCTTGACAATAATTAACAAATACAGTATTTGTGAACTAAAGCTTTTACAAATTTCAAACATTTTGATTCTTATACTATACATTGATTTATCACCATGATGCACAGCACAGCTGAATTCTCGCTTTCTGACGAGACCGTTCAGCCGATTAATGCTCATCACGACGATGATAAATATCGACTCCTGACAGTCGATAAAACATATTCAGAATCAGAAGAAAACATGCTTTTGCCTATACATTATTCAGAAGACGAAGCGTTGAATATAGAGGAAATGAGGAAGATTGTCAAAGAGCAACATCCATGGTCGGTTTCCGACCCTTTTCCACAACCATTCATACCCGAATTCTTTGCTAGAGAGTATGATTCCACGCCGAATCTAAAACTAGGGGTTGAAAGAAAACATCGTCATCTTGAGTCATTAAGTATTCAAGAAAAAATTGTGTCAACAGTAGTTGGAAATAAACCTGTTTTTAAATGGGTAATTATTGTGCTAAATGTTGCTATCGAATTATGCCAAGCTACTATCGTTCAAGAATCGTCACAAGGGAAAATTAAGCGCGAAATTTACCTTAAACTAAGCATACTTGCTTCATCTATTTGCTTAATGATGTCAATTATAGAGATTTTTCATGAAGGGAAGAGTAAAGGAGTGAATCGGGTAACGAAAGGTTACATTTGTTGTTGGTTTTACAATCATGACGGGGAATTATTTGGGAGTTTCGCCATGTACTTTGGTTTAATTAGTTCTATCGTCCAATTAATCGTCAATGTAACACAGAAGATTACGGAAAAGAGTATAGTAAAGTTTGATTATCTACCATTGTTGCTCGCGGTTTGTTACTTAGTCGCGGCCATTATTGGGTCTCAAGAGAAGACTTCTAGAGGTGTAGTTAGGTGCAAAATTCATGGCTACAATGTTGTTGATAGTGTGCTTGTTGAAGGTCATAATAGTTGGGTGTATGAATGCCCTGAATGTGATTTTGAGTTATCTTGAGGTTAATTGCCAACTTTGGCATAGTCACCCTTTTTCTTTTGGATTTAAAGTCAGTTAAGATCTTATAAGTTTATTTCCGAAAAATTTCAACAAAATTAATTCAGTTAACTTCAGATTCTATAAGTTTAATTATATAAGTTTGAATTTTATACGTTCGGAAAAAAAGTAGAGGACCATTTGTCGTTTAACTTAATGGATGATAACTGGAGAATACTCTCATTGGGTTTTCAAATTACGGATACAAAACCATCTTAGCATAAAAAAGGTAAACAAATGAATGAGACATCATACAATAAAAATGGTAAACAGATGACCGGAGGGAGTATGAGTTTAAGTTTGGATTGTATAATATTATCTGCATCTTTTAGTTTGTTTTTTTTCTTATCATTGTGACTCCTCAGTTTGATTTAATCCACAAAGTTTTAAATTCTCGTATTTTCGCTACAATTGTTTGATTTATTTATAGCAAAATCACGGGGGATCGCAACACTTATATTTCAATGCGGAAGCATAATTTATTAGCCTAACCTAGAAAGCCAATTTCACAAAAGTTGCTTGATTTTCACAAAAATATGAGTTGCATAATTGAGACTAAACCCTTGATATTAATACTTCTTCAATCCTAAGTTTACCTACTGGAGTAACAAATTTGCACTCCCTTTATTCCGATCAATTGTTTACCTTTATTTTTGACACAAATACAAAGGAGAAAAATGTGCATTAAAACATTTATGATTGTACTCCGTAGTTAATAGATATGAGTATATGACAAAGGAACAATAGTACAATTGGATAATTAAATTACCGAAAAACCGAGGTATTTAAAGTACTCTGAATAATAAACCTCCAAGATACCAACTTGTTAGGGAAAATTTAGCAAGCAAGTCTCTCTTGTAACGGACATATTTATCACAAGTTTGCGACAAGCTAAGTACTACCCATGTGGGTAGATAAGACAAAAACAAAATACCTAGGTTAGTATTTGAGCTGTCTTATCTACGAATAATATTTAAACCGTCGCAAGCTTACCTTGCGACAGATATGGCGTCAGAAATGAAAATTTGCGGGGAAAACTACCCACATTTTTGAGATTTTGAGATGACTTTTGTCGCAACAACAATTGACTTAGTGGACTTAGGACTTAGGAGTACTCTTGAGCCAAAAGTAGTAGAGAAAACAAGGACAAACTCTCATGAATCGACTATACATGGAAATAATTCTGGAATTTCAATGAAACAACCAGGAAAATCACTTTGTTTTCTGTGATTAGTACTCCGTACCAACTTATATAAGCGTAGGAAATATTTGTGAAGAATAAACTCGTACAAATTTTAATCATCCTAAAATCATAAACGCACCGTACCATATTTATCTATACCATAATGATCAACACCATTACTGAATCCTCGTTTTCGGATCAGATTGCTAAACCGAATGAGCTCAACTATGACGATGATAGGGTTCGACTCCTAATTGATGATGTGAAGCATGTTTCTTTCTATACATCATACTTGGAGAAAAACATGCTTTTACCTATACATTACTCAAAAGATGAAGTCTTAAATTTAGAGAAAATGAGGAAGATTTTCAACGGGCAACATCATTGGTCGGTTTCTGACCCGCTTCCACAGGCATTCATACCCGAATTCTCCTCTAGGGAGTACAATTCTTTGCCAAATTTAAAACAAGAAGTGGAAAGAAAACATCGTCATCTTGACTCATTTAGCGTTCAAGACACTGTAATGTCAACATTAGTTGGAAAAAAACCGGTTTTAAAATGGGTGATTATTGTGCTCAATGTTGTTATCGAGTTATGCCAAGCTACAATCACTCAAGAATCGTCACAAGGGAAAATCAAGCACGAAATTTACCTTAAACTAAGCATACTTGCTTCGTCTATTTGCTTAATGATGTCAATTGTAGAGATTTTCCATGAATTGAAGAGTAAAGGAGTGACTTGGGTACATAAAGAGTTATTTGGGAGTTTCGCCATGTACTTTGGTTTAATTAGTTCTATTGTCCAATTAATCGTCAATGTAACACAGAAGATTACTAAAAGGAGTCTCGTAAAGTTTGATTATCTACCATTGTTGCTTTCAGTTTTCTACTTAGTCGCGGCCATAATTGGGTCTCGAGAGAAGACTTCTAGAGGTATAGTTAGGTGCAAAACCCATGGCTACAATGCTGTTGATGCTCTGCTTGTTGAAGGTCAAAATGGTTGGGTGTTTGAATGCCTGGAATGTGATTTCGAGTTATCTTAAGGTTAATTGCCAATAATGAGAATGAGTGTCGTTGTCTGAGCTCGGTATTGAATGACATGAAATATGCTCAGAAATTTGAGCTCGGGCTCACCTAGTTGAAGCTAAAAAAAATTGAATTTGATCTTCGCTTGGAAATGTTTGAGCTCAACTCGAGCTCAAATAGAACTTTGTTTAATCATCGAATTTTTTTTTTTGCATTTGGGTACTAGCTCTTTAAACTCTCTAATACGAGTACTATACTACCTCCTTTTCACTTGGGTACTAGCTCGATAAACTTTCAAATTTCAACTAATTTGCCGAACATTTTTAATATACTTTGTAATTCGTAATAAACTATTTTACCAGTTTCTAAATTTCAACTACAATAGTCTTACCAAATAAAATCTTAATGAACACTTTTATCAACCAATGAGATGAAAATGGAAAATATTTTGAAAAAACTTTCGCATTGAATAAAAAAGTACTGATAATTAATTACAAAATACTCTCTCCTAGTCGCTCATTTCTTCCCTCTTTCCTTATCGGGTAAGTCGGGTTTTCTTCCCTCTTTCCCTTTTTGGATGTGGGGTTGTGTGTTTTGTGTGGTCCAAATTCATTTGTAGGTAGGATAGTGTAATTTGTGTGCTCCAAATTCATTTCCTTAATTTTTGTGTAAAAAGGAAAGGGGAAGAAATGAGTGACTAGGAGGGAGTACAAATTGTCATTTGTGACGGGTAAATCCGTCATAAACTTCTGATGAGTCAAATATTACCCACATGGATAAGTCATAAAGACAAGTCATTTATCATTCCTAAGACTTGTCTTATCTATCAAAGTGTGAGATACTTGATCCATTAAAAATTTGTGACAAATTTAAGTTACAGATTCAAAAAAAAAACAAAAATTTGCATTCATTCGTATGTAGCAATAGTAAATTACTACTCCCTACGTCCCGGTCAATTGTTATCCTTTCATTTTTGGCACAGAGACTAAGAAAATAATAAGGAATTGTTTGTGATTATATTTAGTGGATAACAAGTGAACAATAATCCATAAAGATCAAATTACTCATATAAATTCTTCATATGCAAGAAAAGATGTGAAATGATAACAATTAGACATTCTCGGAACGGAAGGAGTAATATTAATTAACAACTTAGACTATGTTTATCCACAGACTTTATATGAGTCTCAACAACAGTAAAATATTATTATTTTATCTTTAAGACTCAACGCTGACTCTTTTATTTCTACCACATTATCCCTCAGACTCCTCAAAATTCTGAGACTCATACTAACAATAATACATGGGACCCATTTATCCCACTTTCCACACATACATAATACTATTCATGGGTCTCAAGTCGAGTCTTGGATTTCCAAGACCCAACTTCAGACTTAAGAAAGTTTTTTGCACTTTATCCCAAGTCTGAGGTTGAAACTTTGCAAAAATCTCAGCTAAGACCCATGCTCAGACCATGGATAATCTTAGTCTTAACCAACACTAAAACTCATGGAAGTTATATTCCACGCGCCAAAACTAATCGTAAAACAAAAATAAAATAAAAATAAAAGAAGAGAAGAGAAGAAAAACGAGGACGACGAACGAATAGTCGAATACATACATACACAAAGTGGAGGAGATCTAGAAACTTCGGAGATCATGTTGCCGACGTCATCTAAAGGTCTTGGTCGGTCCACGTCATCTTCCCGACAACCTAATCCTGTTTTTCCTCATTATCTTCGTCGCATTATCAAAGTATATTTTCTCTCTCCTTTGATTTTGCATTTTGTTGATTTTTTCGATTGTTTTTGTGTTTTTTTGAATTTAGGTTAATTGAATTGTTGTTATGGATCTGGATATTGCGATTTTGTGATTTCTGTGTTTTAGTTGAAATTTGTGATTGATTTATTGTGTTTTGATCGAGGTTAGGGTTTGTGGAATTAATTTGATCGGAATTGGTTATCTTACAATGTTGGTGATGTTTTCATGTATTGATTGAAGTTACGGCGTTTTGGAGTTTGGAGTGGAAATGTGTAATGTTTAGTGACAGAGGAGCTGGAATTGAATGTGGTGTTCATTTGCTGGAATTTGTGGTGGATTGTGTGTGTTTCATTATGTTTTGATCGAGGTTAGGGTTTGTGGAATTGTGTTTGTTGTTTTTGAGTTTGATCGGGATTGGTTGCCTGATAATGTTGGTGAGATTTTGAACCGTAGATTGAAGTGATGGGAGTTTCAAAGTTTGGAGTGGAAATGTGTGACAGTTAGTGAAAGATGAGCTGGAATTAAATGTGATGTTCATTTGCTGGAATTTGTGGTGGATTGTGTGTGTTTCATTGAGTTTTGATCGAGGTTAGGGCTTGTTGTTTTTGAGTTTGATCGGACTTGGTTACCTGATAATGTATGTACCGGTAGAAGTTATGGAGTTTCAAATTTCGGAGTGGAAATGTGAGATAATTAGTAAACGAGGAGCTGGAATGAAATGAATTGCTCTTTTGATGGAGTGGTTGATTGTGTGTGTTATATTGTTTTTTGATTGAGCTTAGGGTTTATGGAATTGGGATAGTTGTTTTTGAGTTTGATCGGAATTGGTTATGTAATTATAATGTTGGTGAGATTTTGATGTGTTGATAGAAGTTATGGCGTTTCGAAGCTCAGAGTGAAAATATGTGGCAGTGAAAGAGGAGTTAGAATGAAATGTGATGTTCATTTCCTGGGATTTGTGGTGGAAAGGTGAATTCGGCACTTGATGCTCTGATGGTGTGGAACTGTGGACCGTTTCTGTACGTTTGTTTAAAATTCTCATGATAAAGCAAATGTAAACAATCTGATGAGACAAATGGGGTAGCATCTAACGAAGAGTTATTTGGAGTAGGTAATGTTTCATAGGAAAGATTATATAAGGTAGTTCTTTGCCAAAATTTGAATGTTTGGATAGTTTTTCTCATATAGACTTGATGATACTAGTAAAATTAAAAGCTAAGAGTTCTCCTTCTATGTGGCCAATCTCCTATAACATGTTTGGATAGTATATTAGGATGAAAGGGGGAGGGGGAGGGAATGAGAGGGAGGTGAGCAGAGGGGAATAGAGCAATGTGGTTTCCTTAAAAATATTTCCTATGTTAGAAGGATTTTGTTTCAGCTTGGAGTAATTGTTTTCCTCTCTTTTAGTTGCTCCCCTTTCCCTCCATACCCGTCCATCCAAACATAGGGTTACCGGTTCACACATACTCACGGTTTCCCAAGCAGTTGTTACCTTTGTCTTTTGGTACAGTGACCAAGGAAGGTGGAGAAGACCGATGATAGCTATTGTTATAAAATGATAAGTGACTAGTATACAAGTTGGTAACTAGCTAAACGAATGATTGAGATGGATGGGAGTCATTCGAAACATTTTCAAAATTGAAAGGTAAACAAATACATTCAGAATGGAATAGTTAAACAAATGATTCGGATGGATAGACTATATATCTTTTTAATGGAAAAAAATACTAACTGTTCATATGGACACACGAATGTCTTTGTTTTGTTTTTCATTGTCAAGCTAGGTAACATACGCCACTAGTGACTAGTTTGCTTCTTCGTGCCATTAATATTTTCCTATTCATTTATTATGTGTAACTAGCTACTGAATTGGATAAATTTATGTGTTTCGATGATCTATCATCTGGATACAAAATTATGAGTGGAATTGTTCAATTTTAAACTCCACCATTGCCTATTTGAATAGGTAGTTCTGTTGCTGATTGTTATTGAGACTATCCGTTTTTATTATTACCTTGACAGAAAGTATTGGTGGGTATTCATGAAGTTATGAACTACTATTTACTCTCTTTCCTCGTGCTCAATAACTAAGTTAATTATGCTTGAGCTTATATTTTTTCATGTTCTTTTTATTGGTTACAGTGGCAACAAATGGATATTGAGTACTCGTTCTGGCAAATGCTTTACTTGTGCACATCACCGAAAGTAGTGTCAGTAATCTTTTCCATCCAATATGCTCTTATTTGTTCCTGTTCCTTTAATCAATTTTTTTTCTTTTTTTTGGGGGTAGGTGTTTAATTATTCAGCATTTGTTTAGTATTACGTTCTTTGCTGTAGACTTAGACAATACGCCTATTTGTGGTTTTGCTTTTGGAATTTTTTGTATATGATTTTGGATCCTCTTGGGACTTCGGTTATTGGGCAATACTTTGACATTGGAAAATTTATTCATTCTCCCTAATGACATGCTTGGGATGAGGGTATGAGCTCAAAACAAGTAAAAAATGGGGGGAATGTGGTCGTGGCGGTGGAAACGTTGACAAGAGGATACTTGTCATCCCATGAAAGATGCATTACCCTTGTATGGGAGTAAAAGTTCCCCTTCACCTCCTCCTTCCAACCTCCACCAATCATCACATCTTTTCTTTTCCCTTGTTTTCAGCACGATTACCCCAGTAATAGTTTGCCCCAGCCTAAGCAACCCCTAAGAGATAGATTTTTTTTTTGAAACATCATTGGCTCACACACCTCACAGTTTTTTTCATGACATGTTCTTTAAGCTTGGTTTTCGCTTCATTTGTACTTTTTTTTTAGATTAGGCTCCTAACATGCAGAGACATTGTCTAACCTTGTATCTCTTTTTCTTTGTGATGTCATGTGATCTGGTCAAATTCAATCAGCTATCAGCACACAAAGTACCACAAGCGTAAGTTTTTCCTTTATTTTCATTAATATTTTTAAGGTTGCAAGCAGCTCTAGCAATGCCAGCTTTGCTCAGCATGTAAAGCCATACGGAGTAACCTTTTTTTGTACGAAGTATTTGATAGTGCTAGTTGAAATCGTGATCTTCTGACCTGTAGCTAGGTGTCTTGAGTTCACTGCAAAAACCTTTCTCATTGAGCAATTATCCCTGGCCTCTTGAGTAGGCCACGGCACTACATCGTATATATACTATGTTGTGCAATATTCTTTAATTCTTTTGCCATGCCATGTGAATACGGCACATGCATGAATTGGATTTTGAAATACACCTTCCAAGTCTCTCATTTCTTCCCTTTTCTTTTGGGCACAAGAATTAAGGAAACAAATTTGGACCACACAAAACACACAACCCCACATGCAATTGAATTTGGACCACACAAAAGTTTCCAAAAAAGGAAAGAGGGAAGAAAAGGTGACTTGAATGAATAAGGAAAGAGGGAAGAAATGAGAGACTTGGAGGGAGTATATATTAGGACAAAGCCGTTCATACCTTACTATGTTGCCCATTTAAAAGTGAAGTTTTGAATGCACACTCCAATTCTCTCTTTTAATGTGAGGGACTGTAAATGCTATTTCGATTCACCTTACCTGGTCGAGATTTTACCTATATAAGATTATAACCTGATATGTGAAAATACATTGATAGAACATAAATAGTTTGGGAATGGCTACCTTGTCTGAGCAGCTCTTATACCTCTTCTAGAATGTATACTTTGGCATCAGACAATATAATACAAATTGGGCTTTGGAGTCGTGCACTGAATACAAGTCATTCAATTTTTTTTTACCGTGATCTGAACGATTACTTTTTCTTTCAGAAACTAAAAATCAATGGGCTCGTGACGATCCCGCTTTTGTTGTTATCTGCTGTCTTCTCCTAACAGTTACAACTTTGGCTTATTGTACTGCGTAAGTCTTTAGTTCCACTTTCCTTATTTTGTGTCCAGTCTTGTTTGTGGTTTCAAAAATAATCTAGTGATCTAGAGTTCTTACGGTTTGGAACCCTGACATATTTGAGAATATGGTTTTTGGTCGTTCTGTGATCATTATGTAATGATAAATCTGTATGCGTCAAGGATGACCTAGGGTTGACTTTGAACTTTGAATATGATGTCATATACACTTAACTACTCAATCTTGGTGACTAAACCCCACTTATTGGTTGAGATTAGAGTGATGGTAATTCTCCTTGCTAGGTCTCTAGGTGTTATAAAGCTTTGAATTCTTAATTTATGATGAAACTGCAGGTATGACCATAGCATAGGGCATGCAGTTTATGTAGTCCTATCCGTACTGCTTTTCCATTTTTTCATTGCTGGAGCTGTTCTGGCAACTTGTTGTTGGTAAGGTTTTCTCCTCTCCACTCGCAAAACATCTAGGTTACATCTCCATTTTGTTACCGTCCTGTGAAATTGGATTATATGATCAGGAGTTCTCGAGCTAATTGGTTTCTTTCTGTTACATCCTTATTTATGTTGTGAGTGCTATCATAATGGTCCTGTGTGTTTTAACTTTTAACGTATTATACCCGAATATTCTGAATTTGCATGTACAAATGCTACTGCTTAGCTCTCCTTTGGTGTATTTTGTTGATAACTAGGCTAATGGGTCTCACGATATACATGCTTCTCAGATATTCGGGGTCAAAGCAGCGGGCAATTTTGATTTTTTTGTTTTGGAAATATATTTTCTTCAACAAGTGATGATGTTTCATGCATGTGTGTTGGCTGTTGACCACGAGTTTTCATCTCCGCATTTATCTGCAATTCTGCATATATAATATCCAAATTGTTTACACTTTACAGTTACATCTGCGAATCCAATATCATTATTACATTTCCTTTGGGCTTCCTGTAGCCTATTGTGTTCTTTCTATTTGCAGTTATTACTGGTCTGACTGCAAAACATAATAATTGAAAGTTGCCTCTGCTGAATAACAATTAACCTCGTGTGCCTAAGCATTAAGGGGGGTTTGGTTCACGCAGGGTAAGGGAATGAAATCACAAAGGGAAACAAGGGGAAAGGAATGGGACGACTCTTGGATCCTTTAGATTCGAGGGTGGGTTGAGGTTTCTTGTTGTTGGGTTGGGTGTGTGTGTGGGGGGGACTAGGGGAGTTCTACACAAGCTGCACAGTAGAGCGTGGAAGAGTGTTGCCAGCATGGGGTGGCAACGACGCCAGTGCTACCGGTGGCGGTGGGGAGGTGATGGTGGGTGTCGGCGGTTGAAGTGGTGATGTAGGTAATAGGGAAAGGGTATGTGATACTATACCTGGCAAAGCTGACCCGGCCCGATAAGGCTGACCCAAAAAGTGTGACCTGAATCTGACCCAAAAGACTCAACCCGATATGACCCGACTTGAAGTGATCCAAAATGACCCATTTGCCAGGGATACCCTTTGGCCTTTGGGGGAGGGGGTAATCCTAAACTGAAGTTTGGCCATTTGGGTAAAGGCCTTAAGGGTAAGGAAAAATTGGAGAAACAAACAAGGGAATGGGTCTATTCCATTCCTTTCCCTTTCCTTCACCCCCTAACCCAACACCCCCTTTTTTGTTTTATTATATTCCCTCATATCTTATTAATGTTCCCAATTTATGCAAATACTCCTCACATATATTCAAGAAGTGGTAACATCATTAAAAAACGAAGAGAGTAAGTGATTATTATTAGTGATGATGTGGCATAATTATAAGGGCTGATGAGGAGAGTATTGGCAGTGACCATACTACATATCTGGTTCTAAGCACATCTATGTAGACGTCAATTATGTGTATATGTATGTTGCAGTTTGATACTAATCTTGCACTGCATTCTGTACCCAGGTTTTTAACAAATAATTACCTTAGAGAAGAGGCTCCTAATAGTTATGTTGTTGAGCAACGAGTTGAATGGTAAGCACGGCCTCTGATTCTTTACCTTTGTGGTCTAACAAATGCAAGATATTAGCCTGCTTTCCCCTTCTTAAGTTAGCGTCTCTAATGTAATTCCTAACTGCTATATTATTTGTTGAAGGCTATATGCATTTGACGTGCACTGCAATTCTTTCTTCCCGATGTTTGTTTTACTCTACGGTATGCACCCTAACTTCTGCCTTGATTGCGTCTTGTTGAATAAATTCCTATACTTACAAGTTACAAATTTCTGATTTGATTGACCTTTTATCTTTATCGTAGTGATTCATTATTTCCTATCACCTCTTCTTCTGGCGCATGGTTTCATACCTGTTCTTCTGTCAAATTTGCTTTTCATGGTTGCCTTATCCTACTACCACTATCTCAACTTCTTAGGTTATGATGGTAAGCTTAATAATCTTTCACACTTCTTCGTTTTTTGACCTAATTTTCTACACTTTGGTCGGATCTTCTGTCTGACATTTCGGCTGCTTTCCAGTTCCATCTTTGTTTACCAATCTTTTAACTTAATGCAGTGCTTCCCTTTTTGGAGAGGACTACCTTTTTCCTTTACCCTATTGGCCTCGTTATTATCCTCTCTCCAATCTGTAAGTATCAGCTAACGACATTGAAAATTTTCATTATTCAATTCTTGATGTCATCCGATTGATTCTTGATATTGATATCGTCATGGTTTAACAGTAGTATTGAGTGGCTTTAATCCTTCAAGATATGTAATGAACATATACTTCAGTCACCTATGATCATGTTTGGAAAGATGCTAACAAAAGCGCATGCAATCCGAGCCAGAAAGACAACCAACCAATGCTTGTTCAGAACACTAGATCTCAGAAAATTTCTATTGAGATGCGGAAATACTGTAGAAGGGCTTTCAATGGGAAGTTATAGTTTCTTTTCTCAAGGGCCAATTTCCATATTTTTATTATATTTTTTTTTCTCAAAGGAAAATAGGTTGCAGGAGGAGGGCATTGTTGTGACTAATGAGATGTAATCTTTGACAAGCTAAATGTAATTTCAGCGACTTGATGTATTGGTTGCTTACCGTAGCTCATTCGCTGTCAAGTTTGCGTGCTTACATTAAAGATGAAAATATTTTGATGTTGAATGTAGATACGCCCTCTCATCGATTGGTGTAAGCATTTTGGTCGGAATATACAGAGTATAACTGTTCTACGTTGAGCTTGCGTGCTTACTTGCACATTGCATTGAACACATACTTGATTTCATTGTATAGAAAGGGGTATGCTATATTTTTATCCACGTAGAAATTAACGTTGTCGACTTCCAGACATAACAAATACAGTAAATTTAAGAAAAAAAGATGGAATTAACACTTAATGGCATCGACTACACTAGGATTCGAAGTCTGCCTGTTTGGCCCAGTGATGACAAGCCTTCACGCTCCAACCTAGGTTTGGCCGTTTGTATGTGAACCATCGACATCCCGACACCTACAAGGACGCTCTACATCCAAACTAAGGCATGGATCGGACAGAATACCTTCACGTCCTAAACAGTCCAGATAACCAACTGGAAAATAAAAATCGGCCTGAACATTCGAGCGCAAAGCATAGGTTGGAGTGTGAATAGTTTTTCTCACTTGTTCACTAATTTTTGTTTATAAAGAATTATTGCGATTAATAATCGTTTGGATGTTAAATTGTTGTCAAGGATGTAGAATTTGAAGTTTTAGTTATATTTCATTTTTAATTTTTGCTTTTAAGATGTCGGTCGTCGTTAAATTTTCACTGCTAATTGTTACCGTATATTAGAGTTGTACTCCCTCCGTCCCGGTCATTTGTTTACCATTTCCTTTTTAGGGTGTCTCACTCATTTGTTTATCTTTCTATATTAGGTATGCTTCCAATGAGTTATTTGATCACCCAATAAGACTTTTATCCACATGTCATCCAATGTCCCTACCCACAAATGGTCCTCTCCCTTCTTCTTAATATTTGTGTCAAAACCAAATGTAAACAAATGAACGGGACGGAGGGAGTAGTGTTTAGTTATTCGGTGGAACTTTATTTCAAAATGCCGATAGCATTAGTAAAACGTCGATGTTTAATAAATGAGAATAAAATTGCACGTTATAATTTGTAAATACTCAATTATTGTTGGATCCAAAGTTTTCCTTTCCGAGTTTTAATGCTACTCGTCTCAAATTATCGAACTAAAATCAAACCTCCAATAATAACAACTATTACAATATATTAGCCTACATCTTATTGAATATGTCATTTATAAGATGACCCACAACAAAGTTATTTAAAATCACAAATTCTCATTTGTGAAGAGCATATCCGTCACCAGCTTGCGACGGGTCAAATACTATCCATGTGAGGTAGATAAGACAAAAGCAGAGTGTCTTGGGAGTAACATTCTGTTTTCTCTTATCTACCCACATGGATAGTATTTGACCTGTCGCAAGCTTGTGACGGATATACCCGTCACAAGAGAGACTTGTTGATTTAAAATAAGTTAATATTATTACATGGTCTCTTGCTCTTTTAGTTGATGGGGACGTAAGATTATCACTTATAAATTGAATAATTGATAACTAATTTTTCCTGCCTTTTTTAGCATGTTTGTCTCCACCACCAGGACTACTAGGAGTAGTAACAGAAGACTCAATGTCTACTGTGGAGGATATCTCCATATGTTTGAGCCTGTGCCCTGCACCAGGACTACTCGGCCCCGATTTCTTCATCGAGTCAAACTCATAAAACTTATCGGATTCATCGTCGTTGAGGAATCGTCTCGACTCCATCTCCGGAAGAATAGAGCAGAAGATGAGACAGTAAAGGAACAAGAATGTGACAGTTTTACCCATGTATATATGCTAATTTGGAATATATATATATATATATATAATGTATAATAAATTGTGTATTTAATTATATATTTTAGCTTAAGGAGTTAAAAACAATGGTGCATTTGCATGAAACATGATTTAGTTTATATAGTGTTCGGAATAATAAAGGAAGCAATATAATAATAATTTTTAGTCAAATTGTTAGGGCTTTTAGAAAGGTTATTGCATGTGTTACTCATACAAAGGACACCATTGAGACTGAAGGTGAATGAATGTTACTCTAAGCCATCCCATATATATCAGCCGCCTTCAGTGGAGGGAGCTACCTAGATGTGCAAATGAACCTACAATCCATGTTTGATGGGTAATGGGTTGATCAGTTACAACATACTAGTGTTAAACCCGTACAAATTAAAACTGCATGGACGTGTTTTATAAATTTTTGTTGTTAACATAGAGTATAATATAATGGAAAAATTACAAATAACCACCATGTATTTACGTATTTTTACAAATAACCACCACGTATTTACGTATTTACAAATAACCCCCAACCTTTCAAGTATACTCCCCAATCACCACCGTATTTTTGTCCCGATACTCGATTTTCTTATTTTCCGACTTGTTAATGGACGATTTACGCAAAATTCCCAGATTACCCTTATCTATTCACCCAATTCCAAACTAGCAGAACATATGTTACATATCTATCTTTCTCGCAAAAAAAAAGTATCCCAAATCAATTAATTCATCTAGAAAACCCTAAATTAGCACTAAATTCGTAGACTACTCGCTCAACCTGCACCAATTAAACCACCAAAAATCACCTTCATCTCCTCTGTTGATGCGCCGCCTATCGCCACCAATTTTGGCCACCATAACCGAGCCCAACCCGAGCTCGGAGCAGCGCTTTCCTTCAATAATCCCTACAATCGCACCTCATTCGACTTACAATCAACATCACTCGCTCAATTACGACACGATGCTGAGATCCGCTCCATTACTGAGTCACTCGCCACCATTCGCATAAAATCGAGCGCACCTGCATCATCCTCGACAGCAGCTGACAGCAGTTACACCACATCTATATCTTCAGTTCGTACTCGAAACCGAAACCCGACATAAAAGCCACAGTCGGCGGGATTCAGGGATTGACGGAATTTGACGATCGATTGGGGGATTTAAGGATTTAGTGATGATAAGAAAGGTATCGCTTGATGAAAGAATAACTTGGTATCATCTTTGTGTAACATGTTTATCTTTTGTAATCTCCTAATCATAGGATATTATATATTTAGCTTCCTATATTGTTAAGTTGTTAGATGTGATATACTTTTGTACGTTTTTTATTGGAGAATAAGAAGTTATCTTCTTCATCTACACTTCTCGTTTATCAATTGATTTTGGGGATTTATGGTTTGGTGGATGAATCAATCAATTTGGGATATTAGGGAAATCAAGAAAGATAGGAATGCTATCTTATTTTTTTGGATTGGGTAAGTAAATAAGGGTAATATAGGAATTTTGCATAAATCGTCTATTAAAAAGTCGGAAAATAAGAAAAATTAGTATCGGGATAAAAATACGGTGGTGATTGGGGAGTATACTTGAAAGGTTGGGGGTTATTTGTAAATACGTAAATACGTGGTAGTTATTTGTAAAAATACGTAAATACATGGTGGTTATTTGTAATTTAACCTCAGTAATAAGAAGAGAAAACTCTCCTTAATAACACTACAAAATCCGGTCACCAAGATCATGGGGGAGGGTGAGCATGCTTGCTTTTTGTCTTCACAATATAGTAGAGTAGGATCTAGGTTAGGCATTTAATCATGTTGTTTAATTCTTAATTAGAACAACAATTACTACCTAAACACCTACCCTACAACCCCAAAACCGGTGCACCATATTACAAGAGTGTCCATTTTATCTTTTGTAATTTGTCATATGTCATATGTGTGACATGTGACATGTTATCTTATAATATAAATATGTATTTAACTAGTTTAAATACAATTTCATGTCAAATAAATTAAACTTAACATTTTAAGTAATAATTTATAATCATATATATAAAATGGGTCATCTCATATTTGGTTGACATGATCTACAACTAATTGTAATTATGATCAACCAATCATGCTTATCTCAAATGTTTCATAAACATTAAGCATTCTAATATAAAATTATATTATTGAATCTTATTTAATCATATTACAATAAGATATATTTCTCACTTGTAAACTTGTTCTGTTCAAGGGATTAATTAATCTGTATCATTATACAATTAATTAACTTTTATGATTAGGGAATTGTCCTTTCGGTGTGACCTCAAGGGATCAACTGATCACCACCGTCATACGACAGTAATGTCAAACTCTAGTAAGTCAATCGTTACCGATTAATGTGGATCAGTTGACTATAATATTAATCATCCCTTTGTATTCTTATTAATGATATTTAATTAAGTGATCGCACTATTGTTGAGAACACTCACTCCAACAGAGTGTTGTATCCATTGAGGACAACCAGCCATATGAGAATGAGGGAGAGCAGGATGTAAGGGGGAGGGACGAGTCAGGAGTTCATGGAAAAGAACCAGTTACTCAAGACGAGGAAGAAGCGAGTGAACAGGTTGTTGAGCAGCATGTTAAATATATATACAGGAGGTCGATGTGCTCGAACGAAATTTGCACCATACTGGAAGAAAGATTATATTTGTCGATCAACAAGAATCATAAACCCATCTTCAAATGCTCACCTCGGTCAGTCCACGTCATCAAAGAAAGGTACTCGCTATCCAAAAGTTAATTACGCCAATACTAGTTCTTCTTCTTCGTCTTACAGGAGCTATCTTGCAACCATTGATGCCATAAAAGATCCCAAAAATTACCTCGAAGCAGCAAAAATCGCCGAGTGGAGGGGAGCCATGGCCAAAGAAATCAAGGCACTCAAGGCAAATAAAACATGGACAATCGTCGATTTATCGGAAGGAAAGTGCACAATTGGGTGTAAATGGGTATAAAAAGTTAAATATAATGCAGATGGTACCATTGAGCGATACAAGGCATGGCTCGTAGCACAAGGGCTCATACAAGTAGAAGGAATTGATTACCATGAAACCTTTGCGCCCGTTGCCAAAATGACTAGTGTGCGGTGTCTCTTGGCGATTGTCGTGGATAAGCGATGAGATATAACTCAATTGGACGAAAATAACGCCTTCTTACATGGAGATTTGAACGAGGAAGTGTTCATGAAGTTGCGACCGGGATTTCAAGTGCAAGGAACGAATAAGGTTTGCCAACTCCAAAAATCATTATATGGTTTAAAACAAGCGTCGAGAATGTGGTTCGCAATATTGACTAATTCTTTGAAAGAATATGGGTTCGATCAGCCCATGGCATATTATACGCTTTTTTTATACAAAAAAGGAGGCATATTTATTGCCGTGTTGGTATACGTTGACGATATGATCGTCGTAAGCAACAATACAGAGGCCAGCACACAACTCAAGCGATTTCTCGATAGAAAATTTGGCATCAAAGATCTTGGCACGCTAAAATACTTCTTGGGTATAAAGTATGCGTAGAGAACCAGCGGGCTATTCCTAAGTCAGCGGAAATACGACTTGGAAATAGTCAAGGAAGCTCGCATGTTAAGAGCAAAACCAGCCGAGACACCCATTCCGCAAAACCGCAAGTTGGCATTGGCAGAGGGCTCCTTCATCAAAGATCCTGAAAAGTAAAAGAGGTTAGTCGGTAAACTTGTGTATTTAACTATCACAAGGCCAGACTTAGTTTACGTTGTGCACATTTTATCACAATTTGTCCATGTACCGAATAAGGAGCACTTAGAAGCTGTTTTTCGGGCTATCGGATACGTGAAAAACACTCTCAATAAAGGGATCATTATGGATGGCAGTTCTCGTTTGGAATTGCTTGGTTATTCAGATTGGGCTAGCTGCCCTTTAACAAGACGGTCTCTCACCGGGTATTTCGTGTGTTTGGGTAAGACACCCATTTCGTGGAAGGCAAAGAAGCAGAGCACGGTGACACGTTCATCGACATAAGCCGAGTATAGGGCAATGACTAGCTAGTCTAACTAGCGAGTTAATTTGGCTCAAGGGTTTGCTTAGTTCACTTGGGGTCGACCATAGTAGCCCAATGAAATTGTATTGTGACAACCAAGCAAGCTTACATATTGCAAAATATCCCGTCTTCCATGACCGCACTAAATATATAGAGATTGATTGTCATTTCATCCGCGAACATCTTCTAGATCGTAACATTATTACGTCCCATGTGCGGAGCAAAGAACAAATAGCGGATCTTTTCACAAAAGCTCTTGGAGGAGGTGCGTATTCGTACTTGCAGTTTAAGTTGGGCATTGGTATACGGCGAGTTCCAACTTTGTGAGAATTATATTATACGATATAATATAATTTGGTATTATATATGTTGCATATGGTCAATATATAGTTTCCTAAGATATAGGATGATGGTTGACAATATAATCTGGAATATATATAAACACATACTGCATTCCGTTGGATACATATGAAATATATGATCAATTACCAAATCACATAGTCTCTGATTTTACATTTAACATACCAACTTAGAAAAAAAAATGTGGAATAAATTTTGGTGAATAGAGAATAAGAAAAGTGGAACCACGGATAGAATCTTTCAATATTGTAGCTGAAAAAATCAATCATAATTAGGCTTTATTTGGTAAAACTAATTGAAAAGGTATTTGAAACCTGAAAAATTACCTGAAACGTGAAAAGATAGCTAAAGATTAAGAGCTGGTAAGGTAGCTGATTATTATTAAAATTGTTTGGAAAATTAGCTGAAAAGTTAACTGATATGTGATTAAATGACTTACAAGAACATGGTTTATTATTGTTAATATTTATGTTGAACGGTAAATAAGCAAATGAAAATAAAATCACGTACCTGAAATTTCAAATACTATTATTTGCTACAAAATGCTTATATTATTTGCTACAAAATGCTACTTACCAAATTCTATGTCAACTTATTTTATTGCTTTTAGAAAAGTTATTAACCCTTCTTTTCCTTCTAATATTCGTGTTTGAGGAAAACTAATTCTCTAACAACGTTTTTTCCCGAATGTATGTAGGAAATACTTTTAAGAACATGTTCAAGAACTCCTCAAATCTAACTAAATGGCTTGACGGTTGATAAAGGAGAAAGTCAAAAGTAAATGATGAAAGTATGAAACTAAAGAATGCCTACATGACAAGTAGTAATGACTTATGAAGGAGCAGCCATGTATATATTTCAAAACTGTCAACCGGAAAAAAGCAGAAGCAACGATATAAACTTTGTATAATCCTACATTATTTTATACGATTAACTAGAAATTAAGTGGTGTCAAATTATTGTGTAACGAGACATTGAATTTAAATTAATATAATGAGCCAATGAGGATTGTTGAATTAATTAATTAATGTAGTGTACTCCATTTTTATCTTCTTTTTTTCATACATACCAAGGAATTCATGAAATAGAACATGAGAATTCCTACTCACTTTCTCTTTTCTAACTTCTCCTCTTATAATCGGCAAATATATCATATATTTTGTCTCATTTATTTGCCATTCGACATCATCTAATATATACGAAGTATTAGTTTAACCAATTGTGAGAGGGTAAAAAGAGAAGTTTAGAAGGAGAAGGTAGATAGCACCCCTCAATAGAACATTAGAAACTCCGCATCTTTGCTACTCTTTTTTTGCAGCAATGGTACCCGATCTACATGTAACCATATACGGAATATATTCTCTACGAATCGCTTAAATTTGCATGATTATTACGGAGTACATGGTAATATAAGTCAGCTCTAATACTAGACGGAGAGTGACAAAGTTGGTTGTTGGGGAATTATAGTTGGACAAAACTAAGGTGTCGTTTGATTGCCATGACGGAATTAAACTCCCATCAATTTCAAAAACACCTGAATTGAACAATTCATTTGAATTGCTTAAAAACCGTCTAGTTGACATGCAAGATTTAAATGAATGTGGGAGTTTCCAATTACCTAGGGGGCTAGCCGCCAGGTAGTTAAATTCCTCCATAATAGAGGAGTTTGCATTGCC
Source organism: Heliosperma pusillum (assembly GCA_022085475.1). NCBI lineage: Eukaryota > Viridiplantae > Streptophyta > Magnoliopsida > Caryophyllales > Caryophyllaceae > Heliosperma > Heliosperma pusillum. Next base: position 117,785 of record JAIUZE010075019.1, read on the forward strand.
AAGGAAAAACAAAATCATGGGAATTTGGGCAACCAAACAACCTCATTTTTCTCAATTCATGGGATTTTCTAATTCACCCACTTTTAAAGTGGTAACCAAACGACACCTAAATTGAAGGAATATTATGCTTGATTAATATACACCAGTGTAAGTACACCAATGATACAAGATATCGAGCCTAATTAGTAGCGATTCTTTACTTAATCAGCTCCTACAATTCGGGAAACAGATTATAAACAAAGTACACAATATACACGAAATATATTACATATTATATTCCAAATACACCCTCACAGTCGAAACAAGAGAAGGTCGAATGTTGAGGCTGTCATGAAAATCATCAAAGAGGACGGAGGGAAGCCCTTTGGTAAAAATATCAGCCATCTGAGAGCGAGACGGAACATAGTGGACACGAATGTCACCACAAGCCACCTTTTCACGTACGAAATGGATATCGAGCTCAATTAGTTTGGTACTCTGGTGTTGGACATGGTTGTATTAGAATAATGACGTAATCAAGATAATAAGAATTTTTGATACTTTATCGAAACAGGAATTAGGAGTGCCGTGTAACGAAGCACTGACTTGAAAAACTTATCGGCACACGACTCCGGTGGTTATCGTCTCACGCCGGTAGTTCCCCAAGGTTAACACTGCGACCCCCGTACACAACCACTTGTTTAAAGGAGCCTTGGAACGAACAGTCATTGTACCCAGAATACAACAGTAGCAGAGAAGAAGAAGAAGAGAGAGTTTGAGAGAGATGTTCTGTGTATCTTATGAGCAGGAAGAACTGTCTATTTATAACAAAAATAGACAGCCAAAGAGCCAAAAGACGCTCCTCTTAATCACGGTCAAAGGCGTGATTAAGGGAGTTAATTACGCTCCTTAATTTCCGTCATTAACAGTCATATTTGATTGACTGTTACAGATCCATATTCAAACAGATACACTGAATGTGGACAGAATACAAACACACACTCACAGATTCAAAAGGATAAAAGTGGGCCAAGGCCCGCACCGCAGGTGCTCTACCCAAACCCAAACCCGAGCCCGAGCCGAGCCGAGTCGGGTCGGCGCGCGCGCGTGTGTTTGTGTTTGGACCCAAACCCACAAGCCCAATACTCTCAACAAAACCCTCTTTGTTCACTCTATTGGATACTACAAAGACAAGTGGTATCATAAAGTGGAACAAATAGCAAATATCCACCGATGTGGGATTGCATATACAAAAGAAAGTGGACAACTTGCTTTTGACAAGCCATCATTTCCAACAATCCCCCACTGATGGCGAAGAAAGAGCTAAAGAAGAAATTCTGGGTAAGGAAGGGTGGATACTTAAACGTTCAATGTCTTTCGACTTGAATTGACGTATTAGTGAGATGAGGCAACAACTTACTTTCAACAAGTGAATATCTTTCGATTTGAATTCCTTGTTGAGTTTCGGTTGAGACCCCCACAACACATATCATACCTTCTAAGACTGTTTTGTTCCGCGATTCATAGTGCAACGCTTTTAAAGCCATGCGTTGACCCTGGTTTAGGTGAGTGCTCTAGCGAGAATTGAAATATTCTCACATAGATGGTGGCTAAACCATCACACTCCCATAGGTAGCTCAAGTGCTTCTCAATAGCACTTCTCACGCGAGCTATTAAGGATAAACATCCAACCTGAAAATAAACACAATCCATCAAGTGCGTCTCAAAAGCACCACCAAGAGGCTATGGACTGTCAAACGCCATAGGAATAGAAGCTATGGAGTCCATCAAGAATCACTCAATCTTGACTTATGGACTTAAGCCCCATTCCCCTCGACGTCTCATGGACTACTCTTCTTGTTAACCCCTTTGTGAAGGGATCAGCAAGATTACGTTCGGACCTCACATAGTCCAAAGCAATCACTCCATTTTTCAGGAGTTGTTTTACTACACCGTGCCTGATTCGAATGTGTCGTCTCTTACCATTATAGACATCATTCTTAGCAACACTGATAGCTGCCTGACAATCACAGTGTAAGGAGACTGGTGTAACCTGTCCCCCCCACATTGGCACGTCTGCTAGTAAGTTCCTCAACCATTCTGCTTCTTGACCTGCCAACTCAAGAGTAATAAACTCAGACTCCATGGTGGAGCGTGCTATACACGTCTGTTTTGCAGACTTCCATGATATAGCACATCCGCCTAGGGTGAACACATAACCACTAGTGGAACAGATTTCATCATTTCCTGAAACCCAATTTGCATCACAATATCCTTCTAACACAGCAGGAAATTTACCATAATGCAAAGACAAATCAATAGTTCCTCTCAGGTATTTAAGTAAGCGACGAAGTGCATTCCAGTGTTCAGCGCTAGGGTTATGTGTATACCGACTCAGTCTACTAACTGCATAGGCAATGTCAGGTCGAGTGCAGTTCATGAGAAACATTACGCTCCCTATAATTTTAGCATACTCTTCTTGGGAGACACTATCACCCAAGTTTTTACACAAAGATACACTAGCATCATAAGGTGTCCTAGCAGGTATAACATCAAAGCTATCAAATTTCTTCAACACTTTCTCAACGTAATGAGATTGACTTAGTGATATTCCATTTGAGGTTTTAGTGACTCTAACTCCAAGAATAACATCAGCTTCCCCTAAGTCTTTCATCTCAAATCGTGACGACAAAAAATGTTTGGTTTTATTCACAACAAATAAATTACTACCAAGAATAAGCATGTCATCAACATATAAGCATATAATCACACAATCTGATCCAAACAGTTTAGAGTACACACACGAATCAGAATTGTTGGTAATATAGCCATCAGCAATTAAAGTGTTATGAAATTTCTCATACCATTGTTTAGGTGCTTGTTTAAGACCATATAGTGATTTTCTCAGTTTACAAACTTTACTCTCTTGACCTTTTACCACAAACCCTTCGGGTTGAGACATATAGATCTCTTCCTTTAGGTCACCATTCAAAAAAGCAGTTTTTACATCCATTTGATGTACAACAAGATCATGAATAGCAGCTAAAGCAACAAGAGTTCTGATAGTGGAAATTTTAGTCACAGGTGAGTAAGTATCAAAATAATCAATATCCTTCTTTTGTGTAAACCCTCTAACCACAAGTCTAGCTTTAAACCTTTCTATTGTACCATCGGGTCTCAATTTCTTTTTAAAAATCCATTTACTGCTAATAGGTTTACTACCCTTAGGCAAATCAGTCAACTCCCAAGTCTGATTAGAAACAATAGAATCAAGTTCATTTTTAATAGCATCTTTCCAAAAATTAGCATCAATCGATCTCATAGCATCAGCATAGGTTTTTGGATCATCTTCTATTAAATAAGCAGAAACAAGTTCATCACAAGCACAGTCAACACATACGTTTTCAGTTAAAAAAGTTCTAACAAAATCATCCCCAAAGTTCTTTTCAACTCTAGGCCTCTTACTCCTTCTAGGTTCACCAGCATGATCAACAAGGGTACTACTACTAGCATGCATAGAACTATCAACAGGATTAACAGGCAAAACAGGAACATCAGGTAGTGATACAACTTTTTTAAGAGGGAAAACATGTTCAAAAAATTCAGCATCTCTAGCCTCAGAAATAGAACGGTCACTCAATGACATGAATCTATATGCAGAACTGTTTTGAGCATAACCAATGAAAACACAATCATAAGTTTTAGGTCCTATGGTAGGCCTCTTAAAACTAGGTAAGCCTACTTTAGCCAAACACCCCCACACTTTAAGAAAATTCAGGTTGGGAGCATAACCTTTCCATATCTCGTAAGGTGTCTTGTCTAGTTTCTTATGTGGTACCCTGTTAAGAATATGACAAGCCGAAAGCACCGCTTCCCCCCACATATCATCTGAAAGGCCAGAACTCAAAAGCATAGCATTCATCATTTCTTTCAAAGTTCTATTTTTACGTTCAGCTACTCCATTAGATTGAGGTAAGTAAGGCGGACTGGTTTCATGAATTAATCCATTTTTCTCACAAAAATCTACTAGATAGTTAGAACCATATTCACCACCTCGATCAGACCTAACTCGTTTAATCTTTCTATCAAGTTGATTTTCTACCTCAGCTTTAAACTTTATAAACATGTCCTCAGCTTCACTTTTATGTCTAAGTAAATACACTTTAGTATATCTAGAACAATCGTCTATAAAAGTGACATAGTAATGTTTACCTCCTCTGCTCATAGTACTTTTAAAATCAGCTAAGTCAGTGTGAATTAATTCAAGAAGATTTGTATGTCTAGTTTTAACAGGTTTACTGGGTTTTTTAGTAAATTTAGCCTCAACACAACTAGCACATTTCTCAAAAACTTCTGTAGAAAGTGATGGAATAAGCGATAAAGACCTAAGTTTTTTAATCGAATCAACATTCACATGACCTAATCTACCATGCCAAACATCAATAGATTCAGCGATATAAGCAGAAGTAGAAGCATTATTATTAATGATAGAAGAATCAACATTCAAAACAAATAAACCCCCACAGAGATAACCCTTGCCCACAAAATCCCCATTGCGCGACATTACAACCTTGTCAGCCTCAAAAACAAGTTTCACACTAGCTTTGTTCAATAAGGCACCAGACACGAGGTTTCGACGCAAAGTAGGAACATACAAAACATTATTAAGAGCAAGAGTTTTCCCCGAGGTCAGTTTGAGAAAGATCTTGCCTTTGCCTGTGATCACAGCAGAAGAAGAGTTACCCATGTAGACACATTCACCATTAGCCACATCTTCAAATTCAGCAAACAGCTCCTTGTTAGCACAAAGATGCCTCGAAGCTCCTGTATCCAGAATCCAATCACTAGCATTTGCAACCAAGTTTGCCTCAACCACCACAGCAGAAATAATGTCATCTTTCTCAACAACATTAGCTTCAGCAACTTTCTTTTGAGGACACTGGTAAGCTTTGTGACCCGGTTTTCCACAGACATAGCACACTTGATTCTGACTTGGCTTATAGATCTTACCAGTAGGTTTGGTGAATTTCCCTTGACTAGGTTTCTTAGCATTCTGACCCTTAGACGGACCCTGACCAACTTTAGCCTTTCCCTTACCCTTGAACCTATCTCCACTTGAAGACCCACCAGTTTCAACAAGATTAGCCTTAGTAGTAGTAAGAGACAAGTGGACAGATTTGTCTTTGAGACGGTTAGCTTCCTCAGTCCTCATGTGACCTATTAGTTCTTGTAGAGACAGATCTTTTTTCTTGTGTTTCAGATGGTTTCTATACTCATTCCAGGATGGGGGAAATTTCTCTAATAACACATTAGCTAGAAAAATTTCATCTAACTTCATACCCTCATTAACAACGTCAGCACACATATTCTCATAAACATGAACTTGTTCCATAATAGGTTTGTCATCTACCATTTGAAACCCAAGCCACTGCCCGACAACATACTTCTTTTTACCCGCATCATCAGCCCCATATTTTTTCTCTAAAGACTCCCAAATGGTTTTAGCAGATTTATGGACCATGAATAAATCAAAAAGAGTATTAGACATATGATTAAGAAGATGACACCTAGCAGTTTTGTTATCCTTATCATGTTTCTTAATAGTTTCCTCATTTGTCCTAATAATAGAAGCCACGGGAGGAGTAGCCTCAACACCATTAAAAATTACGGGCACAGGAGGATCATTAAACAGAACATAATCAATATCAAGTTGTTCAAAAAACATGAGCAATTTCTGAGACCACCTCTTATAATTCTGACCATCTAACGGTTCCAATTTAGACAAATCCGGGATCGTTTTACTCGAAATTGCAGCCATTGTTACGACAGAAATATAGTTTTCAAATTGTTGTTAGAATAATGACGTAACAATGATAATAAGAAGATACTTATCGAAACAGGAATTAGGCAGTGCCGTGGTAACGAAGCCACTGACTTGAAAACTATATCGGCACGACTCCGGTGGTTATCGTCTCACGCCGGTAGTTCCCCAAGGTTAACACTGCGACCCCCGTACACAACCACTTGCGTAAAGGAGCCTTGGAACGGACAGTCACTGTACCCAGAAAATGCAGCAGTAGCAGTAGCAGAGAAGAAGAAGAAGAGAGAGATTTTGAGAGTTGTTCTGTATATCTTCTGAGCAGGAAGAACAGTCTATTTATAAGGAAAAATAGACAGCCAAAGAGCCTAAAGACGCTCCTCTTAATCACGGTCAAAAGCGTGATTAAGGGAGTTAATTACGCTCCTTAAATTCCGTCATTAACAGTCTTAATTGACTGACTGTTACAGATCCATATTCAAACAGATACACTGAATGTGGACAGATTACAAACACACACTCACAGGTTCAAAAGGATAAAAGTGGGCCAAGGCCCGCACCGCAGGTGCTCTACCCAAACCCGAGCCGAGTCGGGTCGGGTCGGCGCGCGCGCGTGTGTGTGTGTTTGGACCCAAACCCACAAGCCCAATACTCTCAACAAAACCCTCTTTGTTCACTCTATTGGATACTACAAAGACAAGTGGTATCATAAAGTGGAGCAAAGAGGAAAAATCCACCGATGTGGGATTGTAAAAACAAAAAGAAGTGGACAACTTGCTTTGACAAGCCATCAATTCCAACAGAGATTAATGTTGCAATGAGCATGATTAAGACCAACTTCGTAAATGAAGCTACTAAATACGCTGTAAAAGAAGAAGTGATCGCATCGACAAAGTCCGCTATCTCGTATGCAAAGCGTTGTTATGAGAAACTTAATACAGTTGATGTTGAAAATGATTTGAAGAAGATTTTAGGTGTTGTTTTGCTTGGTTTAAGACTTGAAAAGGTTGCTCTAACTTTAGTCAAACGTGTCTAGTTTACATTATCGAGTTTAGTCTAAATTAAAGTCGCGGATATGAAATTAGCAAGAAAAATATGCACATGTAAAACACAAAAATATGAATGAAATTCTAGGTTTGCGGCTTTGCACAGTATGAATTGAACCAAATAGAAATCATTGAGGCAACAACGTCACTCGAGTTTTAACAATGCTTCATTCCTTTGAAATTAAACTCGAGGCCTTTTGCCAAGTTAGATCAATCAATTACCCCGTAAGGTGGTAAGTACAGATGTCTTTTGCCGTTTCATAACTGCTTCAGCTAGTTAGCATCAGACTACACTAATCAACAATAGCGCAAGTCCCTCAACAAGGGGCTGTTTTTACAGTTACACAAATTTCACCCCATAAATCGCTACCGCAAATCGCTATACTCCATAAGCTACTCTGAATAACGTGCTAAAACCGAAAAAATAAAGTGGACAAACAAAAAAGAGCTGCAACATGTTTGTAATCACTTCAGCACAAGTTGATGAGAAGAACGAGTAGCATCAGCATTGCTCCGAGAAACTTCATGTTATTGTTCGTCAGTGTTGCGGAACTTTGCTTTCTGATAATTTGGTGTCAAAAACAAATCATTAGTACAACTGTACAAGTGTATATTAAGGAGTTACATGGAAAGAGCAAAGGATAATATTTTAGAGATTAAACTTACTTTTGTAAGCTGGCGAGATCACCACAGTACATGACATTCTCAGGGGCCGCGAATACTGAGTTCTGGTCTTCTAAGTTGATAAGCCTAATGTAAGTTTCTTGGCCTAAGTACCACCTGTCAAGGTTCTCGGTTCTGATATTCCATACTCCAGGGTTGTCCAGATAAGCGTAGACGGCTGTCCACCCCCCGGGATAAACCTTCATACAATAACATATACGAACAAATTACTCGGGAAAATTTAAACAACATGAAGCTAAGATCAAAATAGCTTTGAGCTTTAGAAGATTCAAGTTATGGAAATTTCATTTACTCGAGTTTTATACCAAGTGTTCAAGACCCTGCAAACTCGCAATATTCTTACAACTCTCAAGTCTCAACCAAAGTCTTAGGTGGTGTAATTGTCTTGCCATATATCTTGGCTTATGTTACACACTTACACATGGCTAGAGAACTACCTGATTATGTGATTTAGACGCCGAGGTTGATTTGGAATAAAGTGAGCTTTTTCCGGCTTAGAGTATGATACAAAAATAGTTTTATTGCTAGCAGAGTCAGTTGACAGGGATTTGAATGGTATTTATTAGATGGAAAGATTTTCCGATTCATGGGTGGAAAGCAGATTAAGTCGATAATTCTGAGGGATCTGTGCAGGAACGATGATTAGGCATGTCAGTATAATTGAGGCTCGATTTAATCATGAGTCGGTGATCCAAAAATAATGTGCTCAAATAAAGATGACGAGTTTGTGATGAAAGTCAAAGATATGACCTGCAACTAGTCACGCTAGCTTATATTATTTTATTGTTATTTAATTATTTCAGCATATTTACCATATGTCGTAATTAGGTAATATTAGAATAAGGCAAGGCAATAACTAGATTAGCTTTAGGAAAGTCAATTTAAGGAAAATATGTTATGTCTTTTTATTCAGTTTAGGAGTATGAAATAAGGCAGCTAGGTTGATTATTAGCTAGTATAAATAGAACTCATATGTATTGCTTATGAGAAGACATTGAATGAATAAGAATTAAAGCTGAAGCTTTTGGTGTTTGCAAATTTTGTAAACATAGGATCGACGAGTTTTCGTTCCAACCTTGTTTTTGTTTGTCGCGTTTCAAACATTAACACAATTAATAGCAATAGGTCTTGCGATTCAATCACCATTGTTCGAACTATAGGTCTAGTTCGCGCAAATATCCTATTGTTTTGAGATCTTTACGGATTTCAAAGCAAATATCCCTTATTTTATTATTGTTACTTATTCTTATAAACCGCTTCCGCAAATTTTCGTATCAGTCGGAGCATTGGTTATATAAGTTTTCGGTCTTGTTATTCTTGTTTGAACTCATATAATAATGTAATAGTGTCTTTTATTGTGCGAAAAAGTTGATATTTTTTGGGTCTTGGCAAAAAAAAACTTGGCCTAGCGAAATGACAACTCACTGAGTCTATAAAGACAAGAAACTGAGGAATTGTTGTGGTCTCATTTTGATTACTCGTGATAACGGACGCACAACAGATCAAAGTAGAAAAAGCTCGGCTTCTAAGACCGTAGTTTTGATAGTTCCTTCAGTAAGGGATGATATACAAACCTGTACTGTGCAGCGATAAATTGCATCCCACTTGTTGTAGCTTCCCCTGTTGTCATTACTCCATACCCCATAACCCATCCTGCAGTGATCAGCAAATAAAAAACCTTTTAGAATGTGTTTTTATTTTACAAAAAGTATGAAATAAAAACACCGTTGTGTGATACATACCCAACAACATAAAACGAAAATCCATCCAGGTGAAAACTTTGCATCACGGTATCATTGTTCTGAAATACAATTTCAGCAAATCCCTTAAATGTACCATCAATGACTGAGGTATCCATACGAGGTGCTCGTCCTGCAATGGGCACACCGGGGAAATCTCGCTTGTAAATACCCTTTACATTTTTCAAGTCTGCAAGGAGGATGGGAGTACTTGGATTTACAAAGGAAATTCCATTTAGAGTTGCTCGACGTTTTCCCTTGATTGTTGCTGGTGGCAAAGTCTGGAGTATGTATGTGTCGGTCACATTTATACTCCCATAGTGAAAGGAGCCTTGTGGGTTTGGACGAGCTCCACTTGCCGATCCATTTTGCCTGCACAAGTTCATAGTATTAGACTATTAGTACCTTCAGATACCATGCACCACAGAGTTTGGCTTTATCGCGAACTATTAATGTGAAGTACTCGGAAAAAGTTATTTAGAATACCTCGCTGCAATTGGCATATTTCCTGGCAAAATGTGAAATTTCTAAATTGGGTAAAATGCAACACGAAAATTGTTTTACAGTATCTCAGAAAACCAGATATCCGCCATATACTTTCTAGGGCCAAAACTAAAGAATGTTTAAAAGGCCATGTTTTAAGAAATTGGAATCTAACTGTAAACAGGGCAAATCCAATCAAGGGGGAAAACAAACTTTGGAGAAGAAATCGGAATTGGAGTGTAATGACAGAAACAAACTTTTGTTTTATACTCTTGCATAAAATATGGAGTATCAAGGTTTATATGGAGCATGGAATGTCAACAAACCTGACAGACAGTGCTTGATTCAAAGACCATGTCTTGTCATTTGAATCAGCTGGTGGATCAGGGAGAGGCCCGGCAGCCTTTCCTCGTGAATTTGTATACTGTAAAATAGCAACACCGGTGACTCTTTCCCATTGAGATTCATCTACAAACCTAGCACTAGCCACTATGTAGTAGTCTGTACTAGCATCCTGATCCATAGTAACAAGGAATGAATAGGACTGCCCAACATGAATATCAAAGCTCGAGTAGTTCGTCTGTGATGTATAGTATCCTTCAGTTTCAACCATATTTAGTGTGTGATTTTGTACTCTAAAGTTTAAGCTAGTTGAGATCCCAACATTGTGCACTCGGAATCGATATGTTCTCCCTGCATTATATTCATATTCAAAGCAAGAGTTAACACTGGCATAGTGGCCTGCTTCGATGTAAAGGATATACCGAAATGAAAAATGTGAAAGAGATAGTTATCCTCAAAAAGTATATACGATATCGATTTAAACATCGAGAAAAGACAACTGCTTTGCCGGAAAAGTCAACTAACATAATACATAATAGAAACATCCAATCATAAATTGCAATTACTAGGCCAAATACCTGGCTCAACTTTGACAGTATTGTAGTCAATGCCATCAGGAACAAGAGTGGTATTATACTGGAAGGGTCCGACTCCATTGATAAGAACTCCATCGGGCAATCCCAAATCTTTGCCGGCATCTAAGTCCGCTCTCAAAGCCTAATCCATTAGTAGAATTATTAAGAGTCCAAATCTAAGGGAACAAAACTACCCTGTATTCATCTTTTGAAACTAAAGAAATTACCTTGTGGTCTCGGTTATACCAATCGCCAATCATGAGAATAACATCTGCATCTGGTTTAGGAAACGGCAGAGGGATAATGGTCCTGTTCTTAAGTATAATGGGACCAAACCCACCGGAAGCTCTTTGAAATTTGATACTGGGGTGGTAAAAAAAGCTGCCAATTTGGTCTTTCGCCTGAAATTGATATGTGAAGTTCCAATTCGGAGGGATGGCACAATTTGTTCCACGCACACCATCTTGCCAGGGATCATCTTGCAAGTGAATCCCGTTCCTGTCGCAAGTATGTTAGTCTTAGATCAAGCATGAATAAGATTTGCTTTACTTTATACATCCCTAGAAAATATAGAAATCTATGTTTTGAACCGTATCAGAAGTAATACAAGCAAGTTAGACAAAATATTACCAATTAATCAAAAGTTCTTCATCCAATTTGTTTTTGACATGAACAAAAACATTGACATTGGTCGTAACTTCGATCAAAGGTCCCGGAAACTGATTATTCACCACTATAACCTGCGATAACAACATTAAATTTCAGACCCATCAAGTCAATTATACCCACATTTACAACATAATCTCCACAGCTTGGACTAGATGTATTACAGTCACAGTCAACACTAAAAAAGGTAAGATCTTTGCTTCAATTCTTACAGTAAGTTACAGCTACAACCAACTTCTAATACAAACCAATTCTCCGACATTACTTGTCATGTATTTCTTGTTGCGTGTTCAACACCTAGAGTGTCCGATACAACTCGACATTTCAACACTTCATTTCAGCTCAAATACATTAAACTTTTTCACAAAACAACCGTATCTGACACTACGACACTTGCAGCTGAGCTGGAGTAACATACTCCATTGTGACAACAGATTACATTATACTACCTCAATCCCAAATTTACTCTAGTGATCAGCTCAACTAATACCAAACAGGCAAACATTAAAAAATTAAATTCCTCCAAATATAGTAAGTAAACTTAAATGATTAAGAAACCTACATAACTAACAAACTGTAAGAACAAAACCCACAAGAGCAGTGGCTGAACCAGGATTTGTCGTCACCGGGGCAAAAACTTTCAGGAGGGGCGAACTACTAATGGAAAAAACTAAACTAAATACTCGAAAACTATAGCTAAAAATTTCAAATTTTTCATTATTCAGCGAGAACGACTGCCCGAATTAAACCTTGGTAAACCCAAATGAGCAAAAAACCTACATTACTGTCATCTTTTACAACAAACCCAAAAGAGTAAAACCTTGATAAACCCAAATGAGTATAACCAAATTAAAAAGATCCCACCTTTATTACCAAACCATAACCAAAAACCAGTGACGGATCCAGGATTTGTATTTAAGGGGGCGAAAGAGTAATGATATAATAAGCTAAACATGAAATATTTCAAATATTTCATAGTCTAACTGTCGTAAGTCTCACTTGTGACGGATAAGGTGTAAATAATATTTGACCAGTCACAAGCTTGTGGAAGGACCAAAACAGCTAAAAAACATAAATAAAGTGACAAAAATATTCAAAAAAAAAAAAAAGAGGTAAAAAAAAGTACCTGTTGAGGTGAACCTAAAGGAGAAAGAGTTTTATAAGAGTAAGTGAAATAAAAATGTTGAGAAGGGTCTTCACCAAAACAAGGAATAATGAATAAACCAAGATAAGCAACAAAATACAACATTAATAGCAGCATCTTCTTAATCCAACAAAAACCCATTTATTACTATTATGTTTATTTATGTTTTAGCTCAAGAGTTTGAAATACTATATAAGAGTAAGATTTGTTGGTAATTTTATTAATAAATGGGTTGAAAGTTTGCAGCTTTATTTGAAATGGAAAAGGGTTTACATAATGAAAATGGGAAATTAAGAAAGAGATGTGAAAAGGGTAAAAGATAGCAGCAGCTGTGTGTGTCACTGTGTGTGTTTTTGTGTTTTGAGAGGGAAAATGGAAAGGCAAAGAAAACGGCTATTTGTGTCTATAAATAAACAGTTGGTCTTGCGGTAAACCGATCATTTTAGTATGAAGCAATAAGACGGGATTTGTAAAGGTATAATGCTATCACTTTCCCTTTGTTTTGTGTGCAAATGTGCAATTTCTATATTCTAACGTCTATATGCTTCATTTCTGGCGATATGTCGTCTATATGTGAGAGTGTGAGAGTGTGAGAGTAGATATATATACAGTGTACAGGGTATGTGTGTCACGCACTAACGTGGTTCTGTAATCGATACGGATACAGATATGGATACGGATACGGAGTATGGAGAAAGGGCTCAATTGCGCTGAAGTTAAGTTACGTGGTTCTAGTGACTGTGTTTAAATCTTGTCAGTAATGTACTTTATTATTGTCTTGTAATTACTAAAGATGTATTAGTCTAATGATCAAGATGGAGATATTGTGGATAATAGGTTCAAATCTCCCTCTTTCTTTATTTTAATGTCATTAAGTACATGTTCCGCGTTTAGTTAGAAAAAAAATAATACCGTCTTGTAATTTCTTTTATGCCAAAAAAACAAGTATACAAGAAACGGCGTGTAGTACATTAGAAATGATGACAAATACGGAATGATAGGAGAAGGTTTTGAAAAGGAATACCACACGGTGACGTCCTATCATCATCCTTATTTAGGTGAAAACTATTACAAATATTAAATGACCATACCGAGCATCTGACGGTCTTATTTAAATATTTGTGCTTCTATTAAAATGAAAACTTAAGACTTAAAATTTGGTGGGAGTGTGATTTTTTCTATCAAAGTCGTATCACTTTAGTTCAGTTCAGATCCGTTCAGTCCAATATTATTACGATTACCATTATACTATTATATTTATAATTATATGTATATTATTAATATCAAAATTATCTTTTAACAATATTAATTATGTTAAATTATTATTGTATTATATTATCATATGATCATTAATAATATATTATTATGTTATAATATTTGTTAATTATTAAATTTATTATTTTATAGTATTAGACTGATATATTAGTATATTATATTTATTATTAATAATATTAAAGATTGTATTTAATTATAATAATTAGCAATCAACTTGACATTGATTGTCTCGTCTTCTATAAATTTGTTAAGCTTTTAATATCTATAAGCAATCATACAATTTCTAATACTTTTACGTAATTAATTATCTACTGAAATAAACTAAATTTAAAAAAAAAAAAAGTGAAATACAAAGGACAAAAAAAATGAAATGATTAAATATTGGCTAACTGTGTTTGAGCTCGTGTTGGCGATCCTTAATATCGACGTCGAACTGTTTTATAGTTAATCACAAATTTTTCATTGTTTTATAGTTAAAACTAGTCAAGTGCTATCCACTTGGACACATGAGATACAAGATTAATTATCTAGTGAATAACAAAAGTTAGTCTCACCTATTGAAATGGTTTTGTACATGATTGTGTTAGCTATAAAATCAATATTTACATCTTAAAGGAAACTAACGATTAATAATATGTGTTTGTGAAAAAAGTAACTAATTTATGTATTTTTGATATTAGTATACAATTTAATGAAGTCCTCTAGACAAATCGATTTGGAATATTCTCCGGGTCTATGTCCCTTTCAGAAGACAACTATTACTATTGTTTTCATTTCATTTTCTTCTGCCTTTATTTTTTATGACAAAATATACGCTTTTAGATCGCTACAAAATAACATTTAGACCGTTTATAGGAAATACAACATCTATTTCTTTTAAGAAAAAAAAAAACAAAGGGGAAAGTATCCTAATTAACACATAAGGCCTTTTTTAAGTTGGTCAATTTGCACGATTGACCTCCCACTTATGCCAGCTTGAAATGGGGCCATTGGTAAATTCACTAAATTGAGAGTTTGAGACTATCAGTTTGCACAAATTGTTAGACAAACATTATCCTAAAACGGAGCAAATACATATGATATTACTGTATATATTAAGTTAACATTATCCTTATTAGTTTCATGTGATAGTATTTGGTCCGTCATAAAACTTAGGACGGATTGTTATCTTAAGCCAAACTTATTGACCAATTTGTGACTTACTGACTTATAGTTTTCACGATAAGGTCTTTCATTTTAAGAAGTCTTAAATTACATATTCATCACGGTATATTTAACCTACTTTCTCTCTAATATGCAGTATAATGTTTGTTTCATATGATTGTTCACTACCTAACTACCTTTAAGACGATAATATAATCATCGTTTTTTACAATTATTTTCAAGTTACGATATACTTTGTAGAAAAAAATTTTACACCAAACCTCAATATATACATTTTTTCTTGAAATTCAATAATTAAAAATTACTCCGTAGTATGTAGAATATTACTCCTAGTATATTAGATTTATAGAGAGTATAATTCATTCTTTAGTGTAAAGTAGTGGGGATCTCGAGTCCAAGACACATGAACCAAAAAAATGTACTCGTACTATAATACTTTAACTTACAACTTCAATTTTTATTTTCATGCCTCCATACATCAATGATATCTTTCTAGATTTTCCATACCATTGAGATTGATTTTGACCTAATCGATGCATTATGCAAGAAATGGTCCTTAACTTTGAAAATTCCTTTTACTTCTCTCCATAATAATAATAATAATAGTTTTATTTTCTTTGCTACTACTTGCCAAGTTGTATACACTCGTATACATCCTCCATTTCAATCATTTCTTGACATTTATTGAATATATGTGACTTATATTTTAATCAAATATAAAGAAATGATTGGAATGAAGAAAGTAATAAACAATAGTATGTTAACAATTGTAATATTACAAATTATATGGAGTATTGTTTTAGACCGAACATATTCATTTTTTTACTATTAAAATAGGTCAAATAGATACTCCGTATTACTTATTTGATTTGACAAACTTCCTAGAGATTTGTTGTTTAGACAAAAGTTTTGTAGAAAACTATGTGGTAACATTTGATTTTGTTTTAGAAGTAAAAATCAATATCCGTTATGAGTAAGACTAATTCAATCTTATAGAACAAATAAACTAACCCTTGTCTAATTATAAAGCTTATGCATAGAAAGAAGCACATTTTTTTTACCAGGAGTATCTCTACCGACAGTTGTGCAATCTCTTTCGAGGTACCAAAGGCAATTTAATTGGTAGACCACTCCCAAGTTTAGCATTTTCATTCGGAACGTCATGAATCAAACCGCTGACTACTTGTTTAAGATATGAGAGACCTTACCACTCATACCAGCAAGCTTTGTTAAGGAAGCACATTTGTTATAGTATAATACAATTAGCAAGCAATAATTACCCATAAATCAAGCATCAAATAACTCCATTGGTGCCCTGACAAAAGTTAATTATTGCGTGTTAAATGAATAAGTATTTCCTTTGAACTATCAAAAGATAACCCACATGCATCAAAACCTGGCAGATAATGTTATCACTTTAGTAGGTTAGAATTTCGTGGAAATTATACTAATTTCATACCATCATTAATTAATATAGATGGTATTATTTTACTAGTTATAGCATTATATCACAATTTCACTTAAAATTTATAAGTTTTATTGACGGAATTTAATCCATATTTGAACTATAGTAAACTACGACACTGGGTCTAAGTAGTGTCTAACTCATTTTTTGGTGGAGCAGTGAGCATTCATTTGTTTTAAGACGCCCCTAAGGCTCTAAGTGGATAAATGAGTATTACACGATATGCATGCATGCATGTTTTAAACAAGTCTATACTCTATAGGGATGACATGAAAATAGTTGATACGGAGTATATGATAATGGCTCATCTATATTGATGAAGCACAAATAGGATTATACAGCGAGTTGTATATGAATTAAGAAAGTAAAGTGTAAATGTAAAGAATTAGACAAATTTACGTGCTTAAACACAATAAAGATTGTTTAAAGAAAAATAAGATTGCAATAATGTGTTATAATATGAGGCTATAATAGATAGACTAACAAACTTCCCGACTTTGCAGAAGCAGTTATAACTAACTCCTTGTTGAGTTTATACGAAATCCCTTTTATCGTTTATTTACATTTGATTATTATACATATCACAAATAATAAAAATTGAAAAAAAATGATTAAGAGAAAGGAAATAGTAACAATAAGAGCAAGCATAATAAGATTAATAAATATGGAGTAATAATTTATCTTTGTTGCGTTGTGCTAAACAACTGTTCTAAAGACTACTAATAAAGTACCTTGTTTGCTTGCATGCCTAGGGGTGGAATCGGTCCAAAACCGGACTGGACCTAAGACTGAAAAAAGATATTTAGGTGGACCGAAAAACTGGACCTAAAAAGTTCAGTCTTAGACCGACCGAACTGAACCCATATCAATTCAGCCTTTGACCGAAATGTACCAAAATTTATAATTTTTCAATTTAATTATTAGTTAACTAAAATTTTATTTCATTAAATCAAATAAACTAGTTAATTTAAGTATCTTTAAAATAAATAATCATCAATATTAGTTTATAAAAAAATTGAAGATAAAATACTTGATTACTTTATAAAGTTGCAAAAATTAATCGTAGAACACCTAAATGCCAAACGTTTCGATCTAAACCAAAATTAAGCGGTCTTGAAACAGGCCGAACTGAAACCAAAACTTTAGAAAATGTAGACTGAGGACCGAACCTAAATGAATCTGACGCGGTCCATTTATCCGCTCTGGACCTAAACCTATGCATGCCCAAATGCAAAAAGAATACTACAGTTTTAAAAGGGGATGACAAATGATCTCTATGTCTACTGAACACACCACAAGTTTGACACAAGTAACCTTTTGGGCCCAATAGCTTAGTCTATGTGGGACCACACTATGTCGATATTGTTCTGTGAGTCCGTTGTTCTCTTACTCTCATCATGAAGTTGAGGATTCGATTCTCACCCGCAACATTTTGTTCATTAAAACCAAAAAAAAAATGTTCTACGAGTATGTGACTATCGAAAATCGCATTTTACAAATCATACAATTGTTCATAGTAATGAAAAATTCATACAATTGATTAAATTGGCCAGAAACTATCATATAGATGCACTCTCGCTATGATGATGATCACATTTAATCGGATGTCAATAGAATGCTTTAGTGTTATCATTCATCTTCGAGATTGTATATGAAAGAAACACAGCGACCTAAGCCACTTTTAGAAGCGTAAACTAGACACCCATGCGACATGAGAGTTCTTTTAGGTAAGCTCAATCTGACAAAATCGCTTAGTTTGTCCTAAAATACAAGTTTAAATTCACGTGTGAAATGCACTCGTACCTACTATTAAAACGAGAGACGAACTTACACACACGCAAGGACATCTACCATTATATTTAAATAAACCGAAAGACTTTTCCGACCAAAATTACAATCCCAGTACTAAATTGAAGAATTGAATTACAGAGTATTATTCATGCATGCACAACAATACCCAGTGCTCAAGTGCTCAGCAAAGTTTGACACAAGTCACAAAACCTTGCTACCAAAATGAGCCTAAAACATAACTAAACATCACAACTTTTTTTTTTTTTTTCGTTAAAAGTTATAGAAAAAATTTCAACCCACAAATGAAAGAATTGGAGACGACTAAGGCCTAGATTAAGCTCTACTAAATTACGGTTTCTAAATATAACAAAAGACTTTGCTTGTACAAATGAAAACAGATTTACAAAATAAACGCAACGCCGATTTCCACAACAAATTAAGAGTCGATATTGATCAACTGTTGATCTTAAATCTTGCATAGCTTTTGCACAATCTTTCCCATATTGATGAGCTGTATACTTATGTAGAAGTAATAATATCGTTAGATGATATTTTTTTTCTAGTTTTCACTTTTCAGTTAGTCTAAAGCCGAACTGGACTTCCAAGCCACAAGCGCCTTGAGAAATTTCATAACCTACACCAAGTCGGAGAATTTACTTGTCTAAGTCAAGCTTTAACACGGAAGAAAGAATTAAAACCCCTTGCAAAAGATTATAACCCTGTCTAGTAAAATTCATATCACAATACACACATCTCGCTCAATTTCATCCCCCATTGTTCCCCTCCAATGTGAATTTAATTGCATTAGTATTCCCTCAGTCTCGTACATTTGGGTTTCCAATTATTTTCGGGGGATGGGCGTCAAACCCTTTACTGTATTTGCTTGTTTAAAAAAGCGATCCAAAAATAAACGCAAGGAGATGAACAAAATATAGGATTTACTATTTACCTCCGATGGGTCTTTCAAAGAGTAGAAGGCATTACTTTCCTTTGCAACAGAAGACACCAAAATTCCATAACCGTTATTTCCCTTTCTTAAAACCTGCAATTTCATCAATTTTGCTTGTCATTAAAAATCCAATAAACAAGAAACAAACAAGTTACCCCTAAAGAGCCTGCAATCACCTTAAACGCGTCCTCATCAGTGCGGTCATCGCCAACATATATCGGGAGGACATCATCACTATCGCTCAGGCCTGCAAAGAGTTTCGGACATCAAATAAAAACCTATGTAGAGAGGGCCCTAAATAACATTGATATACAAGGGTGAAGGGGATATTATTTACCAAGGGAATCCAGAAGAAACTCGACAGCTTTTCCTTTGTTCCAGTCAATGATAGGCCGCACCTCTAAAACTTTCCGCCCGTGACTTAGTCTCAAACGCGGGTACTCTTTCAGTACATCATGGACGCGTTGACCAACAGTCCTCCAATCCTGATCATACAATTGTAATTAATTTACTTTCTCGACTGAGTGTGATAATCTAAACGGCAAGTACAAGCGTGTCTTCAAATGTAAATACTAATTACCTTCTCATCTACATTGCGATAATGAACAGACACACAAAATTTGTTGTTCTCCACTGTGGCGCCCTTGATGTCCTCGGTACTCTCGACAAGTGATGTAAAAACCTGCTCATTAGAATAATGGCTCATTAAAAAACCAGTAACTTATTTGACGTGATTTATATGATCACTGAAGAATTTTGTATGGGCATTACCTCGTCGATCATAGGTAAAAACTCGCTCGCAGGCTGGAAGAGAACAGCTTCCTTACCCTGTCCAAAAACATGACACGAAGGACATTAAGGATAAATTCCGTGTTATTTTATTGCATCTCCCTTTTATATATTACGGAGTAATATTCTGCCTCTATGATGGTATTCCACTAAGTGTTTCTTATAGTTGCTTCATAACATAAAATACCTGCTTATCGGTTAGCTTGATACAGTTAGGGTGCCCATTAAAGGCAGAGCCTTTAACAGGGCTCATAATGTCCATCCCATGACTGCCGGCATAATACAGTTCAGTAAGTCCTACAAATTCATAAACCTGCATGCACATGAAGAGGATGACGAAAACTATTCCAAAATCAAATAAAAGCAGGAAATAAAAGCAGAAAATACACTTCTAACATGCTACTTGCAGTTGATTTCAGTTAATCCTTGAGAAAAACTTTGAGAGCAGCAAGAAATCCACCTTATCACGGCTTCGTCCGCTAATTATAGCTGTTGGGAAATGTTTAGCCACATCTTTCACAGCAGAACGCATCTGAGGAAAAACATACGTCTCCATCAGATGTACTGTCCATCAAAGAACAGTCACAATAACAGTGAGTCTGGTATAAGACACATGCGGCCCCAACCAATATACTTGTGTATAACTCGTTAAATTATATGTAAAATGGGTCGGTTCACATGTAAAACCTGTAATAGTTTTTGTATAACAGAAAAGAGAAGGCTTATTCAAGTATCCAAATAAACATAGGAAAGATAAAAACTAACATCCTCGGACATGAATGCCATGTCAGGGTTATCAACAATGGGTGAAAGAGTTCCGTCGTAGTCCAAAAACAAAGCCAATCTTTTGCCGTTGGCAAATTGAGAGATTTGCTCAAATGAGGTCAGTGCAGATGGATAATTAAGCTGCAACATGAAGAAATCCAAGGATAATAAATCAATTAGTAGCCTTAAGCCCTTAAGAGCTATTATCAATAAAATGAAAGAAGAGATATTTACCATCCAAGTATGATAAGCAACATCGACATCAGAAGATTCTAGTTCACACAGCTCAGAATTGGCATTGAAAGCCAACTTCTTAGGTGGAGGAGATGAAGATCTCATAGAATCTAACCAGGAAGCAGTACGAACATCCTCTAAAAATCCGGTTTTCTTCCTAGGAATCGATAACAGGAATCCGGGAGCAAAGATTGCTCGTTGAGGTTGAGGAGAGTATGGCAATAGACCCGAATGTATACTTAATCTCGACTTGTTAATTGGTGCAGGGTCGGCAATGACGGGAGTTTTGAGGTCCATAGGGTCCAGCTTCGAGGTCAGAGTCAAGTTTTAGGTTCTAGGATTTCGAAGAAATTTGGGTTTCAAGCAAAAAAGAAAAATAAATTTAACTTTCAGTCTTTTATCCAACTGTTTTGTCTATGAAGAACCACTTCTTTAGAGTTTTCTTGTCACTGATCGGTGGAGAGCAATCCATCAAGCGAAAGAATCCTCGAAACTGAAAATTTTGTATATCGATTAGCAAATAAAGAATAACAATTAAATTAAGAAATGTTGGCAACACTGAAAAGCGTAGGGAATCAGTCTAGTTACCTTCTCATTTCAGGGACACTAAATGGCTACTGACGGGTTATTTCAATTTATAATAATCGTAAGTCCCTGCATCACAGATAACATGAAAAATTAATGAACAGTCCCACAAATTGAATGTATCTTGTTTCCTTCACAATTAAAAAAAATCACCAGAAACCAACAGATGCTCAAAATATGAGGCAAGTTAATATGAGAAAATGACAGAACAAAGGGCAATAACATGGACACTGATATAACTGAAGCGTGAGCGGAATCAAGAACATAAAAACAAGCTTTGATCATCGAGCACTACCATGAACAATGGCATCAGATACTCTATCATAATCTAGACTATATAATGCATAATATGCTTAATATTTGTACACTGTTCTACTTCAACAGTACAAGGATTTAGGACTCCTTTACTTTCAGTCAATTCAACAAGTAAAGAAGCCGATTTCAAGCGTGATCCTACTTGCATATCCCACTTACATCCAAAATCATGATTACTCATAAAAGTCACTTAATAAGTATGATAACCACTCACTGAAACTAATAAAGTGACAATGATTCAACCCTGAACTTTATTTATTCATCCCATGCCAAAGAATTTACTCGAATGCTTCTTCTTCGCATTCAGCGGGAATTAAAGTAATACTGGAAGCAAACTAGTAGCCAATTTTAAACAATGCTTAGCTTAAATCAAGTCCATTATATCAAACAGTGGTATTGCCCACAGAACCATACAAGGTAGGGAGTTACACTTTCAACTTTCAAGTATCAACAGCCCACAGTGTCGGTCCCGTACATATTAATTAACGGTCCCTCCAATTCAATCAATTCCACCAATCGAAATGAGGCATTAAATAACTAAAATGAAAGGTGTATGATAGTACACTGAAGATACGCTTTAGACTATCTTAACCACCAGACTAACATGAGTTTAACTTTAAACACTACCGAAAATACACAAATCTTGTTTAAGACGGATGTATCTTCTTAAACCTTAAGACAGGGTAAATAGATACCAAATAACATGATAAGGGGAAATGCCAAAAGTTTATCTCTATTATCACAGTGGGCTAGTGTTTGGATTCCGTTTTAAAGATAAAACAGATACTCCGTCTTGAAAATATTACTCCATTAGTACTCACTTAATCCCTCATAATGCAAACAACTTTCTTCACTCAGAAATTACTATCTATCAGCCTTGTACTTAAAAACCCAATAGCCAACAAAAGTCCATCCACTTGATTACCCGTATCTCGACTTAAGACCAATGCACATGGATGGTTGTGTCGTTGAGACCGGACGTGAGAGGGCGACAATGAAGGCAACTATATAAAGAAGTACAAACATCATAAAGCTAAAAAATACTTAGAAACACATGCTCTTTCAATAATTTGAAAGACCAGTGACATTTGGGGTCAGTAATTAGCAATCCATTTAAGTGTAAGGGACCTACAATGCAACCAAATGTATGAAAGCTAGAAGAGAAATTGTCCCACAAAACAATCTTTGGTACAACACCAAGAATAGAAGATACCATTTGTCTTCAAAATACAATAAAGGAAATTGCCCATGTCACTATCATACTTTCAGCTAAATAGAGTTACTACTACAACATTAGGAGAAATGACTAAAATGAAATTTCAAGAGTAGCAAAAGACCAAAATAACAGACATAAAAGTTGGCCTTTTCTGCTCAATTATTATTATTATTATTATTATTATTATTATTATTATTATTATAAAAATTGTAAAAAGACCTAATCTTCTCTTTCCAAAAAAAAGACCTAATCTTTCTCAAATCAGAAAGCCACCATGAAACAATAAAACCTATTTTTAGTCACTTTTCTTGGACTTTTTAGCTTCATGTCATTTTATATTAACTAATTTAATTATAAAACTAAAAGCTCAAAGAATCCTTCCACCTTAAATTAGCATAACTATAGATCAAAATACATTGATTTTCAACATTTCATTGATACAATAAATCATAGAAATAAAGCATAACAAAAACAAAAAACATAACTTTAAGTATATTCATCACTTCAATTAAGAAATTGAAACAAACATTACTCATCTCTTGCTGAAAATGCAACAAAGAACATAACTTGGGTTTTGCAATGTGATTATAATGAGTCTAAACAACAATGATAGGCAATAAAACAAGGGAAAAAAGAGAAAATAGACATATTTCTTAGTACAATGAATAAAAGAATGCAACTTTAAAGCGGAAACTTTGTCTCAGTCGTTTGTTTACCTTTTTTTATTCTTATTGAAGCTTATTTTAATCAAAGCTAAACAAATAATTGCGACGGAAAGGGTATGAGATATAAACAATAACAATGGAAAATGGGAAAATTAGAGGTACCCATTTGAGTAATTAAAAAACCCATATCAAATATGTCAACAAAAGACAGAAAAGTGAAGACAAACCTGTGATTCTTTTGAAGAAAAAAGCCAGCAATGAATGCAATATGATGTGAGATATATATAATAAAAAGGGAAGAACAGAAAGAACCCTAGAGAAAGACAAACACAATGAACGAGGAGAACAGAGGAGAAAGTACAGAAAAATTAATTCCCAAGAAAATAAAAAAACCAAAAAAAAGAGAGAAGAAAAAAAAAAAAGGGAAAAATGGGAGACAAAGGGTTTATATAGAATTTTATTTTAATTTTTTCTAGAGGGAGGAGAAGAAGCCTTGATCACCAAGTCAATAACTTGGAGCATGAACTTTTGTTTGACAAATGAAAATTTAGTTGATTTCTTTAATGGGTTTGGAAATGTGTCTTAATTTTCATCACAAATTCTCATTTGTGACGGACCGTTCCCTCTCACAAATTTTCATCACCAAGCTTGCGACGGGTCAATTTCTTCTCAGAAAGTGCAAGTGGGGTGCAAGTGGATGGGAAATGGAGCCCCCCAATTGCACTTTGTGAGAGGGAATTGATCTGTCGCAAGCTTGCGACGGGTCGGTCCGTCGCAAACAAGACTTGCTGAATTTTCATAACTAACCACCTATTAATTCATTAATAAGAGATTGATCCAAGTGTTTTATATGACGAAGTCTTTAACCAATAAGTATTTTTTGAAGTAACGTTTGTTCAGTCTGAAAATGCGGGAAGATATGTCTCTTCGAGATTATTTAGGTTAAATTCCCACAATTTTACTAGAATTCCGTAATATTGATGTTAAGCTTGACGTTGAGAATGCTGCATTAAGTCTGTTAGTGTCTTTTCCACCATCATATGAGAATCTTCTTCGGTCTTTTATTGTGGGTAGAGATATTGTATCTCTAGAATAAGTTAGATCGTCTCTTCATACTAGAGAATTGCGTCATAAGCTCGGTTGGTACGATTACTGATAATAAGGTTGCAGGATTAGTAGCTAGATGGGGTTATGGTCTTATGGAAAAAGAAATTCGGGAAAGACAGCGGATAAGAAACAATCTTATTCTGTTTCTCCAATTTGTGCTGGTACTTCTGCTTTCAAAGGTCCTTAACCTACTGATATTTGTAAATACTATAAAGAACAGGGGCCCCTGAAAATTTGATTGTCCCAAGGAGAAACAAATGGACAACGCTGATACTTCTGCCTGTGACAAAAGCAAATTATGATGAAGATGGTTATGCTTTAGTAACTGATAGGGTCACGCACCACACTCATGTGTGAATTCTAGATTCTAAAGCGTCTTATCATATATGTTCGCGCGGAGAGTGCTTTACAACTTATGAACAAGTAGATGAGGGCACGATTACAATGGCCAATAATGCGGTTTGTTGTATATTTGGGATCGGTTCAGTCAAGATGCGGACATATGATTGTAAATTCTGCACATTGAACGAAGTATATGTATCCTTAAGTACGTTGGATAGTAAGGGTTTCGGTTTTCAAGGTTAAAGTGGAGTTCTTAACGTCGGTATCAAGCACGATACTTTATTTTATCTTTAGGGGTCTACTCTGTAAGGTTGTGTTGTTGTTGCATCCTCACATGTTGATAAAGAAAAGTTGACTAAGATGTGGCATATGAGGCTTGATCACATGAGTGAAAGAGGGATGCGAACTCGCCTAAAGAAGAACTTCTGGGTCATCATAAGGTCAAGGATATGGATTTATGCGAGCATAGTGTATTTAGGAAGCTACATCGCAGCAAGTTTTCTAAAGCGGTGCATCAAACAAAGGGCACACTTGATTATATTCATTCTGATTGCTGGGGCCCTTATAAGGTGATATCTTTAGGAGGTCGCAGATATTTTGTGTCGATGATTGTTGACTATTAAGGGATGACTTGGATATATTTGATGAAGCACACAAAAGTGAAGCCTTTAATCTCTGTAAGAAGTGGAAGGCATTAATGGATAATTAAACTGGGAAGAAAGTCAAGAGCCTGCGAATTGATAATGATGTAGAGTTTGTTGGTATGTGTTCCTGAGTTATGCAGGAAAGAAGAGTTTGATAGACATCATACAATCCGAGTTACACCTCATCAAACGATTTAGCAGAGCGAAAGAATCAGACACTTCTGAAGATAGAAAGGTGCATGCTCTTGAATGATGGACTAACAGGACGATTATGGGAAGAAGCAGTTAGTACAACATGCTATCTGATAAATTGGGGACCTCACACAAATCTGAATCTCAAACTCCATTTGAGTTGTGGTCCACTAAGCAGGTTGATTCTTAAATGAGAATTTGTACCGTGTTCTTATATGGAGTTTAGGTGGTGTTCTAATTTATTAATTTTTTTGTGGCGCAAGTCATTTATAAGACGGTTCTTATCCGCGATATATAGCGTTATTTGAACAAAAAAAGACAGTCTCCAATTACTTAAGTGCTAAATATACTCGTATTGTTATTAATTTTCATTTATTCAAGTTTTACTATAGCTTCAAAACCGATCTTGTGATATTAATTTTAGTATTAAAGCAACTCACTAACCCACTATAAATACAAAATACAAAATTTCATTATGAGGAAGACAACTATAAGATATGATTACTATTTTTTTGGTTCAAATGATCGCACTATGTTGCGGGTAAAAATCGAAACCTTAACCTCACGGTTGGAGTAAAGAGTTCTTACCACTTTAACTTGCTTTTTTTCTTAAGGATTTAATTTCTTTGTGCAAAAAGTTTCGATTCAAGGGTACGCCTTAATCAATCCAAGCTAGGTCAAGGCAAACAATTCAACCGACCTCTATGAATATATAATTATTAGTTTATTACGAGATATATCTATATTATGAACAATGTAATAGGCTAACGAGCGATAATAATGTGAATTATAATTGAGTTGTGATGGTTGTAACTTAAATCCTACATATGAATACAACTATAAACAAGCTCCCTTATTAGTGTTATTAGTATTTTGCTAATAAGTGAATGAAAAAGTAAAGGGATCAAGTATTATATTAAAACAATATGAGTCATTCACGATAATCTTACCCTTACACCGTATAAGAATGTGTGAACTTATAGAAAAGAAAACAAAAAATGTTAAATAAGGGTTGAAATCAATGTGAATAAGTTTGCATTATCTTACCGTCATTACAATATTAAAGCACTCAAGAAACAACTGCAAATGTCGGACTGGAAGATGATAGAAACATACAATAATAAAAATTATTTCAGTATTTGATCATGACCTTAATACTCAATTTAGAAATTATAAAGAAATTCTCTAGGAATAGCACAATACTCAGTTAGTCGGATAATAAAGAATTCAATCGAATTAAACTAAATGAATGAATGAAAAAAAATGACTCGATCCAAAATAATCCGACCTAATCACTAACCTGGAAATGAGTTGATCCGAAAATGACACGACCTGGTATAACCCGACCCGCTTGACCCGGAAATGACCAGCCCAACAGACCCAAAACCCGAAAGAACCCGAATCGACCCAAACTAACCCGGTAACGTTACAAACCCGACCCAAACTAACCCGACCCGAATTGGCCTGATTCAAACCCGATTCGATTGATCCGTTTGTCAAATTTAGTTGTCGGTGGGGTAGGGTAGGGTGGGGTAGGGTGGGGTCTATGCGTGGTGTTAGGCGGTGGTTGCATTAGGGGTGGTGTCTGAGAAGGGATATGGTCGGGTGTAGAAATTAGAGGGGTCAACTGGTTAGTAAATCTACTACTTCCTCCATTCAACTCCACTTTACCACTTTCATTTTTGCACACTATTTATGAGTCGGCATCTAATTGCAATTTTCTCCCAATATATAAGTGACAATATATTCATGTGTGATCTTGTTTGATTCGTCTTTACGAGTACATTATTAATATCTAATTTTTATAATTTTTGCAAACACGTACCTAACGATATTTACCGCGTAAAACACGTCTCGGCAAACGTGAAAAAATTATTTGGTAGAGTGGAGTTGAATGGAGGAAGTATATACTAAAGAGGAAACATTTCCTCTTTTCCAATTGGTCACTCACTTTCAAGTATTAAACAAATTTGAACTAGGTAGGACGTCCCACATCTTTACTTCATAATTAATTACTCTCTTTCATAAATTTGTTAAATAATTACTCTTTCTCTTTCATTATTTCACCATCTTTTCTTAGTATACTTATATTTCAATAATTTTGCTTTAATGAATCTAATATGAAATCCTACATTACAACATCAACATACAAAAATTAAATGAACATCTAAAAAGTACAAATAATAATAAAAAATTGCGATAACCCATACAATTTTTAAAAACAATTTTAAAATTCTGGAAGTTGTGCACATTTGTCCAAAAGAAAATTTATACAATAAATAATACGGAGTAATAGGTAAAAAATAAAATATTGTAACGAAAACTAAATGAGTCATATCATTAGAAAAAAATTACTTATTGAAAAACAGAATACTTAGAAGAAAGAAAAAATATGAAGGTGGATTATTTCGGATTTAAAAGTATCCCGTGCATTTTTTTTGCACGGGATTAAAAATAGTAATGTAAAAAAGAGCATACGCCTTTAATAGTCACAAATTATCATTTGTAACAAACATTTTATGTCACAAGCTTGTGATCTCTCACAAAAATACAAGTGAGAAAACAAGTGGGAAAGAGATTGTGAGAGATTACAAGTTTGTGATGGTCACAAGAGAGACTTATTGACTAAAACTAAATCAGGAGCTAATATATAGGTAGTATGGAAATAATTAAATAATTTTCTTATAAACATTAACAAAAGTAATTGTATATTACATTTTCCTATATAAATAGTATTTTTATTTTTTGTTTCTTTAGTTTTCTAAACACGTGCCTAGTGAGTAGTGAGCGCATGTTAGAAAAAACGATAATAAATATATAAATTGTTTGATATACTTCTTAATAATTTGTTATAGTAATATAGGATTTTGCGAATTTAAATAAGATCTCGAATCATTAAAATGCCGATAAAAATGTTCACATATGCCTACATACACATATGAGTTTATGAATACAAATGCAATCAAGGCATCAAGCAACTATGAGAGATCATACTTTACTTTGTATAGTTTAAATGAATACAAATGCAATCAATCAACTATAAAAGATCATATTTTAGCTTATAAAAAAAAAACTATAAAAGATCATACTATTCCTTATAATTTTAATTTTCAAATTTACAAATACTTACATACAATATATATAAATCAAATCTTTAAAAAACTATTCCGTACCGTAGCTATTAGTTATGGAGTATGCTATTTATATGAAGTAGTAAGCATAATATGTCTGTTTTACACTTTATTAAAAAAAAGTCCTACAAAAAATTACTATAAGTCTATAATTTCGTGGAAGAAGCTTGAATTGTTCCAAAGTACAAAGTATACTCAAGTAAGTCTCCAAATTCGAATTAATAAATATAATCTGGTTGTAGAATCAATTGATCTTTCTCAATATAAGTTATTCGTTTAATAATAAAACGAGTTAAATATTACCATATTTGGCTAGATACGACATTATTCTGTTAGTCCGATAAATTTTCTTTTTTTGTTTCACCCATAATATTTTACTCATTTTAAAATTAAGGCGAATACAACATATAACCGTCTTAAATGAAAATATTGAAGAATCGGTCTCATAATTACGTCAATAATTCACACATTTAACCCAAAAAATGTTTTTCAAAAAAAGTTAACTAACACCTTGTTAATTAGACTAATAACTACCAAGTACCAACCGCTATGCCTAACCGTTGAAACGGACAAGTGGGACCCACAGTAACATTCTTGAAAACGACTAACACGTGTCAATGTGACGTAGGGTCCCATGGGGAAACGTGGGACCATGTCAATCTGACGTGTCCACGTCTCATCGTCGGTCTCACTGACAGCTGTTGCCTGTCGGTGACAATTCAATGTGATTAAATAAAGGGCTGAGATTGTTCCACGTGGTGATTTATTAGCCGTTGATTTAGTAGAAAGGGTAGTTTCGTTGGAATTCGGGAGACTGTGTTAGTGGGCCCACACGCTGAGAACACGTCTGGGTTAAAAATGTTTAAATGGTCAAACATTGATGTTTGACAACTATTTTTTTAACTGTCACATAATTATACCATGCGCTTGTGTCTTTGTGAGAATCGATCAAATGACCTAGGTTTAGACCTGACAAAATTAACCCGTGTAGAATGAGTAAGTCTTGTTTAAGACGGATATTATCTGTGTAAAGTTTAAGACCATTTAATACTACTAAATGGTGGTAATAAAGACAATTTTTTTGATATATTCTAGGCAATAAGTAGGGTGATTTGGTATGTATTTGATCCGTTTTAAGCTTTAGACGAATAATGACGGTATGTAAAGAGATTTTGTGGTCTAGAATAGCTCGACCCGACATTTAAATTCAAGACTCGAATTTGACCAAAAACTCAAAATGAGTCAATACAATATAACTCGACCTGAATGTTAATTGTTGTAAATGATTATTATCCATGAATAGTTTGATAATAGTTAACTGGAAATGATCTGAAACCGAAATAACCCGAGTCGACCAGAAATCAGGAAAACAAAAATTGACCCGATTCGAAAATAACCCGACTTGATTGACTCATTTGCCAAGTCTACCTAGGCCCAACGATCTGACCCAACAATCCAATTTCTTTCGAGTTTATAAGCCTCAATGCAAAGGTATCTGTCTTGATATTAAAACGTATCAAAGATCATTCCACATGAGTATATTGATAAATCTTTTGTTTTTTTATAATTCATTATGCTTTTGTCTTTTTTTTTTCAAATATTTTGAGTCGTCTTAAACTTAAGATGGACATAGATTTAGGATTCGTCCAGATTTGGGCTTACCGCCTTGGTCCGATGCGGTCCATACAAATGGGGTGCTTTCAATAGGCATGCCCAACCTGAATTCCGCCATACCCATGAATATGATCAGTTCTTCACTTGTCTTACGATATGACGATGTAAAAAGTAACAATTTTATATTTCAAAATTAATTCTTTTTAATCAAACTTAAAGAAGTGTGCAATTTTTAACGTAGAATAGTACTCATATTTTTAATCTGTCGCACCATACAAAAGCCGTATACAATAACTATTGTTTTAATATAGGTTAAAATTGGATTTCGTGACTTAGGCCATGTTCTTTTGGGCTGAATAGGAGTTGAACTGAACTGAACTGAACTTATAGGAGCTGAACTGAACTTATAGGAGCTGAACTGAACTGAACTGAACTGAACTTATAAGAGCTGAACTGAACTTATTGGAGCTGAACTGAACTGAACTAAACTTATAGGATCTGAACTTTTCGGAACTTAATTTTACTCAATTGAATAGAATTTATAGAATATAAAATTTACTAAACTGAACTTTATTACATAAGGTAAAAATTAACATAATTCCAATTTATATACATTGGTTTGTTCAAATAGATTACTACGTTGACATCATCTTTATCTATCTTTATTTTTTGGAAAGGACTATTATAAAAAAAAAGTATACTCTAAAACATAAGGCAAGATAATAACATAATTCCGATTTATGTACATTGGTTTGTTCAAATAGATTACTATGTTTACATCACGATAAAAAAAATAAATCACACATTACATCGTTTTCTAATCATCTATTTCCATATCATCATCTTCCTCATCGTTTTCTAATTATGGAGTGTGAATGTATAAAACAATAATAAACATTTGATACTTTTGTGATATTCGGGGCATATTTTTTAACACCCACCTTTTTTTCAATTGACCAAATGTCATTCCACTAATTAATGTCAAATGTTTTTATATCGGTTTTAATTTAAATCTTTCTACTCCAATACTGTTATCAGTTATCAGTTTATCACGGGGCCTCATTGGAGGTAGTAGATTTCGATACACGTACAATTATATAAACAATGGATGTAGAAACATCTAGCACAAGTGGTCTAGTGGTAGTAGTCTAGTACTGTACTACGCTGATAAGCAGACTCGAGTTCGATTCTCAGCTGGTGCAGTTGTAAGCTATGATGATTTAATGCGCAAATAGTGGCAACCAGTGGGGTCCGCCACATCTCTCTGATATTCAGTTGACGACTTCTGCGTAGCTGAGCTTTATTTTTTTGTTTTAGTTGGTTACGGGAGGGGATTCGACCTGTTTTCATTGAAAAAGCATAAAATTTTGATGGTCATGTGTCGAGATTTTAAAGTCTTTGACCCTAAAAAACGGATCGGATAAGAATTTACCAGGTCTAAATACAATAGATGGGCCATTGAGTCATGGACACCCGATTAATCATTGACGGCATGGCAATATATGTTGGCGTCAATTTTCGAGTTCACGTCTTAGGACATTCCTTTTGACTGTTTTTCTCATCGACCATCTTTATTCCCTCCCCCTCGACCAGTTGTTTCTATTTAGCGTTGCCTATATTTGGTAAACCGTTTTATGAAGCAAAATACAACAACTGTATGAGGCCAATTAAGAAGAACCTGATTTAATAAAGAACATACTGAGCTTTCACTGTTGCTGTATGAGGAACACTTTACCGGAGTATTAGCAACGTAAGTTAGCTCGAGCTGGATGGTGATATAAATGTCATAAGGATGCATAATACCGCAGAACCAGTAGTAAATCAGAGCAAAGCAAACTTTCTTATACATTTGTAAATCTATGATGAAAATATACATAATTCATTACAAAAATTGCCAGAGCCCCACTGCTGTATTTGCATCTCTCAGCCTGCAATTATACTAAGATCAAAGTCTAATACCAGGTGTCTACATCTACATGAGAGTACTAGGCATACCGCATACGCATATACAGAAACTAATTTGAGAACGTACTATGCAAAGAATGGCCATTTTTTTTCAAGCCATATCCCGTAATTCCTAGTAGGGTTCAGAACTTGATTGTAATGCATACAGCAGTATAACACACGACTTAACGGTTGTCAGTCGGTAATGATTTCATGAGGAAGGCGAGCAGCGCGTGTCTCTTCTATACACAGAATTTAGCAGGTCTCATAGACATCAACCTCAAAAGCTTTCTTACATTTTAGTACCTGTGGTTGATTTGCGCCTTGACCACCCAAAATGCTTGTGGGCTTCGGAAGTTTATTTTGAGAAACATGAATCTAGTCTTACATTTGAAGAAGGTTATTCACGGTCAGAGCGACAGAGTTTGTTTGCTGCAAGTCCTGTCATTTTTGGGAAAGAATCACATTGTTCAGAATTTCAGATATGACATACCCGGCAAGGATAATGAATAATGATACCCAAGTTTCATCATCAGGATATATGACACCATAATAAAATTATTTTATAGATCAAAACCAGGATTACTAATAATTTGAAAAACACGGCCACAAGATTTTTCTTTGAATAAATAAATAAACCAATAAGATGTACTCACTACTCAGCCAAAGTTGTTTCCTGATACCCATGATGAAAATTGCACCAAGAACTATATAATATTATAATCACTTAACAACATAACCTAAGTGCCTCCAGGGCTCAGCTCCGATGGCAGGGTAAGGGCGTTATATTTATATAGCCTTACTCATGCGTCAACAAACACAGAGAGACGACTTTTAGATGATCCACAACAAAACTGTCGCAATAATTTCATCGAGTGACCGGTATTCTGTACTTCAAAATAAAAAGAAGAGCAACCATTTTCAATGAGATTTTGCTTTATACCATCATAATTCAATACAGGAATATTTGAATCCACTGAAAAAAGAAAAAATAGAAATAGTACTAGTATAGCAACGAACTATTAAAAAAACTGCTGGAAAGTTCAAGTTGTGAGACATTATACCTGGAAAATGATTTCATCAGGGATGTGAGGAAGCACCTCTCTCACAGTCTCTGCCATGGCAAGTAAATTTGCAATGCCATCATTAGCAGGATTAGAGGTGGCCCTTCTGTGCACAGTTGTTGCAGGATATCTCTGTGCAGCAGGCGATAAAGTAGTGCCAGATGTCGTAGCTTGGGAGGTGCTTCCAGGCCAGAAGGTCCATGAAGTATCTTCCAGTGCAGATTGGGCATAGGTCTCTCCAACAGATGCCAGGTGTCGCATCATCATTTGGACGCTTCCCAAACCAGCAGATCTAAGGGCCGTTGACGGGCCAGCTCTGTCAAGACCCTGGCTTGGCCAATGCCGTAAGGATCTTGGGTCCGATTCAGTTACTCTACACCATCAACGAACAGGGAAGACAGAGTTAAATGAGCTTCATAATACTCATTGCTCATTTCATTAAGTTCATTTCACCATATCTGCTTTGGAACCAAGGTTTAGAGAACGTTATATATGTAAGAGAACCTATGAGGCCCACAATCTGAGATTGCGTTGTGGGTTATTTCCAGGGACGAAGCCAGAATTAAATAGTTCCCCGGGCCGATTTTTAATACGCTAGTTGTCACTCGTAAAAAAATAGAAATTTTTTAAAAGTGACAGTAATGTGGGTTGAACCCACAACCTCTGCATATATCAAGGTACCTTTCTGCAAAGTAAATGAACCATTATGGCAAGCTACACCATCTGCATATTCTAAGTAACTAATTATATATTACTGCAATCAAAAACACTACCTGGGCCATGGCCCGTGTTGGCCATGCATTGGCTACGTCACTGGTTATTTCTTACGTGAAAGTGAAAGTAGTCAATTGATATGAACATCTTAAAAAGGAAGCTGTAGTGAGCCGAAATAGATGGGTACAATATAGGGGAAAATATTCCTGAATCCCGATCTTCTTAATAGGGAACATAAGGTTGTGGTCCTTGTGGAACTTGACTTCTGAGCTAATTTCTCTAGTTCGCTACCAGTGACTCAGTGAGGAGCTATGTAACTTTCTCACATTAAAGACGGGTTTTTTTTTTCACAAGATCAGAATGAAAATGTGGGCTTCTCTAGAAGTTCACGAATTTCCAAAAAAAATTGCCCTCTCTAGAATCTTAACTATTACTCTCCATCATTCTGTTTTCTTTCCGTTTGACTGCAAAGCCTTCAAAGTGATACTTTGACCACATTTCTAGTGCATTTATATGCTATTTTTTTTTTGTTGAAAATATAATTTTGTAAAAGACTTGAGTGGTAAATATAACTATATAAGTATCACATAACGATTCATTATAGTTTTGATTAGCTTTTGAAGACAAGGTCAAAATATTGAAATCTTTACCAAAAAGTCAAATGGGAAGAAAAGACAAAAATGGAGGTAGTATGTTTTAAAGTAAAATTAGAAGACAGAAAAGCTTAAAGAAACAGCGTGGATATAAACCTCCAGGCATCAGCACCAATAGAATTTTGGTTTTGGTTGGGAAAAGATCCGTCAATCCGTCCAGCATTGGGTAGATCAAGTCCAGCACTTAGCTGATGAGCAAGCTGTTCATCAGTTGAAATTGCTCTAGTATTTGAGTTCGCCTCTCTTTCAGGCCGACCAACAAATAAGGGTTTTCGACAAGTAGGACACGTATACATCTCCATAAGGCTTTGATCCAACCTGATATGAAGAAGGTAATGCTTAACTCTCAGTATTAAAGAAGAGACAAAAAAGGTGACAAACGCTATTCATTGTACAATAGCCGGTTAACATACCATGATCTTAAGCAATCAAGATGGAATAGGTGCTTGCAAGGCAACCTTTTAGCCCTAGCCATTGGTTCCTGTTTGTATATAGACATGGTAAGGTGACTTTAATTCAGTTCGACACAATGAGATAAGATGAAGTCTAACGATCCACCATAGAGGAAAAATACAAAGGAAAAAAAAAGACTTAAGTGAAGAGAAAGCTGAGGTAAAAGTAAAAGACATGCACAGAGTAAAAGCAGATCACTTGCCCTGCAGATGGCACATTCATCGTCATATGCTTGTATCTCCTCTGATGTGGCATCAGGAAGTGCCACATGAAGAGCACCTAAAGCTATCTTCAACTTGATAAATCCTTTAATCCGCTTCACCACTGCACTCAGAAGAGCCTGCGTGAAACAAATGAGAGGATTATTACAAGTTAAGCTAATTATGTTACGTACAGATCTTTAACGAACGATCTACACAAACATTAAAAAGATCATCACAAACCATGCTAAATTTCTAATCAAATACATACACGAATATTCAGGAACAGGATTGCATCCACCAATTGGAAAGTCATGCCATGGAGCCACCAAATAAGTACATAATGGCCAAGTGCCATTACGAGTGTCATCACATCGAGTAAGAAGCCCACATTTAGAACAATATTGCTTTTCCATTCCAACAAAGAACCTGCACAAGCACTCACCATATAAACAAACCAGCAGAAAGTACGAAGTGCTGTAATTCTTGTAAATACAGATAAGACCTTCCATGAAGATAAACACAGAAAAAACTTGTTGAAGTAAAGGCAGAACACAACAACTCGTAAAATTACCAAACAGACCACACGGCGAAATTTCACCAAGTCAGTGCTTTGAACATTATCATATCCAATTCAAATCTAAACTATTCGAGGACTAGCGAAACTACAAGCCAGGGGTCCACATACATGTATCAAATGTATACGAATAAATCTAATATTGGCACCTAAAATAGAGCATCTTAAATAGAAAATTACACGGCCTTTAAGATTTTTAAAGGAAACTACAAAAGTCTACTTCCTCCTTTGTCTTTACTTCCAAGCTTCCAGTTACGCAGAAAACGAAGCCGTTGCAAAAAACATTTACTGAATTTAGTTCGATTTACAATTTTTCATCAAAGAAAAACTAACCCTCCACTCCACCATCTCAAAACATCATCTACCCTCCACTCCACCATCTCAAAACATCATAATGATTAAAGGTTCCTTAAACTAAATTGAAAAAGAATTAGAAAACCAGCAGGAGTGTAAGGAGACTATAGACTCCATATCGACAAGAAGCTAAATGAGTTACCCGCCGTAAAATCCAAAAGTTTTGATCTTTGGCAATCAGAAGACTCCAAGGCAGAATGATTGAGCCACATATCCATCAATTGATATCCATGTAATATCATGGCCTGAAAGAAATAAATCAAGCAATGAACACTTATCTACGAGGGTGGTAATGTGGTATGCTCAACGATAAATTGGAGGTGGAGTACACCAGTTAATAAGACACACCTGAAGTGTCTCAAAAGCTATGCTGAGAGGCTCAAAGAACAGCAACCAATATGTCGACGGAACTAGTGGTCCTGCTACAGTTGCGCAAACCCATACCCTAGGAATAGACATGAAGATTGAAGCTCAGAAGTCAGAGCCCCATCAATGGAACTTTCACCA
This sequence comes from Heliosperma pusillum, assembly GCA_022085475.1. Lineage (NCBI taxonomy): Eukaryota > Viridiplantae > Streptophyta > Magnoliopsida > Caryophyllales > Caryophyllaceae > Heliosperma > Heliosperma pusillum. Next base: position 154,970 of record JAIUZE010075019.1, read on the forward strand.
GTCCTCATCCCAATCACTTTAAAAAAGAGAAGATAGCTTTTGACATATATCAGCCAAATTGAAAGCAACGGTCAGACAGGTTACTCCACAAGGTGCAAAGCATAAGGCGAAGGGACACGCCTTTTGGACTCAAGGCGCCCTACTTTTAGTAACAAGTTTGTATTTTCCAAATAAAATTTTGGGCAACAATACGATTTTTAAAAGTTTACAGGTGTAAAGGAGTAAAAGTTAGGAATAATATGGGAAAAATGGCATAACTAAGATCTAGAGGAAAAAGATATGGAAGGTGCATACTAGTGCGTCTTGTTAAGTGACCTTTATCCAAAAGGTGCACCTAAAATGCACTGAGGCGTTTTGGTCAGTGCCTCATACACTCGAGCCGCGCTTTTTAAACTACGAGCCTGATAACTATAACTTTATAATACTGAAGACGCCATGCCTGCTTAGCCAAAGACTTCATATTCTTTAATTCCGGACTATAATAGAATAAAGCAAAGTGACTCACTAAACTAGTTGCATTTCTTTTCATTATGAATTATAAGTCGCTTGATGCAATTCTAGGAGCGATGTTCATTTAGGGTCATTCGAAAACAACTTTTGTGAGTTGTTAACACATAAAACAAAGGGTGTGTACATATGAGCCCCCGCCCTACCCCGCATTTTGAGGGCGTGCCGCGTGCCTGAGTTCAGGTAATGATGTTCTATAAGCTGAAAAAGAGATATTTCCAGAAAACAATACTCTAGCAACAAGATTTATAATCGAAAGCATATAAAATTTTGATATTTTTTATGAGCCTTCAAGTTACTGTTGGGCAGATAAAGATCAAAGCCCTATACTTTTCAAGGGTCCGTTTAAATCCTAGCCTATACAGAAAATATCAAGGATCTGGAGGCAAATTTTTCTATTTAATTCAACAGTCAGAACGAGGGTACTCAATCATCAAATGGCCACTAAGCACTGCCGTTAGTGACAAACAAATGTGCAAGACTGACACATTCCTGTTAGAATCTGGACATAACCTTGTATACAAGAAGCATAAAGATGGAACATAACATATCACTCCATTATTATCAATGGATAAAGGAAAGTTGATTATACATAACCAAACACAATCAAACATAGAATGTCAAGGATTACCATATAAAATCTACGGCCAAAACAAGCAATAGAGCAGAATATACACGGAAATATTTCCAGGGGGTGGCAGAAGGAGATGTATTTAATCTTTCCAGACGATCTCTTGCCAATGCTTGAAACATCTGTACAAGAGATGTTAGCGAAGTCAAACACAAATAAAAGTAACAACTGCTACCTACAAACAGATGATGATGTAGTACCTTCAAGAAACAAAGAACAGTCAACCATGTAAACCACACGCCGGCTTGAAATATCGTTGGCATAACTATCAGTGGAAGAAATACCCCCTATAACGAAGAAAGAAAGAAAAGAAAAAAGCAGAATGATTGAGATTTTGACAAACAACGAGGTCTGGGAGAAAAGAGCTCAAAGGTCAAGCACGTAGCTGGGTTCGTGGCAAATATCTTTGTCCATCAAACCCTTGTATACTAAGCCTTAACTGACAAAACTACCATGCCACGGTCAGAAAACGTACATGGGAGGCTAGAAGTGACTAAACATTATGCTGAATGTGAAGGGACACATAATCATTGCTCTTAGTGAAGATACATCAATTTCTGAGTACCTGAAACATTTATAATGCTAAAATGCATTAACGAGAGCGCAGACATGATTAGCTGAACTGAACAGTCTTCCACCAAGAGAGTAAGAGCTATCTTGGTTTGTAAATGGCTGATCTTTCATATTCAGTTATTTCACTTTCAGTTTACTGGACTGTTCAGCTACTGACATTTTTTTTTGAGTTAGTTCAGCTACTAACTTAGTCTGAGTATAATCTACATAACTGTCAAGCACAGCCCAACTGTCAAATGGTCTATGTTGAAAACAAAAGATCATATAAGGCTCTCCGTCAAACTTATTACCCATTAAATAAAAGAATACTGAGTTGGTGACGGAGTGACAAGAATGATGCCACTCCACTTTTTTGGCCTTTTACCATGCGTCCTTTTTGTTTAGTGCTAACATAAACAACACTCCACTCCATGTCTCCATTCTCATGGAAAAATAATTAAGATGGAAGCTCACTTCCTGCCACATACTCCAAAATCAACGGAGAAGAACGCCATGAGAGACCACTATTAAAGACTTCAACTGAATCACAGGGAATTCACAATAGGACCATGCCTATTAGCAATTAGCTGCATACTAAAATATTACCTTGTAAATAACATAATTCACAAGCCGTTCCATCAATTTCCTAGTTTCAGACACATATAGCTCTCCGAAAAAGATAGTCTGTACAAAATTAACAAACAATCAATCCATAACATATTGAAAAAAAATAATCAAGGAAACAATATGAAAGACAAATATCAAGTTTCCCATATCTAAGCAATGCATGAGCTTTCTTCTCATCAAACAAAACGGTGTCAAAGATTATGACTAGAGACACACCGACCATACACGGGTTCAGCAAAAATCATACTTATACTGAAAGACTTCCCTAGTTTCCTCACCTCATGCTTTGATTGCTTTTAACCGCGTCACCACTCTTCGTTCACATGGACAGCCCCCCCTTTGCATTAAAAATTCAGAGACCATATATCCCAATCCAAGAAGACAGTGACCCAGAAATGCCAGCACCATAAGTCCGACTTGCCATGAGTTCCATGTTTTATAGTGTTACAAATATATTTCCAACTCCGAGGGCCACAAACTCTACAATGTCTTATCCAAAACAGGCCTCTTTATCTTAATGTCTCTGGCTAGGGCAATAACGACTCCCCTAACATTAATATGCAATCTATTCTCAAGAGGAAGCAAATACTACAAGGTTTATGTGTCAAAAATGCAACCAAGTGTGTTGCTTTCTGCAAGTGATCTAGCAATTAGATACTTTGGGCATGGGATAAAACTACTAAATTAGACCTATAAGATTCCACCACCCTTAAAAGCTTGAACCAACATAAAACTTTGTCGATCCTCAACCCCAACCCCAACCCCATCGGCCAAATGTCCGCTTCCTATCTATACATCGTTTGATCTGTTCGAGAATATACTCCCTCCATGCCAAAGTTATTGTTCTATTTGACTTAGATTGGTTAACTTTTAACTTTAACCTTTAATTTTCCCATACATGTGTTGAGATACAAATAAAAAATTGTCTGGACCAAAACTGACAATTTTTTAATCAAAACAAATATTTTACAGGGCGTTTGGTTAGCGATGTTAGAAAGGGTAATTAATCATACCCTTTTCGGTGTCTGTTTGCCTCATTTTCAATTCACCCTTCCTCACCCCGAAAATCCTCTACATCCTTTGCCTAACCCCCAAAGGTTTCCCATTCTCTTCTGCCACTAACCCAACCAACCACCCACGCTCACCCACTTTCTCCTCCACCATCACCTGCCACAACCCACCTCTAGTCAGTCGGCAGCTCGGGTGACCTAACCCTGTCGCGGGCACGGCGGCACATCATTGTAAATCTCAGGACATTGCAGCACTACAGAAATAAAGTAAAGATTGCACTTTTGGAAGCACTGAAATAGAAGTAGTTTACCTTAAGGCATAAACTAAATAGCAATAATGCATTGATCACGCAAATTGCCAACAATGTAAATGTTGCAGGAGAACGCAGAAGTAGCTCGAATATGAGACTAGCATCCTCAGAGTGAAGTGTATCCCTGCCAATGAGTCCATCTGACTTGAACTTCTCAACCGATATCTCAGTCCAACACTGCAAACCTATATAGCTGAGCACTGTACACACCGCAGAAACTGCTAGATAGCTCACGCCCATCGCTACGAACAACTACACTCTTTTCACCACCAATAACCCTCCTAATCTCATCAAAATATCCGCATAACCCTCTGCTCCACCACAATTAAATCAACCATATATACGGTTGACTATTATCCCTAAAAAAACTCCAGCTTTCAATGATTTGAATTATTTCCTAGTAGAAAAAACAACACCTGCATAAAGTATCGAAATTTAGGTAACTAACAAACATCAACATTATACGGCATTCATGACCTTGTAGCATTCTTTAATCAGAGTACAATCAAATTCGACATTTTAATATTCAACAAAGTTTCTTTCATCAGCAAAAAATTAGACATTTGATAAATAAACAACAAAAATCGACAAATTCGAATATGATTAGCTTCTTCAACCTGCAAAAGTATAGACAAACAACAATTTCGCACGATTGAGTGATTGACATAACAAAACTTTTCGCAAAATTGACAACGAAGTAGAATGCGATGAACTTCCTAAACCTAATTGAATAATTTCGCAAAATTGACAGTTTGACATAATAAATTTCCTAAACTTTAACACAAGCTAAACAAATTCACAAATTCGAGCAAAAAAGTCAATGAAACAGCTACAAGATGCTAAAGAAAAGCTCAAAAACGCTGAAAATTCAACAAAATAACATAATATAGACAATACGATCATAAATGTAATAAAAATCAGATAAAATTATGAAGAAAATCGATCAAAAGCGGAAAGTAAATACCTGTGAATGGATTCAATTAAGAGAGATGAAACCCTAAATTCGAAGAGGTTTGTGCGACATTGAAGTACGGAAAGAGGAAAGAGATTGCTGACTATGAAGATAGAGACGTCCGAGGATTTGTTATTAGGAATCAAGTATGAACAGACTCTTACATTTCTTTATTCAGAATGTCGAATTAAGTATTCTCATTAAAGACGGTATATCGTCTTTAATGAAGACGGATCGGATTGCGTCTCACAAATATGAGAGTGGGAGGATAACTGGAAAACCAAGTGAATACTCACTCCCCCAACTTGCCTTGTTGTAAGAAGCAACCTCATCCGTCTTTAATGATAACGGATATACTCGTCTTCAATGAAATTTGCTGATGTGTAATTGATGTGTACTTGATGTAATAAACGGATATACCCCATGTTAGGAATGTTAAGCTCTAGTAACAGTAATTTTGTCACTTTTAACTAACTACCGAGTAATATTTTACGCAGGGATTGTTTTAGATTATGAGCATGTTTATTCCTTAATTAAACTATTTGATAACTATAGAAGTATTGTTAAGTGAAATGATTAATTTTGGTCGACTTGTTATGTGATATTTGGATTGGTATGAAGATATATGGTCATCAAATAATTCAAATCATTTCATCGCTATTACACAGTTTCACAACATGTTGGTTTGATCCATGTAGCGCGGTAAATGATTGTAAAATTCTTTTACAAGACATTTTTTTTCCTCTGTTTTTGAAGTTTTCTACGCTTGCGAAATTAATATTTCTATTTTTCTTAATTACGCGTTTACAAGGTGAAAATGTACTCTTATATGTCTCTTTAGGTATATTTGATTATTGACATGGATAAATATGGAATACATGGACTAACTTTGTACATTATAACCAATGTCTTTCCTAATTGTGTGACATTCAAGGAATTCAAGACAGAAAACACCTACAGTGTCAGAAGAATGCATTTCTTGAATCCTCCAGACAGTTAAAATTTTGAATAAATTTATCGGTTAAACTGACTGACATTTCCGTAATCTCTATGATCCATTTTCCTCGTTTTTCAATTTTCAAACAAGATATTCCCTCGTATTTCTAGTTCGATCAATCTTTACATGAACCTCTTCAATCACAAGCTTAGTGAGAAGCAAACCAGCAATCAACGCCGCAGTCATCAGCATAATAAAAACAGCATCCCAACTGATACCTGAAATGTAACCTGTAAGCAAAGGGCCAACAGCAGCCCCAATTGATCCCGTCCCGTCTATAATCGCAGTTACTGTAGCAAGTGCCCTAGAGTTACCCTTCAAGGACTCATGTGTACCAAGATCAGCTGAGACTGCTGTTGTTATAAGGGCATATGGTCCATTTACGAACATCCCAGCTATAAACATTAGCGCGATGTTTAAGTAGAGATTGATGAACCCGTAGTTTCTGTACAAGTATAATGCTGGGATTGTGAAGTATGTGAAGGATGCTGCTGTAATTGCCCTTGCATCAAGTTTATCAGACAAGAATCCTGCTAGGATTCCTCCGATAACCCCTCCAATGTCGAAGAAAGTTGACATATTTCCCGCTGTCTCACTAGTCAAGTATTTACCTCCGATTTCTGAGGTACACATGGAAAAAAGCATCAATTAGTCTCTCTTAAGACAAATGTATTCGTCTTAATACTAAAACGGGCCAAATAGCATTACAGTTGTATATATAGGAAAGGGTTTTTTGCTATTATCTAGACATTTTACTTTTGTCTTATTCATGCTATTTGACCCGTCTCAAGCATAAGACAAATACTCCCGTCTTAAACAAGAATTTGCCCTTTAAAATTGAACAGACTGACCTGTATAACTGATGTAGAAAGGAAGCCAATATAGAAAGGTATAAGCAACCAACTTAGCAAAGAACAGACAAAGAGCATAATTAGCAACACCAGGAATCTTCCAAGCTTCTATAAACCCAACTGCACACTGCACCTCCTCCTCATCTAAGTCGTCATCCAAACCCGAGTACATAAACGATTCTTCCAACACTTCTTTCTTAGGTGAATTCGGGTCGTCTTCACCCATACGCGTCCCACAAGACAAAGGACTAACAGGCAAGAAAAAGAACACAATCAACCCTGCAAACCCGATTGCAAGACCCGGAACAAACATAGACCATCCCCAACCATACTTTAACAATGTTGATGCAATCAAAGAACCTGCTATATTTCCAACTGAAGTATGAGCATTCCAAATTCCCATGATCAAACCTCGGCTACTTTTTCCAAACCAATTGCCTACTACAGCGACAACTGAAGGCCACCCGGTAGATTGGATAAACCCGGCAAACATTTGGATGAGCAAATAATAGTAGAAATTATGGATATTGAACCAGTACCCGAGTCCAAATAACGCGGTAAACAAACCAGTCCCAAACATTCCGATTGTTAGAAACACTCTTAAGTTCATTCTGTCACCAATGTGGCCTGAAAGGAACATTCCTATGGCATATAATGCTAGGAAAGCGACGTCTAGGTAACCGAGCAATTCCGTGCCATTGCTCCCATTGAAGGGTACCCATCCACCATTACTAGTAGTAACACTCAAAAGTGTATTATTTCCATTAAAGACGGTATTAAGGTATAGGGATGGTGATGATGGTGATTGAGGATCAAGAGCACTTTTGACTATGCTTGTCGTTTTTCGGGTTAGATGGTAAGTTGTGTAAGATAAGAATGTAACAATCAAGACAATTGCTTGGTAGGTATTGTATGAGAGGGATTTTTTGTAGGAGTTTTCGAGAAGTCGAATTCCTAAAGGCCTTTCATCCTTTACTTCTTCAAGAGGATGTATTTCATGGATTGAACTCATAGATAAGGTTAAACAAACAAATGTAGCAAAGCTGTAAACAAGGAGACAAGAAGCCATGTTTGAGTACAATTTTCACCATAGATCAATGAAATTAACATCAATCTTATGTAAATGATCTCATTTTATTATTTGAAATTCCGAATTAATATGGAATAAAGCAAAATGACATACTAAGCTGATAAAGCGTCTTTTTACTATGACCAACGGTTATTTGATAGTTGATACTTACAATTTTCAACACATTTTTCATTATAGGTTGTCTGGAAACAATTTCTCTGTGTACTAACGTAACACCGGGTAAACTGTAAAGCCGTTAAGGTTGCATATATTCGACCCCTTCATTCTCAATGCAATAAATTCACATAAGAAACATAAACAAATAATTAAATGATCTAAATAGTTATATATATCCATAATAAAGCCTACTATAATATGTACTCATAATGCAGTAAAAACATGTATATGGACGTAAAAAAATGTACGTAAAAGATGAAAAGTAAATGGTAAGAAAGTAAAAGAATTACCAAAGCAAAGATTTGAGCTTTACTGAAAATTTTCAGTCTTGAGTGTTTATAAATTTATATGTTAATATAATATGTTATATATTTCCTCTTGTTTTTTTAGAATGTTAATTTCTAAACAATGAATGTTCGAAATTGGAAGGGTGAGCTTCTTTATAAAGGGCGTAATGTGTGACTTCTTTTATGACATGTTTATGAAATTACTATATAACCCTTAGCAACATAGTCATGTTTCCACCGCTTCGCGTTTATTTTGGCACAAAAAATAAAAAAATAGTAAATAATCGGTTTTAATTAGTCTTTTGGGATGATAAATAATGGATTAGGTTGTACTTTTATGCAAAAGAATGACTTATTAAGGATTGAGATGTAAAAATGAAAAATGTAAATAGGTACTAGAATAGAAAGTGATGAATAACTTGTTCTCGACTTCTTCCTCCATCCCAATTGTATCATCCTCGTTTGACATTGTAATCAACTTTTATCGTACAAGAGCTATAAGTTTTTCTTAAAGAGATTATATGAAAATATACTAATTGTTTTGTTACATCAAATCAACATTGTATTTCTATGATTATTAATTTTACTTTTAGGAATTTTTGCAGAGATTGATCATAAAATAAAATAAAATTGGACAGTAAGCTTTAAATGTAATTTAACTCATTTCACTTCGGTTGAGGTCATTATTACGGAGTATTTACTTTTTAGTTTATTTTAATTAAGTTCCATTCAGTTTAGTTTATAAAAAATTTAGTTTACAAATTAACCAAGTTACCAAATGTTATGGCATAATTCTTGGGTATATAATATGGTACTTCTTACATACTTACATGTGGTACCTAATTAACAACAATATCAGTGGATATACTGTCTTCTACGAAGTATTTTTTAGGGAAAAAAGTTGTAACTAGAGATGTGTAGTTGCATGTGTATCCGTTGGAGTTTGACGATGATTTGTCTTTTCTCCAGCTGCATATCCCATTTGGTATCAAATGGATTCGGGAACTGGGATTAGTTTGAACACGAATTTTTTTTAAAGACGATTATTATCCGTTTTTAGCTTAAAACAAGTTAAATATGTACCTAAATTATCCTATTTATTGCCTAGAAAATATCAAAAAAATTGTCTTCAATATCACCATGTAAGAGTAAAGAGACATAACCAGTTTTAAATTTGCGACGGATCGTCCCATCAAAAATGAGAATTTGTGAATAGAACCAAAAGATCATGGTTTGTAAATCCTAGTAAATTCATAGGTTATCATAGTAACATAACATGGCCTTGAATCGAAATTGGTGATGAATCCATTATTCTACCGCCGCATATACCATTTTTAACCAATCAGATCTGTCAATAATGTCATATGCACAGTGTTGATTCACTAACAATCATTATGGATATGATATGATAATTTGATACTTTATCCGTCTCAATCAATAATAATTATCTATTTTAGGTGTATCAGAAATAATTATCAGTTCTTTAGTGGCATAAATTTTACTTCGCAAAATGCCCGCAGTAAGTGGATTGTAACTCTGAGGTACTACCACATAAAATATAGTTTTTGAGCTTTATAATAAAGTTTTTGAGTATAGTATAGTTTTACTATAAAGTTTTTTGAGTTTATTAATTTAAAAATTAAGCTCAAAAAATTTACAATAACACTCAAAAAACATCATATATAAGATATAAAATTTAATTTATTAACTTTAAAAAGCTCGAAAAAAATCACAAAAACTCAAAATCATAACAGTACCTCCGATGTATAATCCTTTTTCTCAAATGCCCGTGTGCAACTGGTAAATTCGTGGCCCAATATTACTATTAAAATGCTTTCACTTACATTTCCTTAATCTATGTGATGAATTTAATTGATAACTAATGAGGACAAAAAGAATATCTACTAGTTATTGGACCGCACACTCTGATTCCCAAAAAATAATAGTCGCAATTTTGTAGTTAAGTGATGTATTTCACAAATTAAAATTTAGTTTCGGCAAACAAAGTTGAGCCTGCTACAAAAACAAAATAGTCTTGAGCAAACATTAATTACAAAGATGGTCAAGCATACCCATGATTAATTGGATCAAATGGTAAGGGAGAGGTTACCTCCCTAGTGGTCTTACTCGGCTCAAATCCGGACCACTCTAGATGGTTACAAACTTACAATTGACGATCTTATAACTTAAATGTGTTTATATATAAAGTTTTTGAACCACTTTACATAAATATTAAAACTTGAACCTAATGAAACTAAAAAATAATACAAATAATTTCAATTAAAATAAATATAATAACAGTAGATAAAATAGTTAATTTAGTTATGGTTATACACTGCACTTCTATGATTTGTGGTATATAATCTATTTGTTTTGTTATGGTTAATACAATGAACGTGGAAAAGGGGCACAAAAATCACAAGCCTTTTATATAAATCTCTTGAAAAACGATTTTACAATATCATTTACAAACCGTTCTGTAAAACGGTTTTATATAAAAAATTGTTGTTCCACTATATATACAATGAAAGGACTGATCAATTTGCTTGCTGACCTTGCATATGAACTGCTATCAATTACCTCATTTTATTTGATCTGTGTGGATAGTCCCAATTCAATCCTAATAATGATTATATATTTATATATTGGGGGAACTTACTTTAATCACCCATCGTTTAAAAAAACATTTCTCATTATCGCAATAATTCGTATACTTAAAAGAACAAGGTAAAATTCCCAGCTTATAAAAAGTCTCAAGTGCACAAGGATGTCTATATTAGGCCCAAATCGACTCCCGACAATTTGACCAAAATTAACTCGGTCCAAACCCAATTCTACCCGAAATGTACTAAAACCAAATTGAACCGACATAAAATGACCAAAACCCAAACTAACCTGATCCAAAAACACCCAAATTAACAAACGTAATAAACATGACCATGATTGACAGACTTGGCTGACCCATATACGTCCGAGGCACGAACCCAATCAATATGATCCAATCGCTAGTTCTACCCTGTGGAATTTGTCATTAGGATTACATATTCCAGCTTCCCCAATTATAAAGCCACCATGAGCACATCGTAATTTTTTTTTTATCATAACACATAAAACTTAGAAATGTTATTTAGTTACTAACTTACTATTCGATCCGCCTTCCGGTTTTTATAACGATGGAAAATTTCAACAGTAATCAATATTCCCCTAATGAGTGCATTACTCAGTCCGTCAGTCGCGACACCGTGTCATCATATATTCCAAACAAACTGGAATCGACAAAAAATCATATATATATATTAACAAAGTACGATCTAAGTGAAATTGAAAATGAGATTTCACGTTAGTTGGGGACCTGGGGTGTATAGTGACGTGGTACACTAGGTAGTAACTAAGAAATTTTCTACTTAGAAATATCAATTTCTAAAGAATGTACCTGCACAGGCACATATTAAAGACGTGCAACTCCGCAAATCACTCTCCGGATCAAGGATACCATTTAGAAATCACAATTTCGGCTTATCCACCTTGTTTTTACCCTGCAAAGAAGTACCCCAAACAGTTTGTAGCCCAGGTATGGAGCATATTTTACCTCTAGAGTTCTGCAGATGCTCGCTCCATTCCCCCATGAGTTGCAATTTGTAATATTGTAAACTTCTATCAACTAAAAAGTAAGTGAACGTTCATGCTCTGCAACAACCCTCGTTGAATAACTTGGAAATACAAACCAGCTTCTCAAAGAATAGATAACAGAGAAGAGTTACCTAGGCTAAAACTCGGGCAGAATTCGCATTCAGTTCCTGGTAGGCGTTCTTCTACTTGCAGAAAGTTATAACATGGAAATAAGCAATGAAGTTTTTTGTTTCCTTCAGCGAAAAAAAAAACGGACACCATCCTATGTCATAAAGAAGTACATCCTCCATTCATTTGGATTTCATTACATTTTTGAACGGTAGAACCGTAGAAGACTCGAGAAATGGGAAAAAGTGTAGTGGATGACGAGTATATAAGTACAAGCAAGTGGTTGACTGTGGACTTCTCTTTTAGATTCAAAACTGAACCAAGAGTGGAATGATAGCGATTTGACCTGGACGACCCAAAACAGAAAATGTTGTGAATCCAAATGAATGGGAGAATAATATTAATGCAGATGCATCAATAATCCCCAACAACACCAATATACCAGATAGAATAAACAGGAACAAGTACCCAGAACCATGAGTCAAAAGTACCTAACAGTCACATGAAAGCCATGGCGTAGAAGTTCCACAACATCATGAAGTTAACCCCTCACGAGTCACGACCATAGAACACAAGCCTAAAGGAAGTTACTGATGGCCATACACAAGAACATATAATAGAACAAAATTCGAGCTAAACTGCAGATTACAACAATGAAGTTTTACCTACCTCAATCCTTCTGACCTCTAATAAGATGATAACAGATAGTTCAGTCTCAAGCAAAGCTGTCTGACAATAAACAAAAGTTCAACTCCCAATAAGACACGATGCAACATCCCAATGAGAGACACACATAAACATCTGCGATATTAAAGTGTCTACCTCATTAGGTTAAAGATATGGTTATCTACATAACCATTCAGTGCTGGAAACTAGATTGCTGGACTTCTTAGATCACCTCCGACGGCCATGCCTAATAGGCGAACGTGACCTACTCCTGTCACGCTCCTTTCGGGAATCACGATCGTAGTTCCTAGTCCTGCCCCCATCCCTTCCATTACGATGATCACCATGCCATCTTCTGTCTGCCCCCCTTCCCTCATCTCGATATTTACCATTCCATTCTCGATCACGGCTATTTTCCCGGTCACGATGCCGATCCCTATCATTAGAGCTACTTCTTCTACTTCTGCTCTCAGTTTCTTTCTCTCTCTGCTTTCGGCGTTCTTCTGCTTCTTTCTCCCTTGCCAATCTTTCCTCTTCCTTGGCCTTCTCCACAGTCGTCTGGTGAATAGAAAGTGAACTAGAGTTACAACTCAACTAAAAACAATTTATGATAGTAAGAGGGCTATCAAATGATGACAACATTGTCTAACCTTGTATTCGGAAAGGAAATCACGAACCATGCCATAACCAATGTGCTGTTTTCCTGTAATATGAGATTGAGCCCTCTCCAAAGCATCATTTGCTATAAGAAAAGAGCCACAAATTTCGCACAGTGCCATCTTTTTCTCTTGAGTCAACATCGATAATGCAGTCTGTGGTGGTTGAGTTAAAACAGTCTTCTCTGCATTAAGACTCTCAACCTGCAAAATTACTCTGATGCTTTTTACCATGTCAACTGAAAAAAGTGTAGTTTACAAAAATACAAATGCCGAGCAAAAGAACAGATTTTCTCAGCAAATATGGCCATCTTATGCTACAAGCTGTGGTACTCTGACTCCGCGACACGGGTGAAGTGTCTGACACGTATTGAGTGTCGGATACGGCTATTTTGTGCGATTTTTTCATTTTTTGGGTCTAAAGTGAAGTATCAAAGTGTGGTATCGATCTCGGACAGGTAGGTGTCGGATACGCGACACGGTTGCTAAGTAGAGTGTCGGAGTAACATAGGCTACAATCGCTTCCAATATCAAAGGAAAATGCCAAAAATTACTCAAAACAAATGAGCCGAACAAACAGCTACACCTTTCTCATTAATGCTTCTGCTTCATCAACTTTTCCAACTTCACCCAATGATTCGACTTGTTCCAGCAAAATCTTTATCTTCTCTTCCAACACAGAGAGTTGCTCAGCCTTTTCAGGCGTGATTGGTGGAGGCGGAGGAAGTTCAACCTCCTGATCAAGGCGCTCTCTCCCACGCCTAACTTTTCGGTCCAGGTCTGATACCTGAAAGTAGGAAAGCAACAGTCAGTATTACTACATAAAGAAAAAGAATAACGAAGGTGGTGTACAGGCTATAGCTTACCAATTTCTCACAGAACTGGGCAAGCTCAGCTTCAAAGCGTGGAACATAAGTATCATGCCTCGGAGAATTTTCGAAGCTGAACATTCAAATCAAAGAATACATTAAAGCTGGTCTTTAAAGATAATGTAAAACTCGACAAAGATCCATCACATTAAACCTCTTAGGACATTTTCACTCAATTATTGTTTCTGAAGCGGAACTAAATTTAGATCCTTAAATGACTAAACGGTTGCCAAACTGACGCAATTACTGCCATAGAGGCAAGTTTGGGTCACAATTAAGCTACCCAAAAACCCAAGGATGAAACAATTGAAACAATGACGTGCTCAGATAAAGGTTTTATCACAAAGAACTACATGACTTGCACAAGACGTATGGCTAATACTTGCACCAAGATGACTTCAAAACTAGATACACATCCAAAAAAAATGAACGTGGCACGCCATACAAATTACTCCTTAATACTAGTTAACATTAACCCGTGATAACTAAACTGAAGACACAAATCCCTTCCTCTAAGGATTTTCCTCAACAGTCATCAACAGCAAATTAGTTGCCGCAACGAGTTTCAGTTACCTCCATGTCATATTAGCAAAGAACCCAAATAACTGCAGAGTTAAATTTCATCATACACCCAGACATATAAAGGAGGAAGCTCTTCAAAGACAAACAAAAAAAAGTGACAAACAAAGATCCAAAATGTGGAGAAGGTTCACAAATTCGAACTAGTAACAAAAAAAAAGACAAATACCAATTGATTGAAGTCCCGTAATACACTACGCCAGATAAACATCCAAAAAAACTCACATTTCTCTTAAAAATATTAACCATAGAAAACAATTGGATAACTCACCTTTCTTTCAGCTTTTGATCATGAACTCTTGGGCATGGACCTGATACACAGTGCATGTGAAAATAAAGCGATAAACGATCAGGATCTAAAATATAACATCATGCTTCAGTTTTTAACAACCCTTCATAATGTAAAAAAAAAGGTTATAAACTGTAATTCCATTACAAGTTCTACAAGTACCATGAATCAACTAATTACTATCTCCAATAAATCAAACCCTTACATCAACAACAATCCGTTTAACCTGATAGTCCTAACTTTTAATCACACATATTACCTTATAATGATAGCAAGATATTAGCTTCAATTTAAGCAGAGATTCAACATTCAAGGTATGTCAATGATCAATATACCCAGAAATGTGCCTAGAGTGATGGTATAGAGACCTCATATGGTGCAAAATCGTCAATCACCATTGAGATCAGGAGCCTAGGCCAATTAAGTTAAGGCACTCTACAGTGCCGCACTTCCTTAAATCAAGATTTTATTTTTTGAGATATATGACGCACATATGACGCACGTGCAAAACTATAAAAATTCATGTTCAACTCTAACGCCTGCTTTATAAGACAACACAAATCCTATAATACATGGTTTTCCCTCATATCTATGCTCAGAAATACTCAAAAGACACAAAATTAATGAAGTGACCAAACAATGTACTAACAGTTGTTCCTATAGGCATGCAAATTAGATCCAGTACACTGTCACACTGAATTTACTGATAGTTTTCCATTTTCATTGGGGCCAAAGACTATATGATTTGGTCCTACGTTATCATGGAATAACTCAAAAATGGCTTGCTAAATTGGCCGCGCTTCTTTAGATCGTAAATAGCAGTCATCGGACACAATCATGCAGTTTGTCATTTTGGGTCATCAGAAAACCGCCTCTCTGTGTTGCTAGCACAGGGGAAATGCTGCATACATCCAACCCCCTTAACCCCACAACTTACGGGATCCCTTGAAATAATGGGCCAACGTTTTTAGTACACTTTCACACTGGTATGAGAAATTTAACAGCCGACACACCACAACCACTAAGATCACCCAACAAACAGCGCCATAAATTTCAAAATACACACTTTACAAATAAAATACCTAAACAGTCAGCTAAAACAAGCTTTTTAACAAGAAAATTAAAATCAAATTACATTCATTGATAAACTACAATTACACAAAATCCATTCAATTAAAATAAAAGATACGAAAATGCACAAATTCTCATTTCAGATGGACATTATCCGTCTCAAGCTTAAGACGGGTCAAATACATACCAAATCACCCCACTTGTTGCCTAGAATATATCAAAAAAATTGTCTTTATTATCACCACTTGATAATACTTGACCCGTCTTAAAGCGAGACTTACTGATGAAAATGAGCTTAATACGCCGTAATCGAGAAAAAGAAAACGCACCGAGATCACTGCGAGTATTAACGAAGAGATCATGAGGGCAAAATCGAACCATAAAACACGAGCAAACTTCTCTATCATCCCACTTTAACTCTCTATACCCTTTCTTCTCTTCATCAGTCAAATTTCGAGCTGAAATCGAATAATTAACACGAGTTATTCATAAATTAAGAAATTAATTCAATCAATTAACTAATTAAGCAATTAAATTAGTCGCAATTGATAGAGGAAGAGATTAATTGAGAAGTACCTGCACCCATGAGTTCATCGAG
This sequence comes from Heliosperma pusillum, assembly GCA_022085475.1. Taxonomy (NCBI): domain Eukaryota; kingdom Viridiplantae; phylum Streptophyta; class Magnoliopsida; order Caryophyllales; family Caryophyllaceae; genus Heliosperma; species Heliosperma pusillum. The sequence continues at coordinate 171,407 of JAIUZE010075019.1, forward strand.
GAGAGCTCGCTGTGCATCCATGGCGGAAATAAGGGGAGAATTGAGTACGAGAAATTGGGCGATTTAATAAATTAGGGTTTGAGGTTGAGGAGAGAGAGAGATGGAGAAATATTTGGGGGTGAACGATAAAGGGGTTATGGCTTAAAAGGGTTAGGCCTTAATATGGAATAAATCAACTATGTTGATCAATGTTTATGACATCTTACAATACAATTCATGTGATTTGAAATCCGATTCGACCGATTTTGAAGATTTTGTTTAATCGTAGATGATTAGATTCGTAGTAGATTGGATCGCTTGTACACGGAGTAGTTAGGAGTCTGAGTTTAGCCTTAAATTTAAATCATTTTAGAGGGTACGTGATATTAAAACAAATACTCGCCGTATCTGATAATGATTTTATTATGAGTAAAAATAGTGCACTTAAACAAGAAATGATTAGATTAAACATGAAATTGGAATCGTAAGATATAAGTAAAATTTATGTTGACAAATGTTAAATGATGTAGGAACATTTACTAGTGACGACGACGACAAAGAACTTGAATCTAACACCTTGGTGTTTATGAAGCCAATTTTTCCCATTTACTTTGCATTTTTGGTTGCAAATTGAACTTTAGAAACACCAAACACATGTTAATATGGCTCACCAAAATAGGTTTTTCAATTCAAGTTGTGTTTTACATCAATAACCTATCTCGATAGTGATTCGTATAGAACTTGATTCGGCCTATTATCCAATGATGACACATACAAAATACACATAACAATGACTTGATTAACATGACTCTAAGGTCCTGTTCTTTCCGGCTTAATTCAGCTCTTTTTATTTCCGCTCGGCTCGATTCAACACAGTTTAGTTTAGCTTTAACCAGCTTTATTCAATTCATCTCTTCACAAAATTAAATCTTACTTCAACTTCATTCAGTTCAACTCGGCTCCATTCAATTTAGTTCAATTAAGCTCACTTCCATTTAACTCAATTCAGCTCATTTCAGCCGAAAAGAACAGGGCCTAAGTCTTCAAAAAGAATGATACTAAAATGCCAAAACATAAGCCAGACATAACCCGAGTCACTTTAGCTTACTCGTATAGTCGTATTTAACACAAGTGACATGGTTAACTTATACTAAGTTGTAACCTTTCAACTAACTAGTTGTTGCACCGCGCCCTATCGGGCGCGGTACCCCAATATGGGTAAATAGTATGGAAAAACTAATGAATGTTAAGTGCAAATTATCCTAGATAAACATACTTAGTACATAGTACTATGATTAACTAACTCGCGCCTATGCACATTGCATCTGAATGGACACGCTGAAAAGAACTATTTTGACGCATGTATCGGCAGCTTTCCTCCATAAACTTAACATACTTTTGGAACTCCACTTACAACAATATGTTTCACCCCACTGTAGTACAAGTAAATGTTCCAACCTTAAAATAGCGGGCTGAAACACTTGATCAGCCCTAAGAAAGAAAGTTTTTTTTTAGAGTTGACAACACTTGAATTGTGAATAGTCAGCTCATTTACGCTAAAAAATGTCAATAAAAACACGGTTAATTACAAAAGCAAAAAAAAAAAAGAGAAATAGAGTGTTTGCCGGTCCTTGAATCTGAACATGTGAAGAGGACATAGGAGCTCCCTCTATCTTAATCGCATGTAACAACCATAGGGTTTCCGCTGCCGGACGGAGATGGTTATGGTTGTCATCTCTTCCATCTCCGACGGGCTAAAGAATAATAAGCCTACGCCCATTTATATTCGTTCATCTTTTGTTTCTTTCATGCACTCTATTTCACCATGAACTCCATCTTTATGAACGAAATTACTCCTCGCAAACGAGCATCTCTACCAAGCATCACCTTCAGTTCCTGAACTCTCATTATCCTTACCCCTTGTTTTTTACACTAAAACGCATGCCCTCTTTACTATTCAACATTCTTCTCTACCCCTAATTTTCTCTACAACAAATTCACTTATTTACTAAAACTTTTTTCATCAAATAAACCAGTCTATCAAGACTATAAACTTCGAGTGCCAATTCTGTTCATTTGTTCTCGAACCGCCATCTCTCAAATTCTTTGTTCTCGAACCGCCATCTCTCAAAGGCTCAAATTCATTCCGGTCAAATATTTTAGCTTGATTTAGTTCTTGAACCAGCCTATTTTATGTCCTTTTACTCTCATACTAACAATATATCAATTCTTATCTTATGCTAACAGCAAGCTCCCACTATTTTGCCCATGTCCGAATTACAGTGGGAAAAATATATAAAAGATCTAAATGGTACTTTTTTCGTCGAGTAAACTTCTAAATAAAGAAACTTCCTTTATATGTCTCAATCTGAGTCCTCTTTTGAGTGGACACCTATGTATACCAGCGGTAGTGTTAGTATGGTTACCGTATACTGACATGTGCCCATTTAATTTCTATCTACATTCTTACTTAGTTTTTCGTCCCGTTGAAATTGACATACGGTTATACAGAGTAATTGCAAATCCCCTCTATTTTATATAGTCTCGCTTGTCTATAATCAACAACCCAAAATTCTCTCGGTATTTTCTATATTACTCACAAATTACCGTTGTTTCTATCTTCAATTCATTCCTCTAATGTCAATCTCAAGTACCTATAAAAAAACTATATATCTCTCTCTTTTCCAACTCTTTCAATTACTCTAACTCAAAATTATGTCATACTCCCTCCGTTTTTTAGTAATCTTCCCGTTTGTTGAATATATGATTGGAGTACTTTTTAATAAAATGAAAATATTCATAAGATATGCAGGGATAGATTGTAGTATTTCCCAAAATTTTATCTAGTAACCAAATCAACTAACAAGAAGAAAATAAACTATATAACTACAAAGGAAAATTGCAGTAGGCCAGGAAGCAAGTAAATTAATAAAATCTGATACATAGAGTCAGATTACTAACACCGAAAACCAACACAAAAATCGGAAAAGGAGGTCATGAGAGTTGGTTAAAAGAAAAATAGAAATTCCCCCTCTTATTCTTAATAACCTTTCTCTTTCACTTTAAAAAAAATGAAGAAAACACACTACTCTACCATATAATTAACTTTTGACCACACAAATACACTACCCCGCTATACAATTACTCCTCGAGCACAAAACTCAAAAAGGAAATAGGAAAAGTATTGTGAATAGACGAAAATAAAAATGAAGAATGTTATTGAGAATAGGAGGGACTATTAAAATAAGCACAAATTCTCATTTGTGACGGACATTTTTCGTAACAAGCTTGTGACGGAGCAAATGTGACCATTTTTATGAAAAATGTAACCATTATATGACTGGTAACATTTTATGGATGATTATTTTTTATCATAACATGGTCACATTTAGTCCGTCACAAGCACACAAGAAAAAGGACGAAACTGATAAATACGCACATTGATGTGGTGCACCATTTTTATGAAAAAATGTAACCAGTATCTATGAAAAATGGTAACATTTTATGCGATGCAGTATGTTTTATCCAGACATGGCACATTAGTCCGTCACAAGCCAACAAGAAGACGAAACTGATAATAGCACATAGGTGTGCCCATTTTTTTATGAAAAAATGTAACCATTATATCGACTGGTAACATTTTATAGGATGATTATTTTTTATCCAACATGAGTCACATTTAGTCCGTCACAAGCACCAGAAAAGCACGAACGTGATAAATAAGCACATTAGCGTGTGACCATTTTTATGAAAATGTAAACCATTATATTACTTGACAACACTTGAATTGTGAATAGTCAGCTCATTTACGCTAAAAAATGTCAATAAAAACACGGTTAATTACAAAAGCAAAAAAAAAAAAGAGAAATAGAGTGTTTGCCGGTCCTTGAATCTGAACATGTGAAGAGGACATAGGAGCTCCCTCTATCTTAATCGCATGTAACAACCATAGGGTTTCCGCTGCCGGACGGAGATGGTTATGGTTGTCATCTCTTCCATCTCCGACGGGCTAAAGAATAATAAGCCTACGCCCATTTATATTCGTTCATCTTTTGTTTCTTTCATGCACTCTATTTCACCATGAACTCCATCTTTATGAACGAAATTACTCCTCGCAAACGAGCATCTCTACCAAGCATCACCTTCAGTTCCTGAACTCTCATTATCCTTACCCCTTGTTTTTTACACTAAAACGCATGCCCTCTTTACTATTCAACATTCTTCTCTCCCCCTAATTTTCTCTACAACAAATTCACTTATTTACTAAAACCTTTTTCATCAAATAAACCAGTCTATCAAGACTATAAACTTCGAGTGCCAATTCTGTTCATTTGTTCTCGAACCGCCATCTCTCAAATTCTTTGTTCTCGAACCGCCATCTCTCAAAGGCTCAAATTCATTCCGGTCAAATATTTTAGCTTGATTTAGTTCTTGAACCAGCCTATTTTATGTCCTTTTACTCTCATACTAACAATATATCAATTCTTATCTTATGCTAACAGCAAGCTCCCACTATTTTGCCCATGTCCGAATTACAACGGGAAAAATATATAAAAGATCTAAATGGTACTTTTTTCGTCGAGTAAACTTCTAAATAAAGAAACTTCCTTTATATGCCTCAATCTGAGTCCTCTTTTGAGTGGACACCTATGTATACCAGCGGTAGTGTTAGTATGGTTACCGTATACTGACATGTGCCCATTTAATTTCTATCTACATTCTTACTTAGTTTTTAGTCCCGTTGAAATTGACATACGGTTATACAGAGTAATTGCAAATCCCCTCTATTTTATATAGTCTCGCTTGTCTATAATCAACACCCCAAAATTCTCTCGGTATTTTCTATATTACTCACAAATTACCGTTGTTTCTATCTTCAATTCATTCCTCTAATGTCAATCTCAAGTACCTATAAAAAACTATATAGCTCTCTCTTTTCCAACTCTTTCAATTACTCTAACTCAAAATTATGTCATACTCCCTCCGTTTTTTAGTAATCTTCCCGTTTGTTGAATATATGATTGGAGTACTTTTTAATAAAATGAAAATATTCATAAGATATGCAGGGATAGATTGTAGTATTTCCCAAAATTTTATCTAGTAACCAAATCAACTAACAAGAAGAAAATAAACTATATAACTACAAAGGAAAATTGCAGTAGGCCAGGAAGCAAGTAAATTAATAAAATCTGATACATAGAGTCAGATTACTAACACCGAAAACCAACACAAAATTCGGAAAAGGAGGTCATGAGAGTTGGTTAAAAGAAAGATAGAAATTCCCCCTCTTATTCTTAATAACCTTTCTCTTTCACTTAAAAAAAAAATGAAGAAAACACACTACTCCACCATATAATTAAATTTTGACCACACAAATACACTACCCCGCTATACAATTACTCCTCGAGCACAAAACTCAAAAAGGAAATAGGAAAAGTATTGTGAATAAACGAAAATAAAAATGAAGAATGTTATTGAGAATAGGAGGGACTATTAAAATAAGCACAAATTCTCATTTGTGACGGACATTTTTCGTAACAAGCTTGTGACGCACTAAATGTGACCATTTTTATGAAAAATGTAACCATTATATGACTGGTAACATTTTATGGATGATTATTTTTTATCATAACATGGTCACATTTAGTCCGTCACAAGCACACAAGAAAGACGAACTGATAAATAAGCACATATGTGTGACCATTTTTATGAAAAATGTAACCATTATATGACTGGTAACATTTTATGGATGATTATTTTTTATCATAACATGGTCACATTTAGTCCGTCACAAGCACACAAGAAAGACGAACTGATAAATAAGCACATAGGTGTGACCATTTTTATGAAAAATGTAACCATTATATTACTTGACAACACTTGAATTGTGAATAGTCAGCTCATTTACGCTAAAAAATGTCAATAAAAACACGGTTAATTACAAAAGCAAAAAAAAAAAAAGAGAAATAGAGTGTTTGCCGGTCCTTGAATCTGAACATGTGAAGAGGACATAGGAGCTCCCTCTATCTTAATCGCATGTAACAACCATAGGGTTTCCGCTGCCGGACGGAGATGGTTATGGTTGTCATCTCTTCCATCTCCGACGGGCTAAAGAATAATAAGCCTACGCCCATTTATATTCGTTCATCTTTTGTTTCTTTCATGCACTCTATTTCACCATGAACTCCATCTTTATGAACGAAATTACTCCTCGCAAACGAGCATCTCTACCAAGCATCACCTTCAGTTCCTGAACTCTCATTATCCTTACCCCTTGTTTTTTACACTAAAACGCATGCCCTCTTTACTATTCAACATTCTTCTCTACCCCTAATTTTCTCTACAACAAATTCACTTATTTACTAAAACCTTTTTCATCAAATAAACCAGTCTATCAAGACTATAAACTTCGAGTGCCAATTCTGTTCATTTGTTCTCGAACCGCCATCTCTCAAATTCTTTTTTCTCGAACCGCCATCTCTCAAAGGCTCAAATTCATTCCGGTCAAATATTTTAGCTTGATTTAGTTCTTGAACCAGCCTATTTTATGTCCTTTTACTCTCATACTAACAATATATCAATTCTTATCTTATGCTAACAGCAAGCTCCCACTATTTTGCCCATGTCCGAATTACAACGGGAAAAATATATAAAAGATCTAAATGGTACTTTTTTCGTCGAGTAAATATCTAAATAAAGAAACTTCCTTTATATGCCTCAATCTGAGTCCTCTTTTGAGTGGACACCTATGTATACCAGCGGTAGTGTTAGTATGGTTACCGTATACTGACATGTGCCCATTTAATTTCTATCTACATTCTTACTTAGTTTTTCGTCCCGTTGAAATTGACATACGGTTATACAGAGTAATTGCAAATCCCCTCTATTTTATATAGTCTCGCTTGTCTATAATCAACAACCCAAAATTCTCTCGGTATTTTCTATATTACTCACAAATTACCGTTGTTTCTATCTTCAATTCATTCCTCTAATGTCAATCTCAAGTACCTATAAAAAAACTATATATCTCTCTCTTTTCCAACTCTTTCAATTACTCTAACTCAAAATTATGTCATACTCCCTCCGTTTTTTAGTAATCTTCCCGTTTGTTGAATATATGATTGGAGTACTTTTTAATAAAATGAAAAGATTCATAAGATATGCAGGGATAGATTGTAGTATTTCCCAAAATTTTATCTAGTAACCAAATCAACTAACAAGAAGAAAATAAACTATATAACTACAAAGGAAAATTGCAGTAGGCCAGGAAGCAAGTAAATTAATAAAATCTGATACATAGAGTCAGATTACTAACACCGAAAACCAACACAAAAATCGGAAAAGGAGGTCATGAGAGTTGGTTAAAAGAAAGATAGAAATTCCCCCTCTTATTCTTAATAACCTTTCTCTTTCACTTTAAAAAAAATGAAGAAAACACACTACTCCACCATATAATTAAATTTTGACCACACAAATACACTACCCCGCTATACAATTACTCCTCGAGCACAAAACTCAAAAAGGAAATAGGAAAAGTATTGTGAATAGACGAAAATAAAAATGAAGAATGTTATTGAGAATAGGAGGGACTATTAAAATAAGCACAAATTCTCATTTGTGACGGACATTTTTCGTAACAAGCTTGTGACGGAGCAAATGTGACCATTTTTATGAAAAATGTAACCATTATATGACTGGTAACATTTTATGGATGATTATTTTTTATCATAACATGGTCACATTTAGTCCGTCACAAGCACACAAGAAAGACGAACTGATAATTAAGCACATAGGTGTGACCATTTTTATGAAAAATGTAACCATTATATTACTGGTAACATTTTATGGATGATTATTTTTTATCATAACATGGTCACATTTAGTCCGTCACAAGCACACAAGAAAGACGAACTGATAAATAAGCACATAGGTGAAGGGGCAAGGTCACGTGGGTGGCACATGGAACACTATTGCAGGAATAGTTGTAGGGGAGTTCTCACTTTTTAATAGGGTTTCCGCTGCCGGACGGAGATGGTTATGGTTGTCATCTCTTCCATCTCCGACGGGCTAAAGAATAATAAGCCTACGCCCATTTATATTCGTTCATCTTTTGTTTCTTTCATGCACTCTATTTCACCATGAACTCCATCTTTATGAACGAAATTACTCCTCGCAAACGAGCATCTCTACCAAGCATCACCTTCAGTTCCTGAACTCTCATTATCCTTACCCCTTGTTTTTTACACTAAAACGCATGCCCTCTTTACTATTCAACATTCTTCTCTACCCCTAATTTTCTCTACAACAAATTCACTTATTTACTAAAACCTTTTTCATCAAATAAACCAGTCTATCAAGACTATAAACTTCGAGTGCCAATTCTGTTCATTTGTTCTCGAACCGCCATCTCTCAAATTCTTTTTTCTCGAACCGCCATCTCTCAAAGGCTCAAATTCATTCCGGTCAAATATTTTAGCTTGATTTAGTTCTTGAACCAGCCTATTTTATGTCCTTTTACTCTCATACTAACAATATATCAATTCTTATCTTATGCTAACAGCAAGCTCCCACTATTTTGCCCATGTCCGAATTACAACGGGAAAAATATATAAAAGATCTAAATGGTACTTTTTTCGTCGAGTAAACTTCTAAATAAAGAAACTTCCTTTATATGCCTCAATCTGAGTCCTCTTTTGAGTGGACACCTATGTATACCAGCGGTAGTGTTAGTATGGTTACCGTATACTGACATGTGCCCATTTAATTTCTATCTACATTCTTACTTAGTTTTTCGTCCCGTTGAAATTGACATACGGTTATACAGAGTAATTGCAAATCCCCTCTATTTTATATAGTCTCGCTTGTCTATAATCAACAACCCAAAATTCTCTCGGTATTTTCTATATTACTCACAAATTACCGTTGTTTCTATCTTCAATTCATTCCTCTAATGTCAATCTCAAGTACCTATAAAAAAACTATATATCTCTCTCTTTTCCAACTCTTTCAATTACTCTAACTCAAAATTATGTCATACTCCCTCCGTTTTTTAGTAATCTTCCCGTTTGTTGAATATATGATTGGAGTACTTTTTAATAAAATGAAAAGATTCATAAGATATGCAGGGATAGATTGTAGTATTTCCCAAAATTTTATCTAGTAACCAAATCAACTAACAAGAAGAAAATAAACTATATAACTACAAAGGAAAATTGCAGTAGGCCAGGAAGCAAGTAAATTAATAAAATCTGATACATAGAGTCAGATTACTAACACCGAAAACCAACACAAAAATCGGAAAAGGAGGTCATGAGAGTTGGTTAAAAGAAAGATAGAAATTCCCCCTCTTATTCTTAATAACCTTTCTCTTTCACTTTAAAAAAAATGAAGAAAACACACTACTCCACCATATAATTAAATTTTGACCACACAAATACACTACCCCGCTATACAATTACTCCTCGAGCACAAAACTCAAAAAGGAAATAGGAAAAGTATTGTGAATAGACGAAAATAAAAATGAAGAATGTTATTGAGAATAGGAGGGACTATTAAAATAAGCACAAATTCTCATTTGTGACGGACATTTTTCGTAACAAGCTTGTGACGGAGCAAATGTGACCATTTTTATGAAAAATGTAACCATTATATGACTGGTAACATTTTATGGATGATTATTTTTTATCATAACATGGTCACATTTAGTCCGTCACAAGCACACAAGAAAGACGAACTGATAAATAAGCACATAGGTGTGACCATTTTTATGAAAAATGTAACCATTATATTACTGGTAACATTTTATGGATGATTATTTTTTATCATAACATGGTCACATTTAGTCCGTCACAAGCACACAAGAAAGACGAACTGATAAATAAGCACATAGGTGAAGGGGCAAGGTCACGTAGGTGGCACATGGAACACTATTGCAGGAATAGTTGTAGGGGAGTTCTCACTTTTTAATAGTTAAAGATTAATAGTTAAAGATAAAGATAAAGATAAGACTATTCTAGTATAAAATCATTTTATTGTAGTTTAAGTTATCCTATACTACTACTTCAAAGCCTACATGACAGAAATACCAGTATTGTTCAAAAAAAAAATTGACGTGATTTTTTTTTTTTTTTTCTTTCTAATTTGATATATTTATTTAACAAATTAAAATTACATAAAGACTTGTATGATTTTTATGACATGTTTCCGTAGAGGACTCGACAATTATCATTAATATCACACACCATTAATATTGATAGACAAAAATTACAAATTATGTTCATCAAATACAATAATAATACAGTACATACTTAGTATATGAACAATAATATAACATAATCACCCTAAGCCATTGAGTCACCCAGTAAACATTCAAGCTAGACTCGAGTTCCTTCGCAAGGAGGATCCGAATCCAATGGAGGGTACACCACATTATCGTACAAAAGGCCCGCAGTTGCTGCCCCGAATAGAGGTCCGATCCAATAAACCGCGTGATTCCTGAAACTCCCACCAACCGCGGCAGCTCCAAATGAGTACGCCGGGTTCATTGACCCACCCGAAAATGGACCTACGGCTAACACATTTGCTCCGGAAATAAGCCCAATTACTATGGGACCAATTGAGCTCAATTGACCATGTCTTGGGTCACTTGCAGCATAGACAGTGTAAACTAGTCCAAATGTCACAACGCCTTCCAAAATGGCCGCTCCGAACCCGGTCATTTCTGCTGCTATCTTATGGGTCACGACATTCTGTGACATCGACGAAAACATCATTTGTCAATGTTAGATACGCAAAATAAGTAACCAAAAGCGGTTTTTGTAACATGTGCCTTAATGACACGTGTTAAACTAAGTAAACAAAAGTATAACATTAGCTATTTCATTGGAAATTCAAAAAGTTAAATCCTACCTATATTTCCATGATTTCTTTTCTTAAACTTATATTACCTTAATAATTTTTTTTATCATGTGCCCTATAAAAAATTTAGCAAAATATACGTTCTTTAAGATCCCCTTTAAGCCCCTAAGCATTTACGCCTCGTGCCCTCGTTATTGAGATGCTTTAAATACCGTAATGTCTTTTTTAGTGTCAAATGAGTCACAAGAGCAGTACAATATTAGGGGTAGATGAATTCAAAATTGGACCTATTGGCCATGACCACTATACCTTCTTCTTAACCAATAGGCTAAGACATCTTCGATTAGTGTTGAGATTGAAAAATAAGAGTTTAAATTATTACTCGTTAATGTAAATTTGCCTCGAATTTGGACTAAACCGAATTGCATAAACGCAAAATACATCACCATCTAACAATCGAAGAAGAGAAGTGTTTAGTATGATTAATTACTGACCTGGTCAACGGTGGTGATCTTGAGTAGTAAACAGGCCATTACAGAACCAAGGATTTGGGAAATCCAATAGAACAGGGCAGTAGGAATAGGAATATGACATCCAACCACCTTCCCAAACGTCACGGCCGGGTTTACGTGACCACCCGAAATGCTACCGGAAATATACACGGCAGAGCTTAGCCCAAATCCATTTGCCAAGGCTACAACCACTAGGCTAGACGGGTCAGATCTTGCATCCGGTACAATTTTCCCTGCATTTGACATGCCCATAAGTTTTTATAACTTGTTAATATTAGTCATATAAAACCATATCAACCCTACTACGTAACAATTTGTACCCTTGACGAATATCAAATTATAACGACCATTAAAAGATAACAACGCTTCATCAGCAAATATTAACCATTAATCATTAACCACTTGTTTCTGTAGTAAATGTCAAATTATAACGACTATATAAAAGTTAGTAGCGCGTTATCAGATAATAATATTAACCAAATTTATTTTTGTAGTATAGCCCTTATAAAAAAACGAAGAAAATATGAAATTTCCCATAATCGAACATTTGTACTAACTTAGCCCTAGGACATTTGTGTAAAACTAAAAATTGTCTTTTCTGACTCCGTTATCAACTGTACATAAGCATACAATAAAAAGGAAAAGAAACGCGTAATATATAAGAAGACTAACTAGTCGACATTGCAGAACCGGCAGCGACAAAGACATAGATGAAAGTGGAGATAAACTCGGCGAGGTACGATCTCAGAGCGTTCGAGGTGACAGATTGTCGAAAAGCCATAATAAATGTTGTTCTTGGTGCCATTTTTTCTACTGTTTGTTTTCTTTTGATCTAAGTAACTTACTTTGTTTTGTTTATGATTGATCAAGAAATAATGATTCTTGTATGTAGAACCAACTGTTTTTTTTTTTTCAAATGACAGAAACTGTAAAAATGTGACAAGAATTTGGGTTTTTATTGAGCGGTTGCATGTTTTCACAGGGTGTGTTGATTGAATTGGGTAAAAACTGTCGATTGACAGTTAAATTTTTGCAGTTGGCGTGAAAACTGCTAGCCAGTACGAAAGATTTTATCTTCGACGGACCACGGTTACGTCTAGCTGAATTTATATGTATTTTTTTTTTCCGAGCTTTTTTAAAGTAGTTTTTTTTGTAATGTTAAGTGAATGAGCTGACAAATTTTACATTAAAGCTCATGATATTTAAGACAAAACATGTACACTTTATTATAAAACTCAAAAATTATATCATATCGTTTGTTGTATAATTACAATTGGTGATATAATGTATGAATTGTCTACAGAGTATGCGTTAAGATTGTTTATGGTATTTTCATCAATAAGACATCATGTGAAAAAATTCCTTAAATGTAAAAATGTGACATGAATTTGTCCCTTATTAGTAATTATCCCTTTTCATAATTTTGTATTTATTTACATTACAAATCACTTATTCTTTTTATTATTTAGTTTTTCTAAAATCCGGCTCTTTTGAGAACCCAAATAAAGTATGTTAACATGCTCACTGAAGTCCGCATATCTTTTGAGAACCCAAATTAAGTATGTTAACATGCTCGAATCTGAACTAAATCAGAGGTATGTTAATCACAAATGCTCGATTTTCACTAAAAAGTACTCTCCAATCTTAATAACAAATACAATAGAGATCATAAGAATGGAGATCAAAGAGTTATTGAAGTAATGCAAGCAAGTCAATTTTGTTATTCTAATTAACTAAAGAGATCATCCTGTTTAAAATTGAAAAAAAAAACAAGAATGCATACCTTATCATTAAAATCAAACATATAATAAGATTACAATAAACGGAATTGATTAATGTACAAAGAAGCCGATTCTCAAAAAAAAAAAATAGTAAGAACGTAGTATAAGAATGTAAACATTCATGCTAAATTACTGAAAACGGAATTGCGTTTGATTAAAATACTGCTCTTAGCGAATAAAAAGGTAAATAAATGAATAAGATCGAGAGAATAATACTACTCCTTGATCCTTATGCATGAAGACATCAGACATGTCAAAGCCTCAAGGACAAATCAAGAGATGGAGAGTTCTGATCAACTTTCATTTGGTCTAAGTTGCCTGAGTTATGACCATCTATCCCATTAATTTGAGCATCCTTAAGGGTAAGTTTGCCTATTTTATGAACTTGCTCTTCTTCTCCAATTGTAGGCAAAGATCTCGAAAGATTATTCAAGTTGTTGAAGGCGGAAGGAGCCACATTATTATCACTCGACAATAATCTCGATTTATTATTAGATGCTTGAGAATTTAATAACGACTCATATAGTTTAATATTACTAGATTCATATCTATATCCGTATCCATGGGCCAACGGCCAGGAATAGGTAGGTTTGTGGATCATGGAATTCGTCTTGACCACCCCAAGTGACGGTCCCTTGTAATAAGGGACATTACCATAAGGTACATTATTGTACTTACTAGAATAACGATTATACATAAAATTAGGTGGGACGAGACCCATTGCACGGGTCATTTTATCCCGTGCCCTCTCTTGTTTATGAGCATTTTGATGGCCACCTAGAGCCTGAGAAGTGGAAAACTCCCCTTTACAATAGTTGCATGTAAAGACTCTAGGAGACGACTTGTCATCTGAGGCTTCTTCATTTGTCGAGGATTTTGGTTGAGATGATCCTTCTGGATTAAAACTCGAAAGCTTAAGATCGAGCATTGTGCTTTTGTTGGTTGAAGCACAATGTGACTTAGCCTTAGGCTCTATAACTAATACCCCTTTCATTTTCTTGTTCATCTCCTTATGATCTCCATTTTTGCTCGACGACAATGATGATTTCGAAACCATTGTTATCTTATCATAGATGATGATTGTGTTTATTGAGTATTTAATTTATTTGATCTTACTTAATTAACATGAATTGATCAATGAAGACTTGAATTGCTTAGTAGTCATTTTATAGGGAGAACACTTTAAATGCCAAAGATCTTTCATGTATGGGAAGACAACTTTGTAAATCTCATGGAGTTATGTAATATTATTATCCAAAATAATATAACATTGACATTTAAATGTTTTATCTACTTCATTCACATAATATCTCAAGTTTAACTATGAAGATTACTTTTACATTGAAATGAGCTACCATATATGGAGCGTATTGTGTTTTATATGCTAATAATATAATATAAGAATCAAAACGTACAAGTTTAATAACCTATATACTCTACAATTCTACTTCACAAAGATACTATATTATATACTTTGTGCTTTCAGAATTTCTATATTTAGAAAAACGGTTATTCTAACATGTGTGTTAAGCTAATTAGAAAAAGATTGTTGAAAATATATCAGGAAAAATTGATGTACAAACTCATAATTACCATAATGAGTGAAATATTCTCAACAATCTTTATTTCTCTAATTAGCTTATCAATATGTGCTTAATTAGGGCATATGTTAGAAAAACCGAAAAACAAAAAAATGTGATTTAAAATTATGGCCCGTTTGGCATTCGATATATAACTATTAGAGTATTAATATACGTGAATTACTAAATAGACTGTAATTACGCTTACTGGATCTATAAATAGTGTTTAGTAAATGACGGTTGTAATTAGTAGCTAGTTGTATTCGTAAATTAAACGACAAAATAATCAAGAAAAATTAATTATTTAAAATCTCTTATGACAATATATAGTGAAGTAGATTAAAGACAAATAAGCTGTTTAATCTTTTATCTTTTATTTACCAAATATATGTTTCTACAAATTTAACTAGTCAATTCTCACAAATAGTATTATACCTCCACGGGTGTAATAACATTGTACAACCAACCTAAATCTAATCAAGCTTATATGCATTTTTGTGAATGTTTTTAAAGTTTAGTTTTTAATTTAGTGTTAATTGGATGAGATCATAAACTTTACAGTAAAACTCATAAACTTTACCCACATAAAACTCGAGAACTTTATCATAAAGCTTAGAAATTACACCGTATAGTTTATGAACTGGTCAATTCTACTCATTAAAACGGAATAAATATTTTGTATATGCATCAATATCTCATTTCTAAACAGGGTCGATCACAAGAACTATTGAATTCGAATTTTTGAAATTTAAATGTAAGGTGGGTTAATTACACTTCTATTATAAGACCTCATTTATTTCAACCTTTAATTCAATGATTTAATTTGAATAAAAGGTTTACATTTGAACTAGTGATGCCATAATAGCATTATTCCGTTCACTCTCATATATATATTCACTATAATGATTTGGTTAATAAACAAGAATATATTATATCTAAACAAATCATATATACCCATATTAATCATCTTGATAACATAAAATTCTTGAGTTTATTTTCAAACTTGACATTTTAATGAAGGAGATCACGTATACTTCAGTTGATGGGTTAATATTTATTGATCTTGTGTTTGGAATTTGAACTGAAAATGAAGATTTGAACTTTTAAAAAGAAGATAGTTTTATAGGCATTATGAAAGTAGGATTATGTGATAATTACACCCATCACAATTAATGAAGAAGATCCTTGTATAATAATTAACATACAATATTATCACCTTATATTTTCCACTTTATTTAATGATGATAACGGCGATAACTAAGTTGTACGTGAATTATGTACAAATATACACCGGTCTTACACCAGATCGATTGTACACCCATATTTAAAAACACGAAAGTTTGTGAACAAAGTGATTGAATAAAGTGTTATTGTTTATTAAGGTAGCTACTTCGTACGTGATTTGTTACAAGTTGAATTGATCTAAGTTAAACAAATAATTGAAATGTGAGGAGTATTTGATATTACAGCATTAACATTACCAGTAGGTCTTGCTTGTGACGGATCGGATCTTACGACGGGTATTTTGTGAGAGGAAATGGGTAGAGGGGACAAGGTGGGCACCCCCCATGTGCTTCTCCACTCAACCTTAATGGGTATTTTGTGAGAGAATATGGTATCCGTCTTAAGCTTGTGACGGATAGTACCGTCACAAATGAGAATTTGTGTAACATTACAGATAAAACAACCTTTTTCTTTAACCTAATACGAGTTAGAGAAGTTTTCCGCAAATATATATTCCTCGGTTTAATTCCTACAGTCTGATATGATGGAAAATACAGCGCCTGCATCTCTTAAGGAGCAGCGCCTTTACCGTTCCTCTCAGTTTCTGTGTTTGTCGTGGCCTCGTGGTTATCCCTGCCAGTCATCTCTTGAGCTGGTGGTGGATTGATGGCAGTCATGGGCATGTCAGTCTCCTCAGAGAGACGGGATTTCATCTCGCGATGCTCCTGGCACAAGGCACACCAGTGCATGAAGCAATGCACTAGGCACGGGTCACAGGGAGAGTTCTGCACAATTACGAGACAATTTAACTGAAATACTAAATACGGAGTATATCCAACTTGGTTAAATCCAATAAATGTCACAAACCTGAACTGAAAGTAATAGCATAGCACTATACTAATGCAGAAAGGAAAAAATCACTTGTAAATTTGTAATGCAGTTCTACAGACTGTTAAAAGAAATTTTAGTCACCCAAATTCCCGTGTAACAGAAGCTATTGGTAATTACGGAGATGAGGTTTTACAACAAACGATATGTACAACCGTCAGTATTTCTGTTCTCAAAGAGCAACCTTTGTTGCTCTGATTCGGCTGCTAGTGTCAAACGCTACATGATGATGGAAGTTGGACATGGCTATTTGGTGAAAACGTTTTGGGCCAAAAGGAAGTGTTCAGCAGTGTCAAAATGTCGGACACACGGCATGCAGTCATACTGTCACAGTGAAGTGTCGAAGTAACATATAACTGGTCCAGTACGTGTGGAAGGCTGGGTTATAGGGTAAAATCTGCTATAAAGTGAAAGGTAATAAATGAGTGTAAATGCGTAATGAACATCAAATCTCTCGAATCTTGGAAAGTTATATAGGGAAAGACGACTCAATGTAAAACAATAAAGGGTCTTAACTCTTAACTAAGTCATCATGGTTCCAAAGTGAAGAAACGAGGGATAGAAAATCACCTTTAGGTGATATTTTCCTTGTAGCGTATGTCGAGCAAGACCGGTATATATCCCGCACATCCACCAAGCAAAAAATAGGCCTTCCCATATTAAACCTGTTGCTCTAGGGTCAATACCATAAGTGAAAGCTGTAGCCGCGGCAAGTGCCATCCCACCTTCCACACATACTGCATGACAAATACACGGTGTAGTCCAAGGGGTTTCGTCTCTCAATCTTTCAATATTCCGTCCAAATAAGACACAAGGGCAAAAAAGTCCACTCCAACCTGATAGGAAAATAAGAAAGGGTTTGCTAATTTGTTTCAGAATATTGAAGCGCAAAAACAGAAAATTAGTGCATGCAGCAAAGATCTTCAGAAATTCTACTGTAAAACGGATATATGATAAGATAATGTAAAACCCCCGATTACAGACATCTATACCCATACCTATAAAATATGAGTTATTGAAAAGTTCTTTTCAGAGATGTATGGGTCAAATGACTGCAAATTTAAGGTAATTCATATGTACGACCGCCTAACATAACTCGGGGAAATAGAGAGTAATCAGTGTATCATCCAGGGGCCCAAAAAAACATTATGTTTCAAGTCCGGTCAAATCAGGTTCATGGAAATGTAGTCAGTTGCGAACTTGCGATAATCTGACAGCAAAATATAGCCTGCAGAGAAATCTAAATTACAGAAGATCTATAGTCTCTGGATTTGATGCCTGCAAGACCATAAAACACCCTCCCTTTCTAACTAAATGTTGAGAATACTGAACGAACAACCACACTGGGATGAACCGATACTGAATAGATTTATATGTCTGTTTTAATTAATGACACCAAATCACCAACTTATTCAACAAAATCTTATACCAGTATCAGAAGTAATCTTGGAGCGCTAAAAGGTTCTAACTGCAAGCTACAGATTAGAATGAGAAGCAGCGATAACAACTCACAGCTTTCGGCATCTTCAGTACAACCAAAGATCCCACTGGACCAAGGCTCGTCAGCAGGAGCTTCGTAGCTTTCAGGTAAAACCTGACCGCATTCATTACACTTCCGAACATGCAACTGCACAATCAAGAGCAGGCAGCGCAAGTTAATAAAGGCTACACAGCACCTTTGAGTTGTCAAGTATGCGATTTCACATTCCCTTTATAGATGGAGTCAATGGTTATAAAACTCACAAGTTCAGAAAAGAATGAAAGAAACATCAAAAGTTTAAACTTCATCAATGAAATCATGATTGCTATCTGTAAGCAAAGCCCTAAAGACATTAACATCGTTGAGGCAACGAAATCTCAACAGGCGTGCTTATTGTTGTTGCTATCTGTAGAGCAAATCAGAATGCATCTCTAAACCAACTTCTACACTCATCAGACCAAATACTATCGAATCCAAACAATATTATTTTGGTTTTAGGACACTAAAGAAGGAAACTTTATGCCTAAAACCCTAAACAGACTAAGGGGTAAAACCGCATACTTCTAGGTCCCCAAACTGTGTAAACAGCCAGGTAGTTATTCTTTCTGCTATAAATACTGGAAAGCTTTAATCCTACCACACTGGCATATTCTTTACAACATCGTCTACGATCAAATTGTTGTAGAACAAGTCTTGGGTGCGTGTGTACCGAACCATAATGTGATCATTTGATGTTTAAAGAAAAAAATAGTGAGCTTTAAAGCATACTCTTTCCATCTAAATCATTTCTTTTACCGTTTTACGTCGAAGGTAAACAAATGACTAAGTCGGAGGGTAGTACAATTCAAAGCTCTAACTTTGATGTTACAGAATCTCATGGTATCATCATAAAACTGACTGAGTGACTGACCAAAGTTATAGCCCTTGTTATATACTCTACCTACATGATCTAAGTCAAACTCCTAAATGCCAACACAATGCACAACATAACAAACAACAATACAGCAAAACAATCACAAATGACACTCCCAATATCACAAACGATCACACATTTCCATCAAATTCAAATAAAATTAGCAATGATGAAGTAAAATCAAGAATCACAAAAACACTCCCAGTTTCACTAAAGTTCACACATTTCCATGATATTCAAATAAAATCAGCAAAATCAAGACATGGGCTCTATAGATGCACTTCATATACTATACAACCAGTGGTAGTACAACTGACGTTGTAGTTTATGAGGTATATGATAAAGTTTTCGAGCTTTGACGTAAAGATTATGAGTTTTGCTATAAAGTTTATGAGCGCATTCAGTGGCGGAGCCAAGATTTGAAATGGGGGGCGAAAATTTTCATCCGCCAAGGGGCGGCCACCCCTGCTAGCCCCCCTATATCCACCACTGAGCGCATTAAAAAATTTAAATTTTAAGCAAGCTCAGAAAAGATACACATATGCTCGATTAAATACACATTGGTTGTATAATATTATTTGTGATATAGATGAACTGATAATCACACCACAAATACTTGTATAAAACGGTCTTACACAAGTGTCACAACTCACAAGTCTATCGTAAAACGGGTTCTTTCAATAACAACTTTTTACCCACTAATATATGGTTATGTTTGGATCCGTTTTAACATTAACTTAATGTAAAACCGTCTTTCACAAGACTAAATGTAATAACAAAAGGGATTGAATAAAAATGACAAAAAAAAAGAAACCTGAGAAGTGGGTATAGCTTGATTAAGTTCACCAGGTTTAATCTCTTGATCATCAGCAGAGACTTGAGCTCTACTCAACTTTACATATCCAGATGTTTGAGTTTCTTCATCCATCATACTGTATTTATATTAATTATATATCTACCTCTTCATAAATTTTAGCTCAAATTGTTGAAACCAATAAAATATAAACACAAAATTGAGAGAAGATATATGAAGAAAAGTTCCAAGAATAGTTTGCAGGTGCTAGATTAGAGGAGACAGAGTTTGAGTTTTCAAGTCAAAGTGTGTATTGCACTTGTTTTTTCTTACAATTCTCCAATTTTATTTGATGCACATATTTGGCTCATATGTCCGACTTTGGGGGGCTAAAAGTTAGGTAGCACCACACGGACACGAACACGACACCAACACGTGGCATGGTATCTCATAAAATTTAAGACACGTGACACTTTATATAAATTTAATAAAAAAAAAAAATCGTAGTTATAAAACGTGAGCTTTTTTTTGAAAAATTATTTAATATTAAATTTAAATAAATGAAGGTAAACTTAATCTTAATATAACTCATTTTCATTTCTCACCCAAAGTCATCTTTATATCAATCTCTTGTGACAACTCAGCCCTTGTATAAAAAACATCATTCATACCTAATTTAGTAGAGAAAGAAAATCAAAAGTTTTATTTAAAAGTCCTTCAATTGGTTTAATAATTCAAGGGGAACCAAAAAGAGGAAAATAACACCTTATTTTAGGGCAGCGATAATGCCACAATCGTTATGTTTAACGTTACTCAAATATAAGCTTAATACTCCGTATATGAGTGTCTTACTATTACGTCTCACAATTAAAGTAACATTAGTAAAATGTGTAGTGAATTTATTATTGCCCTTATTTTAAAACTCCATTTACTACATGGGTAGATCTTCCGGAAATTATTTTACAATTAGTCTTTTTAAAATCATCTCAAAAACCTTGATGCTTAGTGGTTGATCAAAGTTACTTTAGTGATGTTATTTAGGTGATACTCCGATATCACTGATTTTACAAGTGTTATTGTAACACTTCTGCAAAACGGTTTTAGCACATTTTTTTTTGACAACGGTTTTAGTACATTTTAGATTCAAGTATCTTATGTTAATCGCCTTGTGTTTTCTTACAAGCATCAAATAGTACATGTTTGAGAATGGCTTAGGGATTAATTGAAATTGAGTCAAAATGGACAAATTGGATCAACATTTCAATAAGTGTTCATGAATATTACTTTCTCTCTTTCAAATATACTCTGTATTAGATATAGAAAATGGAGAATATTTCATACAATTGTGAAAACTTGCATTGTCATTACATTATGCATCATAGACTTTATATAGTAGTATAGTACTATGTACCTCTTCAAAGGCTATGAATGCTCTAGAACATAAGATAAATGCTACAAGTAGTATAATACCACAATGAAATAATTTAGAGAACGTGAGGTAGCTCAAGTGCTAAGAGTTCCTTTAAAAGGTTTGATTCTCACCCGTAACATAGTGCGCTCATTTGAAAAAAAAAAACAATGAAATAATTTACAAGGTTTACACTTTCATGAAAACTTGTACTTGCCCCCTCACAAAGTTATAGGATCAACCGCAAACAAAACGTCATTGAAATCCGGCTACGACAGGAATCCTTCGAGCCCGTGACTGTAGTATTGTGGACAAGTCACACTTGTGATTCCACAAATGGTTCCAGCAAGGTCTGTCCATTGATTACTTTAGTGGTTGCAATGATTACATCATGCGCCAGATCCTACAAGAGCAACAAATTGCATTATAAATTGAGCATTTGGAAATTGAGAATCTAGAAACAACCATGTTTAAGACAGTAAGACAATGATGCTGTCGTTTTTAAGATCCACAGATGAGAAGGTGCTGGTAGTAGGAATGGCAATTGAGGTTGAAACCCGAAAGAAAAAAAGACCCGATCCAAACCCAGTTTTTAAAAAGCCATACCCAATACACTATTTAAAAAAACCATATGCAAACTATTGAAAAACCCAAACCAAATTCATAGCCAATCCACCCAATTATTTTTTGAAAATTTTGGTTGTATTAAACTTGAAATTTCAATTTTTGCAATATAAGATGAATTTTTCTTTTGTTAAATTTCGAATAGTGTTTTGGATTATGTTGTGGATCAGGTATCGATTTGATTATGTTATGGATTTTTAAACTTTTGGATATGGATCTGTGATCCAACATGTAAGTGAATAGGGTTTGGATCTTGCAAAACCTGATTCATTGCCATCCCTAGTTGGACGAAAAGCTATACAATAAATAATCAAAAACAATTACCCGTGTGGTTGATACTGGAATTAGAGGACCTATATACATGGTAGAAGTGTACAACTATTTTACCAGAAAAAAAGGTCAGCTGGAAAACTGTTTTAAGCTTCAATGATAGTGGAGGAAACAAAAAATTTTCGCTATCATTTCAAGTGGAGCTATAGACTCGTTATTCTTTAGTTCTAGATTCCGCTTGAGTACACAAAAATGACTCACTAAATTGCTTGCTTTGTTTAATGTGAAGTGACAATCATTCAATGCAATATCAAAGCAATTTTCGTAATGGGGCATCTGGAAACAAACTCTCCATTACACTGAGGACCTGGGGTAAGGTGGTTGTACGTCTATTCACAATAACTGCAATACATACCTGAGAAGTAAGGAAGCGAAGTGCAGATATCTCGGCAAAGGTCACTCCACCAATGAACACTACCAATACCAGAGAACGTCTTTCGACAACCGCTCTGAAACATTTAAAACCACACAACACAAAATTGTCAACTTATGAGTGATGATAGTTAAGCTTTGGCCACTATAGCTATTAGCTGCAACAAGATAGCACTTGTACACAGTTACTATATTGGCCCAAATCTACCACAAATCGAACAAGGCTCTGGTATGGAACATTTCCATATGTTCTGTTGCATGTGACGTTGCGAACATCATGAGAATTTTATATATGGTGATTTAAGATTCTCAATCAAGTCAATCAGCACATGCCTGTCAACAGTAGTTGATCCTCCTGATAATGACTCGTATGATGAAACCCGTGATAATGCTCCCTACACATTAAAAATGAAGTAAATAAATGATTACGAGTAAAATGTTGAAGAGCAAGAACAGTATGGAGTAATTATTAACAAAAAGTATCACAAAGCCATGACAGATGCTCACTCTTTTTGTTTCGAAGTGTGGTCCGGGTAGTAATTTTAGGATTTCTTCGATGGGACGCCTGCAAAATCAATCATGCAACAAGTCAAATATTCACAGAACTCATATAAACCCTTCAAACATATGTGCAGTAGATCCGCTTAAATAACACTCAAATGAAATGAGCTCATTGAACTCATTCAATATCTTTACATGACTGCCTCATCAAAGACTTTTTAAGAGCCCAATGCCCTTTACCATAATTTCAATCTCGGTTTGAGACTTAATCTCATAATAATTCATCGTGGTGTTTAAATGTCATTACGCCATAAATGTGGCCAATATCACCTTACAAGTCGCAGAAGAAGAAAAAAAACTACTTCCAGGGCACTTGATAAGAATGTTCTTACCATCCTGATCTGATGGCTTGCTGAATAAGGCGTACGCTAAGTGGTGCATATCCCGAGAAGACATACGAAATATCCTTGGGGCTGTAGAAACCAAGACATAAAAAGCATTGATCAGATCAATATTAATGCATTAAATACTGATAAAACCCAAGAAAAGCACTGCAAAAAGCAATATCGATGCATATGAAAGCCACCAGTGAACATTAACTAGACTAATTCATTTTTTACGATTCTGTTAAGCCAGGTGTCATACAACCTCTAGAGTCTTAAAGGAGACAGAAGTCACACATTCAAGTGGGTTTTACGAACAACCAGACAAAATGTTCATATGTAGAGACACTAAACCCAGATTATCAGGATCTATATAGAAATGGACGAAAAACCAAAATGATGGATCCCAATTGGTCTTGTCAGGTTACTAAATGGACATACCTTAAACAGAGTTGAGCTCTTGGGGAGCATTTACAGGGTTAATATGCAGACAGCAGAGGTAAGAAGATCAAAGCAAAAGTATATAATGTGAAAGTGTGCTTCTATGGCAACATTTAGGTGCCTTTGGCTTGACATGAAATATTACCCAATTACCAACAATTATTTATATACAAGCCTGTTTACAAGGGAAAAAGGTAAGCTCGTGGCAGAATAATAATAACCTAATCTTAAATATATGCGGGAGATTTAATTGCAAATAATCATATTGACGACAAGTGACATAAGGAATAACAGCAGAGATTAGCATACATACTTAGCTGTATCAACGTTTTCAACTACAAGATTCAGAGCTCGTTTAACTGTCAACCAATTGCTTCTTAATTCCTAAACAGTAAAAAAAATGTATAGTAAGCTACCATTGACTTAATGCAAAAATTAAAGCTTAAAAAATAACGAAACAGATTAGCAATTAAGTATGACCTGTTTCCTAAACAGTCCAGCCTTTTCCAAATTATTAAGTGTTGCCATGTGCTCAAATCCATAACTGTGCAGTAGCTCTCTCCTTCATCGAGAAAGAAATCAATAGTATTCCGTGAATCAAGGAACCAAAGAAAAAAAAAGGTGGAGAGGCATAGCAGAACTGTGAACTAAGAATGCACACAGAAATCAGATGAGTGTAAAACCACCTCAAATAATCATACTGCTTCTTGGGCAATCCTGAATTCGTAACCGAAAATAAGATGAGAAGCCGAAGAACATTAACAAGAGATTCCTGCTTGTGGATCATTTCTTCAATATATTCAAAGCATCTGTGTCAAAACGAGCAACAGTTGCAACTCTTAAATCACATATTTAAGCAGCTAATTGGCAGACACAAGCATCAATGTAGACTCAACCTAACCAACAAAACAAAGGTGGCACAAGCAGACATGGATATGCATATTCCTGACTTCCACTCTATACTGTAGAGTGAGGCATAGACATTTAGTGATACCGCTAGAACCCTTAATTCACCATATAGATTTTACACCATCCAAAGACAGTACCTAAAACCGAAAGTACGCAACAGAGAAGCATGATAAAAGAAAATAATGTCCATCTCTACACTGGAAAAGAAATTACTAATGGAGATGGAGGATACACTAGTGGCAAGGCGGGTAAGCTGCTTAGGAAAATACTGCACCACATATACTCGAACATAGATAATAAACCTAAGGGAAAACAAGAAAAGAGTTAAACATCAGCCTCAAGTCTCATTACATGGGTAATGGAATATTCCCCACAGCAATTCCCCAATAAATGAGCAAGCATTTTCCATCATTACTCATCAACACCAACACAATCAGCTCCTCCCTCATCCTTTGTACCCTAATCATCTTTCTCACTTTATAATCCATAGGCTGCAGACTGAACAGTCAACACCCCTAGATCTCCCAATGCTAATTTAGTACCATATAACCGAAATATAGAAGCAATTTTTATACGATTGCACACTCACAGTATGTTCAGCTCTATCAATAAAAACCATGTGTGCTACTTACATGTCATAGCTTTCGGACTCCACAATGGTTTGTTCCATATCAAGACGACTGAGAAATGATGGTTTTGATGTATGTGTTGATAGATGTTGAGCAAGACTTATGTGCCTCTAGACAAGCAAAAGAGAGGTCAAAACTCTGAACCATTGAAGCATACTACATGCACATTCTTTAAATAATTGCACATTAAAAATCACTCACATTCATCTCTGGCAGTGTATTAAGCTTTTTGACGAAGTCTTTCAGTTCAGATACACTTTGATTCTGCACCAATACAGACAGAAGAAGACATCAGAACTCCACCAGCAACCCTTAAATTCCTTTGTATCAAGGCTATCACAACCTTACTATTCCCCAAGCCATACAACTTGGCACATCAACACATATTCACATGTACGTTACTATGTAAGACTGGATTCAAGATTATCTTTCCATTTAAATGAAAGAGACGTTAACAACAAGATGGAAGGTCCATAGTTTTCTCGGACGTTCCCATAAAATAAATTTCAGGAAGTGAATGAAAACAAAGAGTAAACCTTTCATCTAAAAATAATTACTATATGAAGCTATACTGCTCTAAAATATCCTAAAACATAAATATATTTTTAACACAAATTGCAAGTATTTAATTTTCTCGTCAATAGAAATATACAGATTTTTGGAGAAATAAGCAGTAAAAGGACAATAAGTCATTGCTACAAGTTATAGAGCAATCCAATAAGAAACTAAAACATTGAAGCATTAATTAAAGGCTTGATCAAAGAGTAGGCTTGGCTATGTCAGAGACTAGAATTCAACTAAGTGAAAAATAAGAGCCACTTTTAATGATGTGAGATTCCAACAACAAGAATATGATTTGTAAAGTCATTTCACGGCTTAATAAATTACTGCCTCCCATTCAAAATGATCTTTACATTATATTCTTTTGTGCGGAGTATTTTTATTTAATGTAAAAGAACCTGTTGAATGGGAGGGAGTATAATATAACAACAATGTTAGATACATGTGCTAATCCTGAGAGTAGAATTGGCCACAAATCTTGGTTCTTGTGTTATAAATGCAGTCTTGGTAACCCCAAGACATTTACAAAGCGGTCGTGGCCTTGATTTTGTACAATGGATATTACATACTCTCCCTCCCTTCAAGTCACTTCCATAAGAGAAATTTTGAACAAACGTATGAAAATGACGTGAAAGAGGAGAGTATCTGATACTAGTGATTAGATTTATTTGAAATACATCCGTGACTTCTTCAAGAATAGACGACTCACAGTAGACGATATGTCAGCATAGTCTTGTTTCATGGACATAGCTTTTTGACGCAGGACCTGCACATACACAAAAGGGGTTACAGACTTACAGTTATATCATTAACATTCCCAAAGGACCACAAGACAAATGAGAGTTGTACAGGACGCCAACCTGAACAACAACTTCAAAATTTAGATCTCGAGTCTCCCTAAAAAGCTTGTCACTGGAAAATCAATATGGAAATACATGGTCAGATTAGCGATGAATACGGCACTCGTCTGTCTCAATTTTATGTTTTTAACATACAAGAGAACAAAATCTGACATTGAGCAGAACAATCAACTCTCTTTGTCCCAAAATATCTTTAGTTAAGTTTTACACAAGAAGCTGATATTTATAACTGGAAGTAGACAGAGAAGAAAAATTAAAGCTCAAAAAGGAATGTAAAGAAAATATATTGGGACAACTCAAAGAAGAATACAAACATTATTGGTGGAGAGTATAAATTTTGTGATCTTAGATGCATGACAATGGCAACAAGCATTAAATAGGTAGATTAGAATCCAATAAGTAAGTCAGTTTTGTATTTAGAAACCAAGGAATCTCCTAAATCAATCGCTCTCCAAATGGCTTTGAAAAAAAATGACCACTAAACTGAACAGTTATCTTTTGTTGAGCCTTACTGGTTACATGTGGGAGGCTCCTTGGACGAATGAGTGCCATTATTTCTTAGACAGTAACGCCTGATGGATATCTATGGCAATCAACTTTAAAATGCGCACCATGAAACTTAATTTTTTCACATTGTATTGCAGACTGTAGTCCCTTTACTTATCCTTCGCTTTAATCTCCTCTTTTCACCAAGAAGAAAATAAAAGGGCCTTTTTTAAGATGGTGGGTTATATAATTGTATAAATATGAAAAATTTACACATGAAGTAATTGATTGACATTCCAACCTTCACAACAACTCGGAATATGACACTAGCTAAAACCAAAAGGGACAGTACAACATTCATGTCTTTCGTAGAAATTGCATAAAATAAACAAGTTTGGCACTACAGTAATGACAAGCTCCAAAGGGGATGAAATTCTCATTTTTTAAGATTTCCTTCCCCCACTATCCTCTGAACTTCAAATTACACCTATGGACAGCTACAAACAAACAAGTACCCAAAGTGTAAGCTGGCTACAACCTAACAAATACCTACATGTATAGTAATAAACAAAAACTTTTATATAAACTATACTGACAGCCGACAAGTAAGGTTTAGGCACTAACCGAGGAGCACAAAAATAGTGGAAAGTAGAAACTACTTATGGATTAGCCACTTGACGTTACAAAGTTCAGAGATAGATCAACTAGCGGTGACAAATGTAATGAGGATGTGGCAAAAGAGACCCTGGAACAGAAGCTACGACTTCTAAACAACTTTTTATGCTTTACCTAGAATTCAGTGGAACTTTGACCTTTTTCCCCTCCGCCTTGGCATCCATAATAGATGCATCAAGCTCCACAGCCCCGCTATTCACATGAAAAAACTGCAAGTGTAAAATGACAGAGAGAACACAGTTAGAGTATAATCACATATCATAATTAACACAACCATTTCTTTTAAATATTTTACATAAATTAAAGAACAACAAGTCAACAACAAAATTACCCCCCAGTGCCTCAATGGCTCCCGCAAGTTGTGGAGTGGGATCAGGGGAGGGGGGGTTGTCAGTTGTACACAGCCTTACCCTTGTATTGAGAACACAAAGAGGCTATTTCCGAAGGACCCAAGATGAAATTTGAGTTGCATCAAAGGACTTCTACTTCACAAGAACAAGAAGCGCAACCACTTTAGTGGGCCATTTTGATTTATTCCATCATAATCCATAACCAAAGAGCTATTGAGTGCTCCATTGAAAATATGGAACAATTAATTCAAAGACTTTAGGGGAGAGACAAAGGAACTTTTTATCTTTGATTTGCGTGGGGATGTTTTACTTTCAGCTAATGCTTTTTAATAGATAAGCTTCTCCACACTGGTTTAGTAGGTCATAATCAACCCCAAAAGAATAATGC
This sequence comes from Heliosperma pusillum, assembly GCA_022085475.1. Classification (NCBI taxonomy): domain Eukaryota; kingdom Viridiplantae; phylum Streptophyta; class Magnoliopsida; order Caryophyllales; family Caryophyllaceae; genus Heliosperma; species Heliosperma pusillum. Next base: position 200,331 of record JAIUZE010075019.1, read on the forward strand.
CCTTGGATCTAATCCCAAATTCAGGTAGAACAAACTAGCCAAATGAGCAATATCACAAGCCTATTTAGAGTTCAATACATCTGAACAGCGGATGCTATAACAATAATGATATGTAATTGAAATACCTGTAGCCTCTGGTATGTGGTCTTTCAAATGCAAAACGGAAAATGGACAAAAAAAAAGGGGGTTATTTTATAGGAATAATCCGAACTATTAGCCGTCTTCTCATAATAATCCGAACTTTAATATAGCTCAGAAATTCAGAATACACCATACTACTGCCTCCCTTCTCTTATATCAAACTCGGTAACCGGCTACCTATGTAGCAAGTTACCCTCCGTAATTCCTTAACCATTATCACCTCAAACCCACTGACCAACCCAACTATAATTTCTTACCATATCACAAACACCATAACCGCTGCCAACGCCACAACCACCACCATCCAAATGTCGCTAACACCACAACCATCTACATCCACTATAACGACACCACCTCATGAGCACTCCCACTGTTTTCGGTCCCCCTAAACAAACCATCATCTCAACTCCAAAGTCCCAAGCTTTCTTCAATTTTGCACAAAAACAAGCTCAAATGCTCAAGAATTTAAATCACTCCCCATAATCTACAACCAGACTCTCTAATCATCAAAATTATTAAACTGAGTTAATAACTCCTGCTAGCGTTTGTATTAGAGAGTTTGTACTACCTAGAATGTTTCCTTATAGGTCTTGTACAAATAAGATACTAACTTATGGCATACTAGCATAGTGATGAGATATGTGGTATCATGGTAACTCTCTGAGCATCCTTTATATCTCTTCACATATTGAATTATAAAATGCAGGAATACGTGAGCAATAAGCTAAATCCGATTTTGTTTCCTGCGGGGTTGATTGTGAGCTTGGCCATGGTGGTGCAAATCTGGGCCTACCACCTGTCCGTGCGAGGGTAATGAAAGAGTTGCGGTTCCGGACGCGGGATCGGTGATGAATGGAGGTTGTAGAAGGAAATGCGGGCTGATTCGGTGCTTCAAGGTAGCTCTGTCGGAACCAGGTTTTATTTTGGCTCGTTGAGGGTTTGAAGTGGCGGTGAAGTGGTGGTTATTAATGAGGGTGTTAATGGAGGAGGAGGATGGAGACTTAATTATTAATAATAAAAAGATCTACCGGATGGTAGACTGGTTTTTACAGGTAAAAAATTACCTAAGTACAATATGAGCAGATAATGACAATAATACGGTGTATTCTGAGTTAAATTAAGGTTGCAGTTTTATAATCCTGCTTTATAGCCCTCTCACCTCATCCACCAAGCCTTCATATGTTAACTGAGTGCACATAGGAGTGACCATGTCCACCTGCAACAAAGCGTTATCTATCAGCTGTCTTAACATCCCAAAAAAAAAACTCAAAAAAAAAACACAGCATCAGGTGAGCTCCTCAGCTTAGCCAAACGTAGTGGTGAGCCAGACGGGTGGCCCACGACTATGTTACATGTTAACAGACCGAGCAACAGAAACTAAGAATATCATCTCAAATCCAAAAAAAAAAGCAGAAAAAACATGGCTGGAATTTCATTTGTCCTTTACTTATGATATAATCCTACGGTTAGCCGAATGTCTAACCTACAATACAATAATTCATGGAGATCTATCAGAATAGTAAAAAAGCGGTTAACAAACTTACACGCTTACCTCTCTATCTAGCAAGATCAGAGTACTTATCTCTGGCACAGCCTGAAATAAGCAAATTGACAGCCAGAATAATGTGCATAAATGAATCCACAAAACAGTGATACAGGGAGCAGTTTTAAGTACTAACATCCTACAGTATGTTACGGTAAGAAGTGGTGAGATATAAAGGTCCCGATGAACTTATCAAATTGCATATTGACAATGCACCTTAAATCCTTGAAACACCACCATGCTTACCATAGTTTACTGTAGAACGGTTTTACCCAAAACTTGCTCTCGATATAATAAAAAAATAATTATCAGTTACATCAGATGTGTTGACAGGATCTTCAAGCTGCATCCTGTCTAGAATCTCTGCTACGCAAAATGAAGCCTTGCCTTTTGCCCGCACATTTGGAATTACACCAAACGACCACTATGAACACCAATAAAATTATATTTAAGAAGCAGGACTGCGGGAGTAACAGCGTTAAAATCACTAGATATCAATGAGTGAACTAATGTAAAAAAGAACTAGGTCATTCAACATGAATTTTTTCGTGTCCGGTGGAACCAATGACACAAAACTTTGGCTTTCAAATAAAATTAAATAAAGCAAACTGGCTAAGTAAAATGTTTACTTTTCTTAGATAAAGAAGTATTAATGTCAACTAGCATTGTTGGTAAGTGGCTAAGTTAATACTCATAACCAAACTGGAGGTCTGCTCTACTGGCTTCTTCAGTAAAACGACAAATAATTACCGCAATTTGACGAAATATCCATTGCGGCCATGTGGAAGTAGGAAAATGGCTCAGTAAACATAAGAACACATTTCACTACATCATGTCCCTTTTGACCCCTCTATAGACCACTATTACCCAGGAAGCCTTTCAAAGACTAAAGTTATAGTTATTGATTAATTTCTAAAATAACAAAGCTCAAAAAAATATATTTATGTTTCTCTCGTGTTTTCTCACGCATTTTTATAATGACTCAAACGTAGAGATAAGGTTGTGTACATCCAACATTCCAACCCCCTTGCCTCTTCATAAATAAAAGCTTTTGAGGCCCTGAGGCAATGTGGTAATGTTGTCGGTGTACTTGATAATCGCTCAAGACAGTATACAAATCGAATATATGTGTCTGAGCCTTATTTGGAGCGTCCAAATTTCATCAAAAATAGTTTATATGTAAATCAAGGGCAAGCAGAGAGTACATAACTGAACAACTTTCGGAGTTTTGACCTTAAAGGCCAAAATTATTTCAGTTGGCACCCTAACTTATATCTAGCCACAAGGTTCGCTAACATGAACCGTCATAAGCAATGCATGGAGAATCATTTTCCTAAATTAAATAACATAGTTATATGAGAAACAGAATTAATGTGATAGAAAACAAACCTCGAGCTTATGAATGGCTTTTGCAACATGCCAAAGAGAACTTGTATCAGCATCAACTAGGCATTCCTAGACCAGATCACCAATAACAATACTAAGATATCACCCATTTTACACCAAAAGTTCACTGACCGAAATGAGTTCGGTGAAAAAGTCTAGTACCTTGTATGCAAAATCAAGTTCAAATGATATTACATCCTCGTCAAGTGGAATCATGTATAATGGGTACTCCCCTATTGTTAATAACTCATGTACCTTATTCACTTTCAGTAACTGCAGATAAAGACAAGTCAATCATATAAATCAAAAAATACAAAAGAAAAAATGACTTGCCTTTAAACAAAACTGTGTAAAATGCAACAGAATAAGACTTGATGGGAAACTAACACCCATGAATTAAAAGGTACTGTGGGCTAACACCACACGTCTGTGCATTCAAACCATCAGTAGAATAAACTCGACGTTATTGCAGCTTAGTGAATTTTCTAAAAAGTAATATCCTTCTATCTTGCATCAACCCTGCCCACATTTATAATAGCATTCGAAATTCAAAGGCGCTGATGCAATGAGAACTAGTCAAGCAAAACAACCAAGGATTACCTGCTCACAAGCAACCGAACGCCGCGGAATGAAGTAAAGAAAACACTCCCTCTGTAACCCCTTTGAAGTATTGTCATGAAGATGCAAGGATATATGCTTCATTAACTCAAGCTTACTAGAAACAAGGTACACAATCTTCGTACATTCAGTTTCAAGAGGTTCTGGTGATAAAAGACGCAATTCAACTCCATGCTCCTGTTCAACGAGCCAGTATATTTCATCAACAGCGGAAAGTAAAAGAGCCATTGCCTAATGGTTAATTATTTATTAGCAAAATCAACACTCAATACTCTTAAAAATATTAAGCCATTGCCTAATTGTTAAACCATAGGGATTGACCATGTATGAAACCGAGTCCAACACCCATCCTCCCCTCTTGAGTTGCTCTTTGCAAAAGGTCGGCAAAAAAAATGCATACTCCTGCATCTCCACTAATTTCAATTTCTACTTTCTACAATATAGCTCACAAACGACTACTACTAATACAACATCATAACCTTATTCCAGAATGTCGACCAAAAAAATACAAAGTCCTGCATCCCCTTTTGAGTTGCTCCTTGCAGAATGTCGACAAAAAAAAATACATACTCCTGCATCTCCACTAATTTCAATTTCTACTTCCAAAAATATAGCTCGCAAACGACTACTACTACTACAACAACAACAACAGCAGAACCCTAATCCAAGAATGAATTGGGGTTAGCTCACGTGAATCATCCTCTGAAACCGTCTCTAACCAGTTGCATCCACATAATAGCACACATACTTAGACACACTTGTTCTAGAAACAAGACGAACAATGTATAATAACGCAAGTAAAAATAAAAAGCATCAGTACACACAGATAAAGTATACTAGATAATTAAGAAGATCACAAACACGATTAAACGAAAACCAAAACGAAACGATTAATAAACGATTACCTTAAGAAGTGCAGTCTCTACAATTAGCGAAAGCGAGCCGCTAAGCTTCGGCTCGATAACTAGACATTTTTTACCACGAATCTACAGTAGTTGAATAATCAAACAACCAGTAAATCAACAGAATCGATTGTAAATTACAAATTAATCATATAAACAACATAATTACAGCAAAAACTCACATTTTTCAAGATATTTAATAGCTCCTTCTTTGATTGATCCCTAAAATCAACAGAAATTTGGATAACATAAGAAAACGAAATTACGATCACATTAAAGTCAAAATTCAGTAAAATTGAGTAACAACAGAAATACAAGAGTGTATGATTGAGTGAGTTTAATGGAGGAAATTACCTGAGGGAAGTAAGATCAATGGAAGCATTGTCTAAATTAGGGATTTGAGCCATTGGAGAAACGATCAAGCAGTCGCGCGGTAATTTTTCCCAATTCTTTTACGATTTGGAAGATTTGTTAATTTTTTCCTTCCAACATTTTTTTTAGAAAGAAGCTACAAGCCTACAAGTGTGAGTTTAATGTTTGCGGGATTTGAACTCGGGTCACGAATATTATATTTTCTTTAATCTTCGATGTAATGATAAAATTAACTAAATAATAATAATAACAATAATAATAATAATAATTAGTGTAATAATAATTTTATAATTTTAATACAACCAATGTTAAATTTAATCATCCAATAAAACTATTGTCCATCTGTCATCAACTAACTGGAAGCACAAATGATCCTCCACTATTTCTTTTACCAAAATAAAAGGACAACAAATTATCGATACGGAGGGAGTAAGGCTCTGTTCTTTTGGACTGAATTTGTCTGAACTGAACTTAATGGAGCTGAACTGAACTAAACTAAACTTAATATAACTGAACTGAACTGAACTGAACTTAATGGAACTGAAATGAACTGAACTTAATGGAGCTGAACTGAACTTAACTGAAATAATAAAAAGATAACAATATTATTATTATTATTATTATTATTATTATTATTATTATTATTATTACTATTATTACTATTAATCATTAGTAATAATAATATTATATTAATATAATCTACTAATAATAATCAAATAAGATATAAAAAAAATATTATAGTAATATAATAAAAAATATAATGTTAATATGAATGATAACATTATCAATTATAGTAATAAATATATAAAATTAAGTAACTAAAAATTAAATATGATAAGTATAATATAATAATATAATAATATAAACAATAATATAAAATATAAAATATAATTAATAATAATAATAATAATTAATATCATAATAATATAGTTCATTATTAATAATAATATTATATTAATATTTTTTAATAATAATAATCTAATCATATGTATAAAAAAATAAAACAATAATATAAGAATACTGATATAAATGATAACATTATTAATAACAATATAATATAGTAATAAATATATTAACAATAGTAACTAAAAAAAATATAAAAAATATAAATAGTAATAAAGTAAATATAATTAATAATAATAATAATAGGCCTAATAATAATATATTAATACATTATAATAATAATAATAATAATAATAATAATAATAATTATTATTATTATGATTAATATTATTAATAATAATATTAATAATAATAATAATAAATATTTCCATTAATCGTAATAATATAATTAAATAAATATATTAAACATAAATATAATCATATAAAGAATAATTATAACGGTGATATAATAAAAATAAAATAATTTTTTAAAAATATAAATATAATAATAATAACAATATTAAATGAATTAACTTAATAATAAGAATGATAAGAATAATAATCATAATAATGTTGAAATAAAAGTAATCTGAACTGAACTGAACTGAACTGAACTGAATTGAAATTAATAGAGCTGAACTGAACTTAATAGAGCTGAACTGAACTGAATGAAGCTGAACTGAACTTATAGGAACTGAAATTAAGTTCAAAAGAACAGGGCCTAACATCTGATCATTAAATGGTTACACTCAATTAAAAATAATAACGTTTTATAGTTTTAAAATAAGACGGTGTTAAGAGAGACCTTACTCCTAGAAATTAGGATGTTCTAGTTCCATTATCGATACCTAATTGTGAGCACGAATTCTTAGAATAGTTTAAGAGATGATCCCACTATAAGCTTATCGTGAGACCACACTAACATATAAGGATTGAGGAGTAATAGATATATTAATACGGAGTAGGTAGTTATTTATGTATTCCATTTTAAAGATGCTAACAAGTACTTGAAGGTGACAATCTCTGTGTTATTAACTCATCAATTCGTAGTACTTGACAAATTCCGTGGAAAATCTTAAGCATTATCAAGGATGTGAAATTAGATCTTCATTTTTTTGTGTAAGTGATAGTTCAACATTGCTTTCGAGAGGCCAATAAAATTGCCGACTTTATGGCCTCTATTTGACATTCTAGCCGAACTCTTTCGAGTTGTTTGAAAGTAATTAGTCACAACTTACCTCGCGTATCCGAACGGATGAATAGGTTGGTCTTATCCTCGAGGATCAATATAGTTTTATTACCTTATAAAAAAAGTACTGACAATTACTCCCCCTATCCTTTAGAAATGTTCAATATTCTTTTTTAGCAGGTCCAATGGTTTGGCTTAGGGACTTGTTTGAAATTTTAAAAAAAATTTAAGTTAGTAGTTAAGAGCATCTCCAATGGTAAGCTAGTTGCTACTAACTTACCTTTAACACATCACCATTTTAAGCTACAACCATTTCAAGCTACAATTTACTCCAATGGTTTATACAATTTACAACTACCTTGAGTTGAACCACTTGAGCTTCTACAATGGTAAGCAACAACCTTATTAACTTAACTTTCCACATCATATTTTTAAGTCACTATACATTTAAGCAACAAACTCTTCTAATGGTAAGCTACTACAATTTTGGCGTAAATGGACAAGTATCTCAAATTGTGGGTCAATTACATGTATTCATTTAATGAACTTATTTTCCTTGTGGGTCCATTTGAGCTAGTAGCTCAAATTGAGCTAGTCTAAATGGTTGAACAAGTATCTTAAAATGTTTTTTATTTGCAAGCAAGTCATTTTTTCCAACTGAAGAGTCAAGGGCGAGATCACCTAAGAGGGGAAGGGGTTAATTAGGTGTCTATTTAAAATTTTAAGCTTAATTAAAACTTCTTTAAAAACTCTATGATCACTAAGACACTACTCAGAAGAAAGGAGAAGTTGACACTTAGAACTAGAAAGTTAGAAGTATTCAACAACGATTCAGCAAGTAAATGTCACAGTGGAATCAACAGTGAATTCAGAGTGCAGCGGAAATATTAAAAACGAAATAAACAAAACTTAATGATGTTTTTTAAATTGGTTCGGTCACTATTCCGCAACCTACATCCAATGTTATCTTATTAAACATCTTTGAAGTAAACTCATACAAACAAAGACCCCGAATAATAAAACAGCTCCCCAACCTACTCCGGTTGCTATTTGCTCAATGCTACTCCGCACCAAGACTTATGCTCAAAGCTACTCCGCTAAGAGACTTTCCCAACTCTTTTGAGTTGCTATTGCTCAAGGCTACTCCGCCAAGAGACTTCCCCAACTCTTTCGAGTTGCTAGTTGCTCAAGATAACTCTATCTTAATACTTGTTCTACTCGTTTGTTACAAGACTTGTGTTTCTCAAAATGTTCACAAAATGAACGGTGGAAAAAACGATTAAGTATTAACACGAGATCATCGTACACAATATATGCTTTGTTGCAACGAACTAGATATTTGTAAAAGACTTAAGAAAAATATTTTGCAAAACAATTAAGTAAGAAATGTTAAACGCTTTTTGCAAAGATAATTTACTCAATAAAACACAAAGTCTTTTTTCTTATAAATCTTTGTTGTTGCACACTTGTTCAAATGAAATAAGTATGGTATTTATAATGTAAAGTAGAGTATACTTCACGCTAAAAATAACACACTACAATGAAGTACAATTGTTAAAAAATATTAAAGAATTGAAGCTTGAACAACAAATAAGAAAGTCAATTAAGGCACAAGAAATCATGACCCCTTATGCAAGCAAAATGAATTACTTGCACAAGTAATCTAGCTTACTAGTCACCTTAATTTTGCAGCACACATTTAGACAAATAATGATAGTTTTTTCAACAAGAAAGAGCATAAATGGTATTGACCAAATATAGAAAAAGTAAACAATCCATTTTTGGCAAGTGTCTTTTTGTGTAATCTACCTCTTCTCCAAGACACACAAAACTTTCTTTCATTTTATAAAGATCAAACCAGAATTTTAGCAATGTAAAATGTTGATTAAAAGTTTGGAAAACTATTTTCAAGAGTTAAATATTTTCGAAATATTTAAGAGTCGGAAACCACAACGACATGTCACTGTCAGTTTTGAAGTACTTAGTATGAATCGAGTTTAATGATCTTTTATACAACACTATGATTCTAACAATGACGATCTCCATCTTTTGATCTTCTTGTGCAACCTTGAACGATTAGTTGAGCTTCCATATCTATAAGATTAAAACTTAAGAGGCACACATTATATTAACAATAAGATTAATTTGTCTAAATGCATCATCAACCAATCTAATCTAGAAATGGTTTCAACACCAACCATTGGAAATGCTCTAATAAACTCCTCTATTTCCTATTGGTTATGTTCCTCATGTGAGTCCATCTAAGTAAGTACTCCATAACAATAAGTCTTGCTTGTAACGGGCGATCTGTCACAAGCTTGCGACAAGTCAAATCCCCCTCACAAAGAGCAAGTGGTAAGGCAAGTGGGGGGCTCCATTTATACCCCACTTGCCCCCCCCCACTTGCTCTTTGTGGGGGAGATTTGACCCGTCGCAATCAAGCTTGCGACGGGTCGGTCTGTCACAAATGAGAATTTTGTGACTCCATAAAGCTACTTGCTCAACTTAAGCTACTACATGTGGAGCACTTGAATGGTTAAGCAAGTAGCTTGAAATCTTTTATATTTGCAAGCAAGTCCTTTTACCCAACCACTGGAGATGGTGTACATTGGAGTTATTCATGTAGACTAACTTGATTTAAGCAACTAGTTTCATTAAGCTAGTAGCTTAAATGGACCTATCACTAGGAAACAACCAATCGAAAGTTAGTAGCTTAAAATGTGGGTAAAATCAAACTAATGATAAATTAAGCTAAATCATTGAAGTATATTATTAGCTCAAAAATATTGTAGCTTAAAATGTGATGTGACAAAGGTAACTAGTAACAACTAGCTTACCATTGAAGTTGCTCAGATGCTCGTGTACTAAAATTGTCTCATTTTCATCTTGGGTATGTTTTTGTTACTAAAGACACTTACTTTACTGATGAGATCCACCACTCCACTCAGGCAGTCACAATATTAAAATTTGTGCAAAAAGTAGATGTGACATTTTTCGAGAATCGGAGGGAGCATTGATTAGTCCGGAAATTTTATAAAAAGTAGTCTTATTTTTATGTAAATAAACAATTTTAAGTATTTAACCATGCAAATTTAGGATTTGCCTTTGGTACATTACAATCTCATAGTCATGCTCCATAATGCATTTTTGACAAAGCTATCCAACTAACGAACAAATCACGGCCACTATAATGAGTCGACCCACGATTGCTATCATAAGATCACAAATTCTCATTTGTGACGGACCGACCCGTCGCAAGCTTGTAACGGGTCAAATCCCTCTCACAAAAAGCAAGTAGGGTGCAAATGGAGCCCCCCACTTGCCTTGCAACTTGTTCTTTGTAAGGGAGATTTGATCCGTCGCCCCATCACAGACAAGACAAAAAATTGTTTTATTAGATTCAAGAAGAGGCTTTCATTTCCCTCCTAAATATATGATGATGGGTTTGAATTGTTTTTTTCTATTTCCGAGTGTATGAATGATGTGTATTTCACTATGGAACAAGACAAAATTAGAAAAAGTGAGCCAATGTCAAAAAATTGGGAGTGGTTAACTACATGAAAACCATTCATGCATGGATAACACCCTTTTCAATGATTAAGCTCAAACTAAAATCATTTCCAATTAAAAAGGCGAGTATTTACGGGATTAGATATACTCATACGGAGCCAAGCTATTATATTGAATTATATAATATTATATAATATTATATTGAATTATATAATATTATATTGTAATTATTACTATTATATTATATTATATTGAATTATATAATATTATATTGGATACAAAGGGAGCCAAGCTATTGACAAGTTCAGGCCCAAGTTATAAATACTAAATAAGGGTAGTGTGATAATGTTTTTACAGTGTTTGTTAACGCCATTTAAATACAAGTTACATACTTTGTATAAGGTGTTTTACTATTTTCTCTCTCACATTTTGAGTAACATTCATATTGTGCCGTTATCATCTCCCTATAAATATTACTTCGTAGTACTCAATAATGATTACTTACTAGAATACTAGGGACTTTTATAAGTAAATTAGTAATTTACAAAAAAAAAATCTATTATAAGGTCAATGGATGAACTATTTTATCAACAACTATGAAAATTTTGTTGATTCCACAAAAGTTGTCTCACTGATGTTATAAAGTTGGGAGGAGAAAGATCTGCTCGTAAATCTCGTTGCAAAAGATAGCTGAATATTGGAAAACTAATTGAAACTTAAAAATTAAAGGTAGCTGAAAATTGGGAAACCAAAAGGTAACTAATTATATAAGAAAATATTTGACATGGTAGCTCATTTTTGGTTAGATAGTGTAAGAGGATACAATATTATTTAATACTATAAATTGAAGAAGTAAAAAAGAAACATAAAATAGAATCACGTAACTTATTTCTTAAATATTACCCTATGTAACATTTCATTTCAAGTAACTTATTTGGTAAAATAAACTACTTGAAACACTTGGAAAAAATTAAGGTATCTGAAAATTTTGGTCATATAAACTACTTTGGTCAAATAAATTATCTGGAATGTCTTGCCAATAAAAACCTAAATATATTCTATTTATCTACATTGCACTAATAGAGAAATCGAACAGTATATAAAAACCAGAAAATAAAATTTGGAGATCAAATGAGATCCAACATTTTTATTTATCTCAACAAATTAATGAAATGTTGATTTTCTTTCGTCGGGATAAAACCCTTCATCTTCATGCATAGTTATTAGAGTCTCGATTCGAGATATCGATTCCATAATTCCGATCCAAATTAAAACATAATAAACGATACCAATCTTAGATTGAATCTTAGTTTTGTAAGTTCTTACGATAATATTACACTCTTACGATTCTACTAGGTATTCCAGTCTAATTACCAATATTTGCATTCAAAATAGAATCCCCACTTTAGCAACATTGCCTTCATTACCCTTTTAGCCTTTTTCATTTCTGCTAAAATGAGCTGAACGACCATGAACTGAATTAAACGAATGTGAGCTGAAGTTAAGTACATTAAATAGAGCTGAGTTGAAGTAAGACTTAAATTTGTGAAAAGATAAGCTAAATAGAACAGCTAAATAGAACTGACTAAAGTTAAACCAAACCGGACTGAATAGAGCCGATCTGAAATTAAACGGTCACCACTCTCCACCGATGGAGTAATTCATTTAAAGAGTTGATTATATTGAAGAATGTTGCACTGAATTAGACAATAACGAGAGATAATGTCAGAGATAAGTTCCCTCTTGGTTGTACCAAAGAAATCACCGCAAACAAAGGAGGTTTTAGATCTCAAGAGACAATGCAAATCCTTAGGGCTCTGATTTGCCATCTGTCAGACGATACACATATAACACTACTTTATTATTTTATGTCCAATTGTTCTTTAGACTACGGTATATTTTGATTCTGATGATCACAGATTTGGGTAAATAATACTTTGATATCTTAGAATTATTTGGGTAAATGATTGCATAATTTTGTTTTTATGGCAATATCTTTAGGTATATCTCAATCACAAATTCTCATTTGTGAGTTGTGACGGGACGACACTAACTTGCGACGGGTCAAGTTCTCACAAAGTGCAAGTGGAGGACAAATGAATTCCCCACTTGCACTCTCACTTGTTCTATGTGAGGACTTAACCTGTCACAAGCTTGCGACCAACGGCGGAGCCAGGATTTTAATTTAGGGGGGCGAAAATTTTTAGGGGGGGGCGAACGACTATTTTCATAAAGTACTTTTAAAAAATTTCGAAAAATTTCGCTAAAAACTTCGAAAATTTCAACCGTCAGGGGGGGCGACCGCCCCTGCTAGCCCCCCCTAGCTCCACCACTGCTTGCAACGGGTCGCAAGTAAGACTTTCTATATCTCAATTGATATACTATCATTATTTAATGATAAGAAGTGTTTACTAAATGTTTGTTTTACATTAACCGAGACTTTATGCAATCTCAAAACATTGATCAAGTTTTGTTTTTCATGATAAAACAACATATTTTAGTTTACATAAGGACAAATTTGTATGAGAATCACATTTGTAAATATTAAAGTAACATTATATAATCTCTCACGAAATACAAAGTAGTTGTTAAGATCACCTAGGATTTGAAGTTAACATGAGCGAATATTTTAACGGAATAAATTAACAATCGTGTAAAGTAAGACCATATTCTTTTCGACTGAAACACGATTACTGTTTTGCAAAACTGAATGGAACCGAGTTCTTTTCTAGGCCATGTTCTTTTCGGCTAGAACAAGCTGAACTGAATTAAATTAAGGTGAGTTGAAATGAAATAAACTAAATGGAACCGAGTTGAAGTGAATGCAGTTAAAGTAAAACTTACTTAATTTTGTGAAGATGAGTTAAACAAAATTGACTAAAGCTAAATGAAACCGGGCAAGTATTAATTTTCTTTTTGAAATTACCACTCCACCCTTATCATTAGTTACAAATACTTGAAGATAGCAATGCGATTCACCTCAATCACCTCCGATTCTATTAACAGTAGGTCTTGCTTAAGACGGGTCGGATCTTACAACGGGTATTTTGTGAGAGGAAATGGGTAGAGGGGACAAGGTGGGCTCCCCCCATGTGCTCTCCACTCACCCTTGATGGGTATTTTGTGAGAGAATATGGTATCCGTCTTAAGCTTATACCTCCGTCTGAAATAAGAATTTGTGTTCTATTAATTATTGATCCGTACAACCTGTTATAATCCTTATATTGGAACACTCCCTATATATACGTACACATACACTGACAAACATAGCAAATAAGAAATCAGTAAAGAAAGAGAGAAATATAAAAAAAAAATATAGAGAGAGATGAAGAGCAATCAAGCAAGATTAAACACGGGAAGGGTTGTACCTCTTCTCGGTCTTGGAACTTTCTCTATTTCTTACGACATTAATGAAACCAATCAAGCTATTAGAATGGCTCTTAAGGTATCACTTCTTTTTCGTGTTTTCGTACATATAAAACTGAGTGTTGTGAAATACTCCCTCCATTCAACTCCACACTACACTATTTCTTTATCACTCTTAAACAAAACCTCTTTCAGTCCCCGTCATTAATTTATATTTATTTTATTTTTCGCTTACAAAATAAAAAAAGATTGTAAATTATTTACTGAGATAAAAGAAGTAAGTTTCAGCCTTTTAATTTCTGCGCTAATTTTGAACGTTAAAATGAATATTTCCATGCAAGGATTATCTCATGTCCGATTTCCCATTGTCTTGTTTTTGTATAACGAGATTGTCAGGGTAATTTTATAATGACGAATGTGACGGGATCAAGGTCGTATTTAATGACCTTATTAGCTAAACTAGCCAATACCTACAGAGTATTACTTATATACTCCGTAGTAGCTATGTTAATTTATATAAGTGGCACAAAATCTTGTAAGCAAATGGGCTGAATTATGAAATTATTATAAGCTCTAAAAGAGTAAAAGGTAGACTATAGGCAATTAAATATTTAGTCTAGTTATCGAGTTACTCGTTTCATCAATAAATTGAGCTTAACTTGACTAGTTGACTCACGACCGTCCTGTTCTATAATTTGTGTTACGACAAAATTTGGCGACAAAATTTAACTTGTGCGCCAAAAATACAAAAATGCAGATGGGATACAGACATTTTGATACAGCAAAAATATATGGATCTGAAAGAATTTTAGGGCAAACTTTAATGGAGGCAATTAATGATGGCATAGTACAAAGAGATGAGTTATTTGTAACTTCTAAACTTTGGTCAAGTGATCACCATGATCCCGTTGCTGCCCTACAACAATCTCTCTTGTAAGCTCTTTCGATTTTTTTGTGTCGAATTCTCCTATAAGACTTCCTTATTATGAGTTCGGCTCACTATAAAGTAAAATACTTTTTATATCGCAGTGAATTGTTTACATTTATTTTATTTTGTGAAGGGAAAATAAAGTAAATATAAATTATTGACCAGAACGGTACTTAATATGAATTACAAATTATTTAATTAATAACACGGCTTCCAAATATATTTTAGTTTTGTTTATTATATTGTAAAGCTAAATCATTATAAACTAGGAGTATTTAATTATATGGGTAGTACGAAGTAATTTGAAGGCAATTGTGAGTTGTGACGATAAAACATTCGTATATTGTAACCTAAAAAATATGATTATTAATCTTTTAAATGGAAAATCGAGCCCGTGCAATGCATGCACGGGTATATGTAAGATGCTATTTTTAGTGTATTACTTATAAATTTTAAATCAATAATTCATCAAATTTTCTCATTTCTCATCCTTGTATTTTGAATGAATTGAAAAAAAAAATTGAAACTACAAAATTAATCAATTATTATTAATTAATAACGATTAATGTCATGAAATGTGTAATAATTTACAAGAATTATTTTTATTCTCCTAGAAACAAATGATATCGTTCTATAAATTCTCTCATCTTATAATGAAAATAGATAATTGTGTATCATAATTATACCTTTGTTATTTTAGTAATTTTTTTTTGGGTGAATCACAATTTCTCAAATTATTTAATGAAAAAGGTTGTGCGTTATCTTACTTATGATTTTCATTGTTTATAACTCCATGCATACTTATAAGGTATGAGTTTCTTATATCCAAAAATGGCGGTGGGTGTGAGATTGTACCCACCATTAGTATCAAATTAGAATAAACAAAAATAGTAAAAACTAAATTATGACATATTGTAAATGAAATCTATTATATATTGCAGTGGTGGCGCTAGGAGGACTAGCCCCCCTCCGGGAGGATGAATGTTTTGAAATTTATAGTTAAAATTTTCATCAAATTTCGAGTTTGCATTTTGTAGTTAGTCGTTCAGCCCTTCTAAATTTTTTCTCCCCCTAAGTTCAAATCCTAACTCCGTCATCGATTGTATGAGAAATTAAGCTTCAACCTCATACCAACCTGGTATAATACATGATTCCAAATTTATATCCACATACACGAAACAAACTTCCCCTTACTAGTTACTAGTATAACTATATCAGAATAGGGGTTAACTCTTACTTCCTCCGTTCCATTTGATTCTTTACGTTTGCTTTATACACGTACATCAATGCACGTTTTCGTTTGTTCATATCTTTAGTTACATACTATTAAAAAATATAAAAGTTTGATATTTATAATGCACTCGGTGAAACGTATTAAACAAGATTTCGCATTACTATCTTTTATGTTATATATTAGAAGTTGTATTCAAGATTATTCTCACTTGTAAATAGTGACCAAAAAGTAAACGTAAAGAATCAAATGGAACGGATGAAGTAATTTAAAAGTAACACAAAACTACATAAAAAATATATTATCCTAACAGTAGGTCTCCCTTGTGACGGGTCGGATCTTGCGACGGGTTTTTCCTCTAACAAAATGAGTAGAGGGAACATGTGGGGCACCCCCCATGTGCTTCCTCTTTTCCCTTAAATGGGTCATTTGTGAGGGGAAGTGGTATCCGTCGTAAGCTTGTGACGGATACTGACCGTCACAAACAAGAATTTGTGTTATCCTAATCAATTTTCTTTGAAAAGAAGGTAACTTGGAGTTGTTAGAAATGACTCAATTTTCCATTGTCCCCACTAGCTAAAGTAATACATCATCACACCTCCAATATGAAAAGCAATGATTAATTGATCAATTAGTCTTAAACAATAATTTGTGCTAATTGATTATGTAGATTAGTAAATGCCAATTTTCATATGTTTGAGTTAATAGAGATTGTCCTCTCGCAAGGCTACTTTTATCCAATAAGTCTCAAAAACGGATCTGGTAAATAACTATCCTACTATTTAAGTCAAATTCTCATTTCAGTGAATATGTTTAAAATTAAGATTGATAAATGTGAACATTTCTGGTAATTACAATTTTAATGTTAATATTTTATCATTAAATAGTCACTTTATATTATAAAATTATGACATCTTTCTCGTTTTAGCTTAAGAACTTCGTAAAAGAGATTACCCGATTACTTATATTTAATATATCGTTTTACACAATTATGGTCTTATGAGTAAGGTGAGTTTACATAAGCGTAATTGGGGAAAAAAGATTACGCATCGGATGTATTACCCATTTACCTCCTACCTTTCTAATTTTTGAGTTCACATATGTTTGTTTCGAGCGTTTATAATTTACAAGTTATATAATAATTTTTTGATGGAAAAACTCAAAAATTAATTTAATTTATAAGTAAAATTTTTGAACAATATTGTATTTTCTTAGCTTAATATTTAAGTAAACATGCTAAAAAAACTTTACAGTTAAAACTCAAATTCATTAAAATAATACCTTAAAAAGTTTATCATAAAACTCAGAAAATACATAATCAGATGTATTACCTCTGATGTATAATCCATGAACTGGCGTAAATGTTGGTGTTTGACTAAATTGAACAGAAATATGGGGATGGAGTACTTGGACTTGTACTTGGTGCATTGGCCAGTAAGATTCAAGTCATGTGCTGAATATCCAGTGCCAAATGAAGATGACTTTGAAGACTTGGACATGAAATCAACATGGGCAAAAATGGAGAAATGCATAGAATTAGGCCTTTGTAAAGCTATTGGTGTTAGCAATTTCTCCACCAAAAAACTTCAACATCTCTTAGATTTTGCTTCCATCCCACCTGCTGTTAATCAGGTTAGTATGTACAACCAAACACGAGTGAAAGACGGTCTCTCACAAAGTTAACAAGATGCCATTTTTTTCCGTATCCCTTTATACGCTTTTCGTAACCCTTTTGTTATACTAAAGTGTTATGTCAAATGTGAATATATAGATTGAGATGCACCCAATGTGGAGGCAAAACAAGCTTAGGAAATTTTGCAAAGAGAATAACATACATGTGAGTGCATATATGCCCCTTGGAGGCCCTGGAAATTCTTGGGGATCAACTTGGGTTATACAAGACCCTATTATACAATCTATTGCTAAGAAATACCAAGTTACTTCTGCTCAGGTATACCAATATATAATAAAGTCACATAATTTCATATAGTTTTTTTCCTCGGGTGTAAAGGAGTCACGGGGCAGGGGCGGATATGCTGCTGACGATATTTGAACTCAGGTCATGAATAGCACCTCTTATGATTTTACCAGTTAATGTAGCTGACATCTGCACATCATTTCATAAATATATAACGGAAAAATTACATAAAATTTCCTACCTACAAGTTTTTTTTAAATAACTACATATCTTATAGGACTTATAGACTTAGAAGTATTTACTTGAAAGAAAAATCATAGGTAATTTTTTCGCAATTATTAGTATAATTTATGATTACTTTATAACTTGTTTAATAATTTTGATATGAAGGTTGCTCTAAGATGGGGAATGCAAAAGGGAGCAAGCGTAATCGTAAAGAGTTTCAATGAAAATAGATTGAAAGAAAATTTGGGTGCTCTTGAGATCAAGTTAGATGACCATGACATGATCAACATTGAGAAAATGGTTGAACGAAAAATAATGAGAGGAGATCACCTTGTTAATACAACTACGAGTCCATATAAGACCGTCGAAGATTTATGGGATAATGAGATTTGAGTCGAGAATTAATTTAATTCTCGAACAAATTGATAACGAGTAGATGTGAAAATTAAGCCTTATGTCGATCGATTCATTACGATTAAGCCTATGTTAACCATGTATAATATGTCATGTAATGTGTATAGTACCTATTAAGATTTAGTGAAGCAAAAATAAAATCACCGCGGACCCAAATAAACTTTCAAAGTTGTGACGTTCACAAAATCTCAAATACGATTGTTGTATGACTCGCTCTTGTTATCAGTATACTTCTATGATGTACTAGTCCTTCGGTACGAGACCAGCTGAATGCTACGATACTTACGAGTTAGGAACGAAAGTACCATCACGACTTGATGAGACAATGTTTTTCAATTGTCGCGTTCATTTCAGTTAAATTGCTTGTTGCATGTAAATAAATAACGATTTTTCTAACGTGTGCACCAAATTTATCAATTAGCATGCATAATAGCCATTCCATATATTCAGATAGTATATATCATAAAAAGGGATAATATAACAATTGACAGTGCGAAAAAATAGAGAAAGCACATCTAAATATAGATGAACATAGACCAATTCTTCTATTTTGCAACTCTTTCATGTCCATCTTCATAGATTTCACCTAAAACATAAATAAAATAAACATTTTTTAATTTAATTTCGAGGTTAATTATCGTAATTACTAGTGTAGCATGGTTTGATTAACCTTCAGGCTTCATGAATGAAAATAAAATTAGGATAGTATAAGAAGAGATAATAATAATGTCGTCGTCAGATCCGCCTAAGAAGGCAATGCGGAGCCAGGGGAGCTCGGGGAGTACTAGCTCCCAAAACACTCAAGCCTCGACTGGAGGCGGTGGTGGGGGCGGTCAAGGAGTCAAGTTTGCTAGGCGAACGTCGAGTGGTAGATACGTAACTGTGTCTAGGGAAGACCTAGACATGTCAGGGGATTATTCAGGGGACTATATGAATTATACGGTGCATATTCCTCCTACGCCGGATAATCAACCTATGGAGAATAATTCATCTGTTGCGACAAAAGCCGAGGAACAATACGTGTCAAATTCGTTGTTCACGGGCGGGTTTAATAGTGTCACACGTGCACATTTGATGGATAAGATGACGGATTCTGAGGCGAGCCAACAAGACAAGGACGCAAGACGTAGAGCCGGGTTTTGTCAAATGCCGGTTTGTGATGGTAAGGCTATGGTTGATGATAGGGGCAATCCTATGTATCCTTGTGAATGCAGGTACGTACGTAACTTGCTTTGTTCTGTGTAAAACCGTTTCATACAAAATTGCATGTATGTCGTTTTGCATTGAAATGTTCGCTCCTAAATGTAATTAAAGGCAACAAAATGTCGCTATTTTGTAATGAGAAGTGATCATTTAATAACAAAATGTTACACGGCTAATATTGTTCACATTTTATTAGAAAATTGTTTTGTTAATTTTTTAAAATTGGCAAATTTTATCGTAAAGAGTCCATTTTCTACATCTTAATTTCTGACGGAAAAGGTCGGTCTTAAGGGGGACTTGCTGGTAATTAAATGTGTTGATCTTTTTGAGGTTTGGTCAATGCAGATTTAGGATATGCAATGACTGCTTCATAGATGCTCAAAAGGGAAACGGGGTATGCCCAGGATGTAAGGAACCATACAGGCTAGGCGATTACGACGATGAGCCCAATTTCTCAGGTGGGGCGCTACCATTGCCTGCACCAAACAAGGAGAATGGAGACCGTCGTATGACAAGCCAGAAGAAAACCGGCGATTTTGACCATAACAAGTGGTTGTTCAATGAGACTCAAGGAACTTATGGACACGGCACGGCTTATTGGCCTCCTGAGGACTCTTCTGATCGAGATTCGGGTGGTGGCATGGGTAATGGCATGATTGATGGTATGGATAAGCCCTTTAAGCCTCTTAGCCGAATCGTTCCTATTCCTAGTGGGATTATTAGCCCTTACAGGTTAGTAATCGGGTTCGACTCATTTTACATTTGTGTCGGGTCATTTTACATTAATAGTCTTCTTCTTACCTATCGATATGACGATATTGATGCTGACGGGATTTGAACCCTGGTCATGAGTACAACCGCTAGTAACTTTACCAGCTAAGCTAATTGACATCTGCATGGTAACGACTAACGACTAAAGAGTATGGAAATTAGATAAATAAACTTAAAATTTTCCAAATGATGATCATATTCTTACCAAATTGTTGCAAAGTTTTGATAATTTAATTTGTATATACACTATTATACTTGTAATATTGCATAACATGTAAAATGTTGAATTGTTTCAGGCTACTAATTGTGGTGCGGCTAGTTTTTTTGTGTTTATTCTTAGTATGGAGAGTACAACATCCTAATGAAGATGCTGTTTGGCTATGGCTTATTTCTATAGTATGTGAAATTTGGTTTGCTTTCTCATGGCTTCTTGACATTATTCCTAAAATTTGTCCTATCAACCGGTCCACTGACCTCGACGCGTTACGAGAAAAGTTCGAACTCCCCTCCCCTTCGAACCCAACCGGTCGGTCCGACTTACCCGGGATCGACCTTTTTGTATCGACGGCCGCCCCCGAGAAAGAACCGCCTCTTGTAACGGCTAACACTATACTTTCAATCCTGTCTGTTGATTACCCTGTTGAGAAGATTGCTTGCTACGTGTCGGACGACGGAGGGGCCCTCTTGACATTTGAAGCAATGGCTGAGGCTGCTAGTTTTGCGGAATTGTGGGTCCCATTTTGTAAGAAACATGATATCGAACCGAGAAACCCTGAGACGTATTTTTGTTTGAAGGGTGATCCGACGAAGAATAAGCTTAAACCCGATTTTGTTAAGGATAGGAGGAAAGTTAAGAGGGAGTATGAAGAGTTTAAGGTTCGGATAAATGGGTTACCTGATTCTATTAGGAGACGGTCCGATGCATTTAATGCGAGAGAGGAAATGAAGATGATCAAACAAATGAGGGATAATGGAGCGGAACGGCCTGAACCTATCAGGGTTCAAAAGGCTACGTGGATGGCGGACGGGACTCATTGGCCCGGTACTTGGGTTGTCCCTTCTAGTGACCATGCTAGGGGTGACCATGCAGGTATTCTTCAGGTATGCTAATCATTTTACCTTATGTTATTCTTTCGATATTTTGAGTTCGATTCATTACATTTTAAAAATATGTGACGAGATATTGAGAAATCAATCAAACATTCAACATCGATAATTAGTACTCTATAGAACGTAATATTTCTGATTTAAATCATCATATATTGTGAATGGAAAGAAGTATTGTGAACGGAATAACAACATTGCAGGTTATGTTGAAGCCACCACCTCCTGATGCAGTAATGGGATCACCAGATGGCAAACTTGTAGATTACGAGGACACTGATGTACGCCTTCCTATGTTTGTATACATGTCACGTGAGAAGCGGCCTGGCTATGATCATAACAAAAAGGCGGGAGCCATGAATGCGTTGGTACGGACGTCTGCTATCCTGTCAAATGGACCCTTCATGCTCAACCTTGACTGTGATCACTACTTCTACAATTGTAAGGCCGTTCGAGAAGGAATGTGCTTTATGCTTGATCGAGGAGGGGAAGATATTTGCTACATTCAATTCCCTCAACGGTTTGAAGGTATCGATCCTTCTGATCGATATGCCAATCGTAACAATGTGTTTTTCGATGGCAATATGCGTGCACTTGATGGCCTTCAGGTTTGAGCTTTTGTCTCTTGACCTGACCCGAGTAATGAATAGATGGACCGAGCAGGGTGTCCTTTGACTGATATTCTTTGATCTTAACACAGGGTCCAGTTTATGTGGGAACCGGTACAATGTTCAGGCGGTTTGCCTTATATGGGTTCGACCCACCAAATCCAGATAAAACGATCATCAAGGATTCGGAGACCCAAGCACTGAAACCAACAGACTTTGATCCGGACTTGGATGTGAATCTTCTGCCTAAAAGGTTTGGAAATTCAACAATGTTGGCAGAGTCAATTCCAATTGCTGAGTATCAAGGACGTCCTTTGGCTGATCATGCTGCGGTCAAGTATGGACGGCCTCCAGGTGTTCTTAGGGTCCCTCGCGAGCCACTTGATTCTACCATTGTCTCTGAAGCTGTCTCGGTTATCTCTTGCTGGTACTCCCCTTTATTTTCGCTTGCCGGGGCTGATGTAATATTTATATTTTTGGTATTACTCAATGATCTCATATGTCGGCAGGTATGAGGACAAGACAGAATGGGGAGACAGAGTAGGATGGATCTATGGCTCAGTGACAGAAGATGTGGTGACAGGTTACAGGATGCACAACAGAGGATGGCGGTCCGTGTATTGCATCACAAAGCGAGACGCCTTTAGGGGATCCGCTCCAATCAATCTTACAGACCGACTTCACCAAGTGCTACGATGGGCCACAGGGTCAGTCGAGATCTTCTTCTCACGAAACAATGCCTTCTTAGCCTCACGTCGCCTTATGCTCCTACAACGATTGGCCTACATTAATGTCGGCATTTACCCTTTCACCTCGATTTTCCTCATCATGTACTGTTTTCTTCCGGCTTTGTCTCTATTCTCTGGACAGTTCATCGTCCAGAACGTAACCATCACTTTCTTAGTCTATCTTTTGATAATGACAATCTGCTTGATTCTATTGGCCATCTTGGAAGTCAAATGGTCTGGTATCGAGTTAGAGGAATGGTGGAGGAATGAACAGTTTTGGCTCATTTCTGGTACTAGCTCTCACCTTGCAGCTGTTGTTCAAGGTCTTCTGAAAGTCATTGCAGGTATTTTTCGCTTCTACTTTTTTTATCGAGATGGTTATTTTAATCTTGGTAAATGGGTAACTCGAATTGGGTCATTTTTAGGTCGATAGTAGTAGCCTAGTAGGATTGTGCATTTTTTTTTTGACAAATGTAAATGTAATTTCAAATTGGTCATTTCGGATTGTTTAGAGTTATTATGGGGTCGTGATTTAATATCTGTTTAGTCGTGTTTGTGCCACCTATCTTTCAAGTACTACACTTGATGAATGGACATTGAAATATGTCTTGTTATATGTATAGGTATCGAAATCTCGTTCACATTGACCTCAAAATCATCAGCAGAAGACGAGGATGATGTATTCGCAGAGTTATACCTAGTAAAGTGGTCATCTCTAATGCTCCCGCCTATAGTAATCGCAATGGTGAACATCATAGCGGTTTGCTATGCATTCGCTAAGACGGTATACAGCACAGTCCCGGCATGGAGCAAGTTCATAGGGGGTGCCTTCTTTAGTTTTTGGGTGTTGTGCCATTTGTACCCTTTTGCTAAAGGGTTAATGGGAAGAAGAAGGAAGACACCTACCATAGTGTTTGTTTGGTCTGGCCTAATTGCAATCACTATTTCTTTGCTTTATATTGCTATTAATCCTATCCAACCTTCAGCAACTACAGGTGGATCAGGGTTCACCTTCCCTTAATAATATATATGTAATTTGAGCAGAAGGTTTCCCTTCAGACGATAATTTTTGTCTAAAGGCTTCAGATGGGAATATGTAACCCATTTACAGCCAAATATCGCTTTGTTTAAATGGCAACATTTTTATGGTACAAAATGTTATGGTCATATTTCACCATAAAAGTGGTGACAAAAGCCCGTTTGAAGATTTCTGGCGGAAGTTCTCGTCTGAAATGAGAATTTGCGGTAATTTGAGAGATATGTTGTTAATTGTTGTTACTTAATGATTATTAGATGTAATTGTAGTAATAGATAATTAGATTTAGGAGTTGTTTGGTTAGCTATGGTACAACTGTACAAGTGCTAATCGGAAGTAAAAAGACCCTTATTCTGATGTCTTTTAATTTCGAGTATAATTTTTAATGTAACGTATGTGATGGAAATTTTGACACTAGATTGTCCAATAAATATGTTAATTTAGTAGATTCGGAATAAATAGTAGATTCGGGAGAAATAGTAGATTGATCAACCGATATGTTAATTTAATGTGTTTGATAATAAGTTGTAGAAAATAAATTACTCCTTATCATGTTTCATCAACTACGGTTTACGGTGTATTTACTCGCTAATGACTATTCCACTAATGAAATTTAGTAACTCTATTACTGTAAGATTGTCTATCTCATTGTATGCGACACCTCTAATTAGTAAACTATAATGTATTTACCGGGTAACAACACTTCCACTAATGAAATTTAGCAATTCTATTAGGGTAACACCGTCTCCGATGCGTTCGCCAACCGCAATTCTTCCCCTTTTTATTTGTTCCCCACCTACAACCACGATTTCTGTAAAGTAATTAACTCTTATACATACTCGAAAGTCCTTTGTAAATTAAATAAAATATGATAATTAACTTACAAAAATACTACGGAGTACTTCTTAATTTCTTATAGTGACTTACGAACTTAAGAATTCAAAAGAGATAGACTTGCCGCAAATTTGTAAACGAACTATATTAATAAAACATGTTATTAAATCCGCGGAACTTTCGCTACCAATATTTGCTATTTAAACTCTAACTCTATTAATGGTCAAACAAAATTATAATCTAATTTTATAATAATAAAGTTTTCACTAAGATGTTCTTGTTTGATTTTTTAAAGTCAAAGTTTCAAAATATAATATTTTAACTAAATTAAGTTAGTATTACTGAACAATACCATGCTCTTTGTCTCCAAAAACTCTTCCATAAAAACTCTTCCATGTTTTACTATATAGTTGTACGTTTATGAATTATCTTTCAACTAGTTTTAAACCTGTGCAGAAAATGCACGGGTTGTAATTAATAAAAGGCCTTATTATTTGATACATGATTATAGTTGACTTTTCTTTATTGTTATCGTTAAACAAACAACAACTTGAATGTATTAAAGTAAAATATAAGTATATGTATATAAGTAGTAGTATGTTTTTATAAGATAAATTTTAAATTCACGTTCAATTAAAAATCGATAAAAATATAAAATATTTTGTTAATATAACGTGATTTTCATACATTCAAACCAATATAATAATTTTAACCAATATAATGAACAAATAAATATCTTATATCAACGGGAATGAAAATAACTGTATGTTCTCGGAAAACATGTCTTACCCTTTAATGTTTAGAGCCAAAAAATTCAAAACATAATATAATTTCTTACGGAGTATACATACACTATATATTTTGAAACTTATACTATGGTTTTTGTATTAGAAATTATTATTAGTACTTGTGTCATTTGTATGCAATTATGTAGTTTATTTATAATATTCTTAATTGTAATATGTAATTTTTTGAGTGTAAATTTTAATTCTAGGGAATGTAATAATTTGTGTTTGTAATATTTTTAAATGGGTGTGCAAATGGGATTAAATAATGTTACTCGTATTAAACTATGTAATTATTCGTTAGATGTTATGTTTAATAAAATATAGTGTAGTGTAATATAACACAGTGAAATAATTAATGAAATTAATAAAAGTAGGAGAGAGTAAATAAGGAGATAGACTAATTAATTCTTAAGCATAAACATGGGGGTCCTACATCACTAAAAATTTGATAAATCTTTTTTTTTTTCATCGACCAATAAGAACGCTTTAAATGTTTTCGCTTTTATATATAGTAGATATCCCACCATCTCAGATTCTCAGCCAGACAATTAACTCACTTACTTTTATCATATGTGGTCTTTATTGTTTATTCTATACTTTTTAAATCGTAATTATTTACATATTAAAAGGTAATTATAAAACAGAAAGAATAAAATCTTATTACTATAAAGATCGCCAAAGGTGAAATAGAATGATAAAAGGTGTAGAATAGGGCCGGTCAAAAGGACGGACCGGGCTAGGTTGGGCCCGACCGGGTTTGGACTTTGCACCCGAAACCGGCCCGCTTTTGGGAGCGGGTCGAGCAAGGCGGGCAATATGTGACCCGAGGGGTAGGTTTTGAGCGGGTTCAGGTTTGGGGCAGGTGGGATTGAATATTACAGACCAAAACCGACCCGGGATAGTGACCCAAATGTTTGACCAGTCTAGTGTAGAGAGACTAGAGAGCCGAGTCTAAAGGACATCATCAAACTGTCCAAGCTTGAAAGTTGAAAGTTAAAACAATGATGCCATGCATTACGTAAATTTTGATGAAGGGTAGGTTGGTTGAAAATGATCATCTTGAAAATATAATCATATTATAAATTTATAATAATAAAAAATATCGTTTTTTAACAAAACAATCAATTTTTTCTATCATATAATAATGATATGTTGGAAATAGGGGCTTTTATGCCTTTGAGCCTTTTTCTTACTATCCCACATAGGAGAGGAAAGGAAGTGTGTATGTGTTTATATACACACCACTTCCCTTACTTATCACTAGTGGGTAAAGAGGGTT
Organism: Heliosperma pusillum; assembly: GCA_022085475.1. Lineage (NCBI taxonomy): Eukaryota > Viridiplantae > Streptophyta > Magnoliopsida > Caryophyllales > Caryophyllaceae > Heliosperma > Heliosperma pusillum. The sequence goes on from JAIUZE010075019.1 coordinate 227,307, forward strand.
TTTTGTAGAGACTCTGCGAGGTGCTTAATTCAGCTCGCACACGCGCGCGTGCCTGAGCCCGGCCCGGATTTGGGATTTGGGAATCGCCTGCAACGGGCTATGCCTATCTTTTTGGGCCGAGTGAGTATGTTGTTGTTGTATCTGTTTTGCAACAGAACTGGTCAAGTGTCTGTTAGTTGGTGAGTATTATGCTCCTGTTCTTCAGGATTGACTGCTGCAGTTTAGTGGGTAAAGGGGGTCTTTTGTAGAGACTCTGCGAGGTGCTTAATTCAGCTCGCACACGCGCGCGCGCGCGTGTCCGAGCCCGGCCCGGCCCGGATCCGGGATTTGGGATTTGGGATTTGGGAATCGCCTGCGGCGGGCTATGCATATCTTTTTGGGCCGAGTGAGTATGTTGTTGTTGTATCTGTTTTGCAACAGAACTGGTCAAGTGTCTGTTAGTTGGTGAGTATTATGCTCATGTTCTTCAGGATTGACTGCTGCAGTTTAGGGGCACGTTTTCTGCTTCCTGAACTGCTCCAGTCGGCTATAAATACAGCCTCTGATCTCAGGTTTATACACAACAAATCAACACAAACTCTTCTCTTCTCCTCTCTTCTTCTCTATAATTTCTGGGTAAAGCAATACGATCTTTCCAGGCCTGTCAGTCTCGAGTGGGCGAGTCTGAGGGGTAGCAGTAGTGTAATCCTTGGGGAACTATCGGTCATTAACTGATCGCCACCACGGTCGTACCGGAAAATAGTTTTCAAGGCAGTGGCTCATTTCCACGTCACTATTTACGTCGGTACAACTAATCTCTGTTTTTATTGTTTCGGCATTTTTCGTCTTACAATGGTATTATATAAGTTGACGTGCATTATATTCTTCCTCTAATCACTCATTTATCAGTTATTAGAGGTCATTCAAAATGGTGAAAGCTATCAGAGTCCATGAATATGGCGGCCCACAGGTTTCTTCTTTTCTCTGTTAATCACGTTTTTTTAAACTATATTTTGGTCTATTTGCGGTTTTTTGTACTACGATAAACTGTAACTAAAATACGGAATATTCAGTTACATATAACCCATTTTCAAATGGGGAGTTGCAAACAGTGGTGGAGCTAGGGGAGGCTAGCAGGGGCGCTCCCCCTCGCGGTTAAAATTCTCGAAGTTTTTAGCTAAATTCCCGGCATCCAACTAAGCGAACTAAAATTAGAACTAGACCAAACAGAAACAATCAACAAGACGTCACTTCTTGAAAGGTGGATAGTAATCTTCAAATTGGATTGGTTGCGCCTCACATCTTTTAGTCTTCTTACCTGCAATAATAGTCTTGGAATACGTGCAAAGAGATGTTAATGAATCGTTGTAACTTGTAAGTTTGCTTCACTTGCCCTGTTTTTTTTTTTTTAATGACGAATGGACTTGCAGTCGTTACTTTTTACCAGGTGAGAACACATATGTGTGATAGGTAAATCCCCTTTTAACTGAGAACTGACTCGAAGTTTGGAAGGCATTGGCCGAGTCATAAATAACCTTACCGGATTGTTTTTTAAGGTCTCGAACTTAAGAGTTAAGACCCTGGGATTTTCACCCCAATTTCTGACTAAGAGACGGAATTAAGATAATGGCATGGCGGCTGTAGGTACTAAAATGGGAAGATGTAGAAGTTGGCGAGCTAAAAGAGGGTGAGATTCGTGTGAGAAACAAAGCAGTCGGACTCAATTTCATCGATGTCTATTACCGTAAGGGAGACTACAAGCCTCCTACGTTACCCTTCATACCAGGTTTACTCCCTTTTCTAGCCTTTATGCTATTCCGATTTCAAAGTTGTCTTTGAGGAATAATTGTTTTTTCTTTTCTTTTTGTCATTGGTTTGTTGTTGAGTTTGACAGGAATGGAAGCAGCAGGGGAAGTGGTTGCTGTAGGTCCAGGATTAACCGGAAGGCAGGTGGGAGATGTTGTCGCTTATGCTGGTAATCCGATGGGTTCCTATGCAGAGGAACAGATACTTCCTGGAAGCAAAGTCGTACCTGTCCCATCGTCTATTGATCCTGTTATTGCTGCATCTATCATGCTCAAGGGTTTGACGGCTCATTGTTTAGTTCGTCGTAGCTTCAAGGTTTGTTCACTTCCATCTTTTGTCCTTTCAACTTGTTGCCCATGATATTCTATTACTCCTACACTCTCTGACTTACGAAATCTTAGGTTGAAGCTGGTCATACAGTCCTTGTTCATGCCGCTGCAGGAGGAGTAGGTTCTCTATTATGCCAATGGGCGAATGCACTTGGTGCGACTGTCATTGGTACTGTTTCGACAAAAGAGAAAGCAATCCAAGCCAGAGAGGACGGGTGCCACCACGTCATACTCTACAGCGAGGAAGACTTTGTGGCTCGTGTGAATGAGATTACAGCGGGGCAAGGGGTAGAAGTTGTCTATGATTCTGTTGGAAAGGACACTTTTCAGGTAGTCGCCTTTTTCCTGTCTTTCAACCTGGAAGAGCACTTTACCTTCTCATACGAGTTATCTAGATCATAGTATTATAATATCGGTGTCAGTCGCAGTATGGTTTGACGTGGTCTGATATCACTAAATGCGGCCAAAACTGCCTTAAAAATGCGGTAAGTAGAAGTCATTGAGTTTCAAAACAACCTCGAGAGTTTTGACATGAATGCCCAAAAATGGCGACAAAGTTGACGGCTTTATTCGTCTCACGGAATCTGTGTTTTAGTACTAGTACGAAGTATTGCTGAAATAAAAAGTTTTAAAACTAGAATTGCAATTTGTGAATTGTGATCGCAGGGATCATTGGATTGCTTGAAACTACGTGGTTGCCTGGTAATATTTGGCATGTCGTCAGGATCACCTGATCCTATTCCATTGTCAGCACTGGCCGTAAAATCCCTTTCCCTAACAAGACCGTCGCTTATGCATTACACCGCAATTCGAGAGGAACTACTTGAAGCAGCCGGAGAATTATTTGAAAATGTGGCTAAAGGTGTCTTAAAGGTTCGTGTTAATCACAAGTATCCACTTTCTCAAGCAGCCGAAGCTCATTCAGCCCTTGAGAGCCGGCTAACAACCGGGTCGATTGTGCTCATACCAGATGGTTCTATGTGATGCTGTATCCTACTTCTGAGGCTATATATGCAATTTGTAATGTATGATTTGCGGTGAGAGCAAGTACAAATAGATTTCATCATTTTCAGGAGACAATAATTGCTCTTTCTTGAACAACCTTTTCTTGTTGTGTCTACTTATGTGGTCATGAGACAATATGCATCATCCAGGCGAGCATTATCTTCGGTAATGGTACATTTTTCCGATATTTCTAAGCCTCTTGAAAGGACGAAGAAATTGTACAAGCATACAAAGAACTTTTGAATTTCGATGCAGGCTGCGAGAGCAGTACCATTTACAGTCATGTATATGAAGACACCAGGGGAACATATCTAAGGTCGGTTTGACTGTCCTAAATCCCAACTATGGCAGAATGTATTCAAGCAATTCATACTGACCAAAAGCCATTTAATCAAACTCAGTCTAGTTTAGCATCATGTCCATGGAATTTAATTTTAGTCTGAGAAACTGATCAGTCGTAGGTTGACCTCTGTCGTTAAGCAATTAATAAAGCCGAACACTGTCTCAAAACGTGGTTGAAGTTGATACCTCTTTAGTATACAGCATTGCGGCCTAAATTAATGATATAATCGTGACATTTAACTTACGGAATTCGAGCAAACCAAGAATAGCGAACCAAAGATGAACAAACAGTACATCTTTGACGATAAATCAGTATCTAAGGATTTTTATAGCTACAATTCTACAAAGCAATCCTTTCCTCGCCACAGCAGACTAAGAGAAGTTACACACTGGCAAAATGTCGCAGAAAAGAAGGGTAACAAATGTTTCCAGAGTTGGAACTTCAACATCCATTACAGTCACGCTGGCTTCTGTAGCTATTGACCTTAAGCAAGGAATGTAACTTCATCACCAATTGGAACCGCCATCAGCTTCACGGGATTGATAGAAATCATTTGGCTTTACAATGTTGACATCTTCAAATTCATTGTCATCTGGAAGCAAAAGAAATCAAAGGTCGGAAAAATTTAGGATTAAAGAAAGTAGCTGAACATAAATAAAAACTAAAATGAAGATAATGTATGTTCCAACTGATCACAGAAACCCTAAAACCAGACAAATATAATTTAGTGGTCTCTGATTCAGTCAATGCCAATTTCAAGTCTTTATCTGCAAGAACGTCCCATATGTGCGTGCAGTGGATTCAATCTCAGTTATAATATGCAGAATGTCCAACAGGAGCGTCAGACTAAAAACGCTACGCTTGACCTTTGGATGGAAATTACCATCATAAAGAGCTGCGGGTTCAGCTACCAACAAGACCTCGGCAGAAAAAAAATACTAAATAGTGAACGAAAGAGCCCTTGAATTTGCCCACATACATCAATCGGAATTCCAACCAGAAATGTGTCATTTCCCTCGACTCCAGAGTTTTGTATATTCAAACTAGAGACTAAGGCTGCTTGGATTAAAGAGCAATCAATGTCAATATTGTCAAATAATAGTTGTAATGGAGATGGGAGAGAGGAGGAATGGGGTGGTGGCCGACAGACAAACTAAAGCATCTATAAATCTAGGCGGAAGACGACTAACCTTCCCCCCTCAAAATGCGGGTGCACCACATAATTGCTAACTAAATGCCACAGGACATACAAAATGGCCGTCCATGACCCTTGTTTATATTTCTACCATGCCCTATTACACCACCATCATAAGGCAATACCAACTTTACCACCCACCAGAACTCTCATCATTTCCTTCTGTTGCCCACAAGCATGCATCTGTGATTTCCGTCAACCCTACTCATTTAAAATAGTTCCTGACACTCTGTTTTCTTAACAAAGATGGTGCCACGGTATTTTAATTTATGCATGGAGAAATACATCGGAGAGACCTGCTCAGTAGTTCCAACAATTTGCCATACATAATGTAAGCAAATGCCTTATTTCCAGCTCAACAAAACTAGTTTTATAAACAAACATCCATAACAAATCATGTTTCCTTCCATTTCATTAAGTTAGGACTTGTGATAGCAAGAGCACTGCCTAGGTAATCGTTGGGCACCACAATTGACATCAATTCCATAAGAATGAGTGAATAACCAAATTCAAATTGCTTTCCTTCAGGCAGAAAAAGGCTTGTCGCCAAATAAAAAGTAAGAATTTCAGGTAATAATCTTTACTGGACGCTGAAAACCTCAAAAACCTTTCAGCCAGCGAGCAATGGAACCAACTAAGCCCAGCTGGGGTTTGGTGGCACTGACTGTGACGTGTGTAAACGTCTCTGGTGATGAGTTTGAAGATTGGTACGAAAAAAAGGTTGAGATTTGCTTAGTTTGACTGCTGAAATTTTAAAATTAGAATCAGAAAATGGAAAGCAGGAACAAGAAGAGAACCTTTTCTCAACGTCAAGGCAACCACAGCGTCATTTTCAACCTAAAAACGAAGAACAACACTCAGTTTAATTATACTCAAAAGTGCAACTGGCATCATTCAAGAATTTGGTGCTGGGTTATACGGTTAACAGAACAAATTTGCCAATTAAACAACGTTTTTTGTCACTACCTTCTGATCAGCCAAAGTCTTAGCATCATCCAGAACATCTCCAGTATCTGCAATAATCAGCCGTTGGTCATTAACTGGCTGATCTATGAGGCCATGTAATTTCTGCTTAATCTCTAGCACTGTTTCAGTTGGATCACACTGAATGAAGTAGGTCGTTGTGCTACGCTTAACACGAATATACATAGCCTGAATCAAACAGCCAAACATAGTGAAGCACGAATATACATCACACAGAAATCCCAAATGCAGAGATGTTACACAAATTCAAGTTACATCATAAATAATCAATGCTAGCTCAACTGGACAGATATGTCCGAAACTAAAGCCATTACATCATCAAGTTACGTCCATACAGGCTGTTACAAACTAGATAATCGCTTTCAGGAGAATCCGCACATATCCCTCATCATGTTTTACATATTACAATTTCCCCCATCAGAATTTACAGTTTACACATTATAGTTTCGAACTTCGAAAAGACGGAAACTTTCTCAAGAATTCAGCATACCCAGACCCCAGTCATCCACTAAATTACTCGAGGCAAATTCACTTACACAATACATGAATCATATCACACTCTATCGGTTTTAAGTTTAAGACGGGTCAAATACTAATGGTAGTAATAAAGACAAAACTTTTGATATTTACTAGGCAACAAATGGGGTGATTTGGTATATATTTGGCCCGTCTTAAGCCTAAGACGGGTAGTTTTCGTCTTAAATGAGAATTTGTGAATATCAATTATACCCACTTCCTAAATATCATAAAAATCATAAACCCATATAACAAAGTACAAATCAAACATAATTTGAGCTCTCAAATTCAATCTTACAAACAGTTCTTACTCTGGTTTATTAAAATTACATGATCAATGGTTTTAAGTCAGCCAAATCCATATACATATTGACAATATTATGAAGAACAAATTAAAACCATGAATCCAGTTTTTAAATAAAAAGGATAAAATTGTAAGATTATAATATAAGGAGTATTAATTGTTTACCATCTTCTGAAGGGAAAAAATCCCCTGATAAAGAGCAAAGCTGGTAAATTGACTGAATTTGCTGCACAATTAATACAATAAATCGTAATTAATTAACAAAAAGTGGGAAATAAGTAAAATTAGTTGACAAAATTAAACAATAATTAATGGAAATTAAGAATGTTGGTTTTATTGAATGTCACTTACCCAATTCCAATCACCAGCAGCCGCTTGAGACGCAATCCTCCACGTTTTCGAACCTTCAATTGTTGGCCTCTCTATTTTCGAGTTCGTACCTGTTTATGAGTCATAAAAAGTTAGTTATCGAAGACGGACTATCTGTCTTAAAGACCGGGATCGAGTTGTCTCTCAGAAAAGGGTAAGTTGGAACCCATTTGCCTCTTTGTGAGGTGTTCATTGAAGACGAGATATGCTCGTCTCCAGTGTCTTGTAAATGGCTTGAGTTATACGGAGTATATGGGGTTGTTAACATCGAAAACGTTTTTGTAACTATCGACGACGTTTTGGAGCAATTTTCGAGTTACGTTTTGCAGGCTATACTTTAGAGTTTACTCACTGCACACATGGTAAAAAAAAGGGGTAACGGTTGTGAATTCTATTGTTAACCAAAAAAACAAGGTCGACCAATCTGAAACTTAAAAATTCACATTTTTTTATAAGGTAAAAAAACTAGATTGATCTTTTAGGGTATGACCAACCTATCTTATCATTTCGAATTAGGGAGGTAAGTTGAAGACATTGACTTTTAAACCACCTCGAAAGAGTTGGACAAGAATGTCCAATACAGGCCATGAAGTCGGCAACTTTGTTGGCCTCACGGAAACAATGTTTATTAATCACTTCCTCAGAGAAATAAAGGTCGACCCTCACATCTTTGATAATACTTGAAATTTCTCACAGAATTTGTCAAGTACTAGTGTACTACGTATCGAGTTAATAACAAATATATCATTACTAATAATATTTTAACGAAGGGTACCTACGATTGCCACCAAATTTCTCCATTACTAATAATATTTCTAACGGAATCTTTTTTATCGGGATTGTTGATATCCTTATGTCTAGTTTTATTCCAGATCATAATGTTATTATTACATAAAGTAATATGTTTGTTAATATTGATCTGAACATTATTAAAAATAAGTCATTCCTATGGAACCACATATTCCACCATACAAAAACAGTTTTAATAAAATCATACTTTGGAATCAAGTTTTTAAGATGATTAGTTTCATTAAAAAAACTTTGACTTGAAAAATTATCATAAATTGACATACCTAATAAAAATATATCTGATGCACTAGTACAAAATTGGACATTATTAAAAATTCGCATTTGATCATCTACTTAAGCACTATTTTTATCACCAAAAAATATATAATTGGCATACCTACTAATTTTCTAAAGAAGGTTAAGTTTATAAAATAAAGCAAGTAAGAAATAACAAAACATTATAGGTACTAAGGGAATTATGATCCTCTCCATTTATTTCTCTTCATTTCTTCTCATAAACCCATTAAATAATATATTTTCCTTTGCACTCATTAAATTTTTATTTCTATGCATAAATTTGTAATCGTTCGATGCAGACATAATGTAAATCATACTACATTTTATAAGTAGCATATCGTTCTTTCTAAATCTCTCCATTATCTACTCATGCACTAGTGACTAGTAATAACTAATAAGCACACAATACTAACTTCGACGTTCCTTTCCTATGGACTTATTTCATCATGTACACAAATTAAAGACCATGAGAATATCTGATAGGTAATTCTGGACTAATATGAAGCATAGGTTAGACTAAGGAGTAGTGATCGAAATTAGATCGAAAACTCTTTATGTGCAGCAATGGGGCATGAGAAAGCTATAATAAAACATTTCAATTCTTTTCCACTCTTTTAATGATAAATTACAAAATTGTTAAGTTTGCCGATCCTTACTCTTTCCATTGTTTAGTTCAAATTAAACTCTTATACAGTTACTTTCCAGCTTCATCGATCTAATAAAGAGACAAAAGAATATTATAATCATTTCCAACAACTCATTTTACAGTAAAGCAAGTTGTAAACTACTAATATGCCTTTCGCGATACAATATTCAAACTATATAATTATGTAAACTCATTTGCAATGTGGAGTGATCAGGAATAATCAGTAATGCACGAAAGACAAGAAAACATCAAACTGTAATATTTTGAATAAGATCAGTTTAAATTAACTAAATGACCCAATAAGTTTATTGACAGTTAAATGGATTAGAAGCTAAAACAATATGCAATTTATTTTCACATAGTTTTCTGTGTTTGTTATTTCACAGTACATTAATTAAACAAATAGATCTTACTACAAATGTTGTTGTCAGCTCAGCGGTAAACTCTCAGCACCCATTTTTCTAAACGAGATCACGGGTTCGATTCTCTCCCAAAACATTCCCCAAAATTTTAATTTTTCACCGGAACCCTAATTTCCAACGCCGAATCTCGCCGGAATATTCTCCCGTCAACGTAAACTCCATGGATTCTGACAATCCTCCTCCTCGTAAGGTTAGTCTATCTACCGATTTTTCAATCGCAATTACCGAATTATTGTCTTTTCTAAGTTATAAACCCTAATTTTTTTAATTTGAAAATTACAGCCCAGATTTGCTCCAAAACCTCAAAATCGAAGAAAGACTAGATCATCTGCTGTACCTAAGACGTAATTTATCACTTAATTTCATTAATTTAAGTTTTATTTTTTTTTACTAAATTTCCGTTTGATTTCTTATTTTTATGTGTAATTTGCAATTTTGCAGAGAGAACGTCGATGAAGAGGTGTCGGAGAATAGGCGTCGGCTTCTACAGCGTTTCGATGTAATAACAATTTTCTTCGCTTTCCGATTTATGTAATGAAATTGGGAATAATGTTAAATGTTTTACGAATTAATTACGGAGTAATAGTTATTGTTGTCGACGGTAAACACACTTACACACGTTCCTAATTAAGGGGAGTATGTCAAAATTAAATGATGGAGTACTACGGAGTATATTTTACAATTAGGATCTTCTTTATTTATTTATCAATTAATATTTGGAAAAGACAATTGTATTATTTAATGAAAAAATAATATTATCATAAGAATGTATACACTATTAAAAAGATCTTAGTTTATCTAGTCAACTTTCCGGTTTTCTAAAAGAAATGAAGATGTGTAATTGCATTTCACAAAATAATTTAGTACGGACTAATCTATACTATTAAGATAAAATGAACTAAAAGAAACGGACCCTCGATTTCCTAATCAGGAGGAACCTGATTCCTATACTTCCCCACCTTGGATTATACTAGCCTAAAAGCTAGCTAGCGACCTCTCGTGTCGGCTTTGCACCTCGATGAATCGATGACACCACTTATTTAACCTCTTTTTGGAAAAAAAAAAAACAGTATTGATTCTCATCTAAGGGTGTCATTTGGTTTCATAATGGGTCGTCAAGCCGATGAAGTATCCATAAAAGGGCATGACTCCGTACCTTTTTGACAAAAATAGCGGACTGGTTTTGGTTCGTGAGGGAAGGGATAGAGGTGGTCAAAGGGTGGGTGGAATAAAATGGGATAGACAATTAGACATGGCAAATGAGTCATATGGGACAGGACTGGTGTGGTCATCTCACGTCAGGTTATTTCCAAGTCGAGTCTTTCTGGATCGGGCCGTTTTGGGTCAGTTTGGGTGATAATCATAAGGGATTTAATTCCAAGTTAGTCTTTTCGGATCTAGTCATTTTAGCACGGGTCAATTTGGCTTGGCCCTTCTCGTGTCAAGTCATTTTTAGGTTGCGTTAATTGGGTCATTTTATGTTAGTTTGGGTCAAGTAGGATTTATTTCAAATTAGTCTTTTCGTTCTCTTGTTTCAGGACAACTTCGGGTTGTACTTTTTGGGTTTGGCTTGGGTCAATACGGGTTAGGTGATTTGGGTCATGTCAATTTTGTCCAGGTCTAGGATGGGATGTGAATTCTCTTCCATTGCAAATAACCTCACAAACGAAACGATTTTTTGTAGATTTTGATGTGCTAGGCGTAGCTTTTGGTGGGGTCGGAGGTGAAGTTAGTGGAGCACTGGAGCCTGGGTTAAGGGCGGGAGGAGTTGGAACTCTTGGAAGAGGTGAAGGGGACGTGGATAGGTGGTGACGAGAGAGGTAAGAAGGGTAGGTCGTGGTGCTTCGGATGACCGCAATGTAGACTGGTTGTGGAATAGGGAAGAGGTGATCGGTTTGGGGAGGCGGTGGTATAGGTTGTAGACTGAGAGGAGGCGTAAGGTTGGTTGCGTGTGATTAATTTTTCTTAGAATAATATACGCGGATTTGTGGTTAAAAGTGTTTGGTTGTCAATATAGATATATGATTCAATTTGATGGTCATTTGGCGAGCTAAAGAGTGTATCTTAACAAGAAATACCAATTTTGTGGCATGGGATTTTGTTAAAAATTGTCTGGCTGGTGTAACGGAAACTCATTTTGAGGAGAGTTCTTAGTTACCTAGAGGTTGCCTCCTGAGTGCTCGCGTTGGAGGCTGTATTCTCTTGGGATGTAATCCTGGACCTTTACAGTATTGGTTTACTTTTAGCTTCTTGTTCTTAGACTAGATTCCCTTAATGATGCTCCTGCTGAAAGCTTATTTTACAAATATAAAAGACGAGATACTGAGTAATCATTTGGCTTTCTTTTCCCCTAAACTGCAGGAGGGTCGTCGACGACAACAGCCAAAAGTTGAAAGTAAGTGCAAGCGTTCCTAAAATGAACTTGCTGATTCTTCAGACTCGTTTCCAGTTGTCCTTAGCAGCCCCGTGACATACTTTCAGTTTGGTGTTTTAATAACTGGTTTTGTTAAACTATGAGGCTCTGTAATATTTTACGATCATTGTCACAGCCGGTGTTACGATCAACTTCATTATAAACTGAGTATCCTTATAATTATCTTCATATTAGAATATTAGATTGACATGATCTGGCTACTCGATAGTTTTCAGTTGGGTGATGTTTTGTCAATATTGGTCTCGTAACTACACTAACTCGTTCTAGATTAGTAAGTGTGCCTCGATAACGGGGTTGCTGAGCTTGGCTCTGTTTAGAAGTTACTACTACTGTATAAGATAACAGAACTTTCAAGCTCTTCCTCGCTGTGCTTGTCGCAGTGGTTAATGCATGGTTTGTGACTTTTGGCGTAGATGAATTTTAGCACGAGATGTGATATGAAATATGAAATCTATCAAATGGTGCGACTCTTGAAAATTTTAGTTGCAATTTTTTTGTCAAGAGGGGCACAGCTTATAAAATGGGTTGATTCACATTAGTTATTCTTACACGCAGCTCCAGTGCAAGTCGCATTCACATACGAAGCAAATCAAGTCACAACCACTAGGATATCTGATGCTCCTCGAGCTGGTAGTCTCAAACAAAGCTCTGGCCTGGATTTGATGGAGTTGGATGATGACACTGGGCACTCAAGTGAATCTTCATGTTCTGTAGCTGGACCTAGTGAGGCCTATTCGAGAAAAGGTTCGAGAGATGATCAACACTCACAAATGCAGACTTATTTAGATCCCTGGGTTAGGAACTCTTAGAACTTGCTATCTTCCCCGTTTTCTTAACATTTGTGATTTATATCAACATATTTATATTTTTGTGGTTTATTGCAGGATTACACCGCTTACTATCCTAATGAAATTCCTTGGAGGTTACCCTTCTCTGGTAATCCGGGTATGTATAACATTACCTCACAATATTTCCGGGTTTTTTGTTGGTCCAAGCTATCAGACTCATTTATAAGTGTCCGACATGGGTGCGTGTTCAAATTAAGTGTATGACTCGGCTATTTTATGAAAATCACAATTTTCGCTTAAAATGAAGTGTCCAAGTGCTACACTATGTCTAGGTGTCGAGTTTTGGACATGAGTACACAAGGCTAAACTTAGGATACACTTTTAACTTTTTAGTCTCGACATATACTATCTCTGCTAAAGTATGGGCTAGATTATCACCATAATTTTTTCTCCCTCTATTTTCACATGTATCTGGTGAGATTGAATTAATTTAGTTTCTCATTGCTGCTTACAGACATTCTTGATGTGGCTGAATTCGGGGAAGGCGTAAGGGAAGTAGAATACGATGAAACTACCATAAACGCTGCATCCAAACTTGGATTTTTGGTATGTAGTTGAAAAAAATTCTTTTATAATCCCTACACTTTGATACGAAACCAATCTTTCTATTCTTACACAAACGCCGGAACTCTTTGCAGAGCCCAGATGAGTCAGGTGAGAACAACAGGCTGCTGTTTTTCCAACTTCCACAGTCACTGCCAGCAATGAAGCGAGTTGCTTCAGCTAAGGGGAAAGAAAAGGCAGTCAGCTACCCAACGCCAAATCAAAAGGGTTCAATTGCATTGGCGCAAGACGGATCCTCCATTACAGGTGGTACTTCACAACGGCCCTCTAGTTTGAAAGACTTGTCTGCAGGACTGATGGGGAAGTTGCTTGTATATAAGAGCGGAGCTGTCAAGATGAAACTCGGAGACATTCTGTACACTGTAAGTACTTTCACTTAATCTTGTATCATGTGTAACATGGCAAAAACTTACGTTCGTACATGTAAGACCATCTCATTACCCCCCACTAACATTGTATCATACACAATGTGAACTTTGTCCTTCATCTCATCAACAATAATCAACCATTTTTTGCAGGTTTCACCTGGAGCAGATTGCACAATGGCCCAAGATGTAGCACAAATCGACACCAAAAGGAAGACATTATGTGAAATCAGAAACCTTGATGGGCAAGCCGTCGTAACTCCTGATGTTGATTACCTATTGGACAGCATTGGTCTTGACTAGATGGAAAAGCACCATGAACTCTCAGAAACTCGGGGAAGCAACTGTAGTTTTCTGTGTCGTATTTCATGTACCTAAGACATAAGTTGTCATGTTCATTCTGACAGTCCCCTCAATGCACATATTATGTAGCTATGTTTACGAGTGTAGCAGGCTAGCAGCTGTATGCTGTTGGTCGAAGAGATGGCCAGAACAGATTTTCCAGAGTTGGCTTCTAGACAGACTGACAGTTGACATCCATTATACTAGCTGATGTTTTTGGATCTCTGGATGAATTTAGTTCTTGTGTTTGCCTAATTCTTACATATTTCCTGAGTCTTTAGCAAGTTACTATGAGAAGGATGAAGGTCAGAGTGTTTATGGAACCGGTGGTACAAACTCGATGCCCCGAGGGGGGGAAGATAGTACACAGTTGACATTTGTACCCTTTTCATTTCCCCTCTGTAATTTCTCTCTAACTCAAAACACTCATTTTCGTTGAATTTCACATGCCCTATTTCGGCGGTTGTTAGGTCTCCGGCGCTGGGGATCTGACGGCGGTTGGTACTGACGTACTGTGTACTGCATTAGTTTATTTAATTAGTTTATTTAAATTGTGTTGTATATTTTGCACTACATTGACTCATTGAGTATGGTGGGTAGCGTGGGGTTGCACTCTATAGTCTATACTACATTGCGTACGTATTTGTTTTTTGTATTTTTTTAAATGTAGTAAATTAATAATTTTTGCATCAGCCACTTTCAGGCGGCCACCGGCGACCATCTTTGTCATCCTTCTCGGTGGCGGCGTCTACCCATATTGTCGGCGACATCCAATTACCCTAAACCATCCAACACGAATTAACCCCTAATTAATTTCAACATAAACCCTAATTAAAAAAAATACAAAATTATAAGAAAGTCAATTTAATAAATGGAGAATTTGAAGAAGGTTGATGAAGGTTAAGAATTAACAATAGAGATAATGAAGAGAGAATTAAGTTTGATGTTTTTTAATGAAGGGTAGACAAATGGAATGTTTGATATCAAAAGTAGGAAAAAATAACAACAATAATCCAAACCATACCGTCTGAGTCGGGATCCTATATCTCATTTTTGTGTCACATCTTATGTCTCACTACCTTCATCTTTTGACACATAATCCTCTTATGATATTTACACAATTATTTTTTATGGTTTAATGCCTATGTGTCAAATGGAGAGTAAGTGAGGCAGAAGACGTGAGACAAAAATGGGACAAAGAATCCGAAATCGGGCAGCTTTCTCATATTAATCAATAATGCTACATTTTAACTTAGAATAATCTCAACTATTAAAACTTTTTCTCAAGACACTCTAACGCCATTATAAAAACCCCAATTGTATTAAATATGGGACAATCTAATATAAGGAGGTGATCATTTTGAAGAGAGTAAACTGATTAATTAGCAATGTCAATTTTTCCTTAAAAAAATACAAGTTAAAATCTGTGTTTATCTATTTTGAGAAGAAGATTTGATAGTTGAGATTATTCTAAGTTACTCCAAAATATAATATGGATTAATATGAAAAGATCGACCATAATTTGAATTATTCATGTTAATTTATCTTAAAAAGTATTTTAATGAATAAAAAATATGATGCCAAAATAAACCCCGATCATTTAATTAACGCAAATTCTTATTATGTTGCCACTTTTTGATAAAATGTAACCCCAGCTTATATCAACTTCTTTTCAATAGTGGTTACATCTAACTGTAAAATGGTTACAAAATCCCTTCTTATAACTTCAGACCAAAATAGTCCGTATGAAACAAGACTAACTGTTTAATTAATTACCCTTTTTGCACAAACTCAAAAGAAATTAAAGTAAAATGACTCGCTAAATTCGAGCGGACCCCACAACTAAGCTAGTCCTCCATATCGGCTAGGTTTTGTGAGAATTTGGTAGGATAGTACGTCAATACCCGACCCAACACAGCTCAATTAGATCCGACCCAAAACCCTTTTATTCCTCTTCTCTTAACTCTGTTACTCCTCCACTTTAAACCCTTAATTTTGATTGCTGCAAAAACCCTTAATTTTGATTGCTGCAATCTCTATACTCCTGGAAAAAAATGGGGAAGAAGAAGAAATCCAATGAAGGGAAGCAAAGTGAACATTGTCCAGCTACTGTATTTGTCTCAAAACTTCCTTATTCTTTCACTAATTCTCAACTTGAGGATTCTTTCAGTGATGTTGGTCCAATACGACGTTGTTTTATGGTCACTAAAAAAGGTTTCTTCATTACCCAATTCTTAATTTCTATCAAGTTTTCATCTTTTTGTGTTTTTTTGATGATTCATTTGATTTTGTGATGTGGGTTTTTCTTAATTTTGCGAAAGTTCGTAGCTTTGGTTGAATTAGTAAGTCTCGCTTAAGACCGTCTTTCTTAATTTTGTGAAAGTTTGCAACATTGGTGGATTAGTAAGTCTCGCTTAAGACCGTCTTTTAAGTGTGGAAACATATGCCGGATACTAATTAATGCTCGATTAGTTATCGGGTTTATGGGTTGCTTTGAATTTGTTTCATGCTTACAATCGTCTAAAGTAAGAATTTGGATGGTTGGATTGGATAGTTTGAGTGGCTTATGATATTTTTTCAATGTGTTAGATGCTGATTTCTGTAGTATTGTGCTGGATTGTGTTAACTTGAGCTGCAAATGAAGTTTTGCTTGCGGATTTTTGTACTATTTGTCTTTTGATTATATTTGTTTTTCGCAGGTTCGACTGAACAACCTGGCATCGGTTTTGTACAATTGTAAGTGGACTGTGTAACTAGATTTTCGCGTGTTCTTTGTATATCGTAGTTACCTTGATAGTGGATTATCGAATTGAAGAGTTGGTTGTTTTGGTGTAAGTGAAGGCCCACAATAGTGGGGACCGGGGGGGGGGGGGGGGGTGAACACGCGAGTTATTGTAGACAAGACCCGAGTCTCTACTACTGAGCGAAGAGCTCATTAATTTATGAATAGTAACTGTGTTACTGGACTACTGGAGTACTATGTATCAGGTCTCATAAGCAAGATACCTACTTTAAGCTTCCTGCATTCTGTTTTTTACGCACACCACTTGACCCGAATAAATTGGTTAGAACTGCTAAAACCAAATTTCTCATTTCCTATATGATAGTGTGTTTATAGTGGACAACCTAGGTTATTGTGGCATATAATCACATTTTATCATGCTAATATTTCATTGTTACAGCGCCACTGCTGAGGATGCTGGCCGTGCCATTGAGATGAAAAGTGGTTCATCTATTGATGGCCGGAAAATTGTCGTAAAGCATGCTAATCACCGTGCTCCTTTAGATCAACGTCGACCTAAACCAAGCCAAGGTTATTTTTGTAACTACTACGTATTACATTTGGTTTTAACTTTTACGATTTAAGTTTTACTCCCATGTATTAGGAATGTAGGATCGAATGTCTGACTGTGCTATTAGTGTTCTTTTCTAAAACTCATTATGTAAGTGATGGTATCTAATCAAGTCATGCTAAAATTTTCTTGCTTTTATGTTCTTACAGCAGCAGATTCAAATGACGTCATTGATCAAGAGAACGAGATAGATGGGAAACCAGATGTTGCTGAAAAGCAGGAAAAGGCTCCAAATGTACCTGAAACAGGTAGGTTATCTGTTTTATGAAACTCCTTTTGTGCACTTTTATTTTGTTTTTCTGGGATCCCTATCTGGAAAACTGATATCATTGGAATATAATAGGTGAACCAGTTCAGTCACCAGTTAAGGCTAAGAAACTTTGTATAGATCAAGCTGGTGAAGGCAAAAGTTCAGAAAAACAAAAGCCTTTGGTAAATGAGACGGATAGTATTACACTTGACCCCAAAGTGCCTGAAAAGCCTCCAAGTGTTTCTGAAACAGGTAGGAAATATGAATAATCAGTTGAAGAACTCCTTTTATCCTTTTATATTTTGTGCCTGGAAAATTGTTGCTTCAGAATGACATTCTTTAAATTTTACAGCAAAAGCAGTTAAGCCGTCAAAGAAAAAGAAGAAACTCAGCAAAGCTCAAATTGCGGAAGGTAAAAGTTCAGAAAAACAAAGGTATGTGAAGGGTTTTCATGTTTCTCGCGGTTCATTGTACTACATCCTATTGTTTTACTGCCATGGTATCAGATCTAAAAATGTGTGTCATATCAAACTTTTCTAAACTGCAGTTTATTTTAGTAAATTTCAAACATCTCCTGGGCATTTTTTTTGTGCATGTGGGGGGTGGGGGGAGGGTTAATACATTAAGCATTTCTGCAGATTGAGTGTATGCAGCCTTCTGACGAGAAGTTTGAATCTGATGTATTTTATGGAAACCCTGAATGTTTGAAGAGTTGCGAGGACTGTTATAATTGGAGGCTTGTCGAATCCTGACATAGCTGAGGAAGCTCTTCGTTGTGCAAAGAAGATTGATGGTGTATGTTCTGTAACATATCCACTCCCAAAAGACGAGCTAGGACAGCATGGTATGAATTCAGTTTTTTTCAATGCTCTCTCACTTTAATGTCGCAGTTCTGGAGTGCAAGTCCTATCTAAATTTTCATAATGCAAGCCTTTTTGGTAAGATGACTTGCAGAACTTCGGCTAAAATAAGATGTTTTAGATTCTTTGTGCCTGCCCTTTTCACGCATTCTCCTGTCTTTGAAAAGATCCAAGGTCATTGTATGAACATCTCTGTTTGATATATACATTTAATAAAGCTGTTTCATCTCATCTTATGTATGTTTTGCTCCATTATATAGATATTGTTTTGAGAGGTCTCTCAAATCCGACACAAGATTATTTTTAGCAAGTTTCTCACAAATCCTCTAAAGCCAAAAGATTGTCTACTAGCCACGTTATTAAAAATTTCATAGCCTTATTTTCATGTTTATAATTTGTTATTGACATTTATATTTTACTGCAATTACATTTGTGCCTTCAGTTGTTAATTGAATGTCATCTATATTTTCTTAGGACTTCATCAAGATGGATGTAGAATGGGAGCTGCAGCAGTACTTTATGCAAGTGTTAGATCTGCGTGTGCTTGTGTGGCAGCTTTACACCAAAAAGAAGTAAATGGAGGTTCAGTCTGGGCACGACAACTTGGCGGGGAGGTAAGCCACATCGATAAATATTATTCTTAGTTTCAGACTTATGGATTGTGCCTTCCTCAATCCAAATCCTGATTTTAGGGCTGTTTGTGTCCTATAAAGCATGTTTATCTTTGGGAAGGGGACTCATATACTGATTGCAGAAGAGGGATGAGATACTGATGTCTGGAGTCTGGACATAAGTGGTAGAGGAACTCTTTACAGTTGTTAATGATCTATTTGAGTATTGAATAAGTGAACACTGTTGGGCTCTTTTATGACTTCTGGAGCATGCTTTGTGTTTAGACTATGTTACTCCAACTCGGCTTCTAGTGTCGGACCTGATGTCATGTCATGACATCAGTCAGTTGTTTCGTGAAAACATCTATGACTTTTGCTTAAATTCTTAAAATAAAGTGTCAAAAGGCTGTGGCGTGTCGGAATGCTAAAGTCCTTGGCATGCGACACGCAGCTGCAGCGACAAGTGAAGTGTTAAAGTAGCATAAGTTTAAGGGAAGTAAAGTTATAGGGCATTGTGGTTCTGCCTTTTGTTTCTCAAATCAAAATGATTTGTAATTGAATGTCAAAGCCATCATTTACGTTTGATGAATGCAATTCCATGGCCTGTCATTTCTTAGATATGATGCAAAATAGACCTATTGCAATGCCCTCCATAATCTAAGTTTCAGTGGCTTCCTGCCATGAGTGCTCAAAGAGGCCTTATGGCATAAGCATAGCAAACCCTTGACCTTTTTGCCCATGGATTGTGTGCTGAATTCTCACGCTAATCGACTATCGGTAGAAGGCTTAAGAATGGGAGGTTATCTTATGCAGTCTCAAAAATTCCTTTTACGTTGACAGTGGAAATTACAGAAAATTGTGTTTATGGCATCAGTGCTGAGGAAGCTTGACGACTCTAATAGTGTTGTATCCGTCTACAGGGATCCAAGGTACAGAAGTGGAAAGTTATAATTCGCAACCTCCCATTTAAGGTTCATTTCTCCATTTCTACGTTCTCAAGAGTTTTTTTTTCCTTCTTATTTTGCCATTTAGAATTATTAATCTTTATCTTGCTTCATTCCATTGGCGCAGGCTACAGTCATTGAGATCAGAGAACAATTCTTAGGTGCAGGGTTTGTTTGGGATGTTTTTATTCCTAAGAATCCCGAGACAGGGTATTACCCTAATCTACAGCTAGTTACCGATATCAATGGTATATTCCCCTCTTTTTGCCTGCTTGTATGACTGCTGTTATCTTTGTATCCAGGTTGTGCAAGGGGTTTGCATTTGTTAAGTTCACAAGCAGGCATGATGCCGAAAATGTATGTTATATTGAAATCAGCTTTCAGTCCTTTAACCAAGCATGAACTGAGGTCATTTATGTATAACGTTTTCCTTTTTACTTGATTTGTTAGGCTATTCTGAAGTTCAACGGAAAGAAATTTGGTAGTCGCACCATTGCAGTTGACTGGGCTGTACCCAAAAAAATTTACACCACTAATGTTGCAGCTAATGCGTCAGAGAATGGTATTTTCCCCTCTTTATTTTATCTCACTTTTTGTTTTGGGCCTTGCTTGATGATCGGCTCGTGGCTGGTTTGACAGGCTTGGTAAGATGCTGTAAGTCATGTCAGAAAGTATATGTTTTTTTTGTTGTTTTTATTAGTAGGCTATTTGTTTTTTGTTTTTTATTATTAAAATAGTCGGTTGGTTTTTCGATTTTAATTCAAATTTCAAACAGACCAAAAAATTTACTATTCTTTGACTTTCAAATATGACAAAAGTGCACTAAATAATTCCATGACCTTTTTGCACTTCTTAAAAATTCACTACTTTCTACTTTGTTTGTATTCCCCCAAGTAACCTTGAAAGTCTGAAACAATTACTCGCTATCTTTTAGGAGAACTGTTCTCGGTTAGTGGCGTGGCACTTAGGTGGCTTCTTGTTTTCACATGGCTAATCTCTGTTGCAAAAGGGCATATGTAATACATGCATTGATTCTTATTTTTGGTAGGACAAACTGTTGATGAAAACTCCGATAGCGATGTTGAGGAGGCATCTGAAGATGATAACGAGAATCTTGGAAAAAAGGTTGAAGCCTTAGATGAGGCTGAATATGACTCAGATGCCTCCTATGAGGAAATAGAGGATCTATCTGATGCCATTAATATGGACGAAGAAGTAGAATTATCCCGAAAGGTCCTTCAAAATGTTATGACAACCTCAGGGAAAGAAGCTTCTTCTTTAAATAATAGGTCACCCAACCCGGGAAAGAATGAAGTAGATACTACAGAGCTAAACACCTCATCCAAGAAATCTTTAGCTGAATCTAAACCGCCTAATCAAGCAAAACCTGGAAACAATAAAGCTGGCAAACATGCTGAATCTAAATCTATAAATGATGAAGATGATCTGCCTAGAACAATTTTTATAAACAATCTGCCTTTTGACTGTGACCCTGAAGAACTTAAACAACGGTTCTCTAGTTTTGGTGAAGTGCAGTCGTTTGTTCTTGTTCTTCATCCACTGACAAAGTAAGTTTACCAGACATTTATCTTGTTACCGAGTTTTTTTTTGTTCGATTCATGATTTATCATAACAGCCATGTGAGCATACGGAATGTCTCTTGTAAAATGGTGTGACACTAAGAGGATGTAAAATTGTCTACTAAAGACACGGGATATATCCATCCCATTAAATGTGGTAGTTACTAAATTTAACTGTTAGGATTCCTGGGTCAAATAACATGCGGACGTACAATAATACTTATGGAAATAATATATGATGGTTATGAGCAGGAGACCGAGAGGAACTGGATTTCTCAAGTTTACAACAACTGAGGCAGCTGATGCCGCAGTTTCTGCCGCAAATGATGCGCCTGGTCTAGGAATCTTCTTTAAGGGAAGGCAGTTGAAGGTACTGAAGGCGTTAGACAAGAAATCAGCTCATAACAAAGCAATAGAGAAATCCACTAATGAGATTCAAGATCAGCGCAACCTCTATCTTGCAAAGGTGATCTTGATTTTTGTATCTTAGTGTTGTGGTTTCTGATGTTTATTTTTTCTGGTTGGTGTTTTTAGTCAATAATACTCGTATATATTTTCCCTGATCTATTAGCTTATACGACTTATTTATTTTCTGCGTTGATAGGAGGGTTTGATTTTGGAGGGGACGCCCGCTGCAGAAGGTGTTTCAGCTGAAGATTTGGCAAAACGTCAAACGTAAGCTATTAATTTACCAAAGTTTACCTTTTTTTTTTTCCTCGAATCACAGTTTTGCACAATTAATTTAACACAAATTCTCATTGAAGACGGGTCGGATCCCCTCTCACAAGGAGGCAAGTGGGAGGGCAAGTGAGGATCCATTTGCCTTCATTGAAGACGGATACACTCCGTCTTCAATGAGACCAACTGTTAATTTGAAATGATTTTTACAATAAGAAATTATTTAACATATACCTCAACTTATGATGTGCATCCATTGGGGATAAAAAACTAGGCAAGAAGCTGTAGTAGTTTACGAGTGCTATCATTCTGGCAAGATTACTTTGGAAACCTCTGCAATGTCTAGCATATTATGTAAATTGTAATTGCTTTACCAAGTTGAAGTACTCAAGTACATATGCCATATGTGATGATGTCAAATAGCCTGTTGAAGTCTTTTATTACAGTTATTTTCGTTGACCATCTTATGTTAAATATAATGTGAAACAGCCTATTGAACTCATAACACGGCCTATATACCCCCAAAACCCACAAAAAACTAAGTAGATATCCCATTTATTAGGATATATGAGTCTGTCTCATGATATGATAAAGGCACTCCCATTTTGCTCTGTTAACCGCTGGTTTCTTGCTTGTAGGAAAATGCTCACCGAATTTCTTTTTTTTTTTTGTTAAACCAACCTTTGTTGTATAAATTTTAAGCTCAGCTTGTCGTTAATGGGATATTTAATTGTAAATTTGTCTAATGCAGATTGCAGCAGAAAAAGATGACTAAACTTCAATCTCCGAACTTTCATGTTTCCAAAACAAGGCTGATTATATACAATTTACCCAAATCTATGCGCCCGAAAGAACTCAAAAAGCTTTGCATTGACGCTATTACCTCCAAAGCTTCCAAGCAGACACCTGTGATACGACAGGTTCGAGCTCTACTCGTTTTAGCATAAATATTTTCATTTGATTGCTATATTCTTGGATTGCTAATCCAGTGATATCTATGCAGATAAAGTTTCTTAACAATGTTAAGGATGGAAAGGTTAAAAGCTTTTCTCGTGGAGTAGCTTTTGTGGAATTTGCTGAACATCAACATGCGATTGTAGCATTAAGGGTGCTCAACAACAATCCTGGTATTCTTGAGCCTTCTAATTTTCACGAGTTTTCATATGTATTATTCTCCTGATTATATTATCGAGAGACTGACCGATACGGAGTATATCCTATTAAATGGGGTATTTTAATCATGAAGTTAATGTAGTATATGGACAGTGGTTATAGTTAAATGAGGTTGGCGTCATATATGTTAGGTTGTTGCGTGGGAACGTTTGACTAATTGGGCCCTGTATATACTTGTCTGAGAGATTACTCTTTTAATGATTTGACATGCCATTTTTGTTATAATTATAGAACCGTTTGGGTCACAACATCGTCCTATTGTGGAGTTTGCTGTTGACAATGTCCAAACATTGCGGAAGAGAAACCTGAAAATCAATGATCAGCTTCAGGAAACTGGCGATGGTGAAGGTAATGTGCGAGAGAATGACAGTAAAGAAAATTTCAGGAAAAGGAAGTTTTCAGATGAGAAGACAGAAGATCACAATACTGGCAGGAAATTCGTCAAGGGAAATCGTGCAGTAGATGGGTTTGCCACTGAACAGGAGCATTCTAGCAAGAAAGCAAAGGGGGATAGAGCAAGACCAGACAAAAGGAGAGATCTCTCAGGTGATATAGGTAGGCCTAACCCGAACCAAGTTCAAAATAGGCCTAGGGTACCATTGAATACGGAGGATAGGAACAGGAATAGGAAGCCAAACGATCATATGGACAAGGGGCCGAGAAATAGGAAGGTAAACAATCCAATCGATAGGGAAGCGGGACAGAGGAAGGTAAATGTCCCTATGGATAGGGAGCCGAGAAATAGGAAGGTAAACGATCCAATGGATAGGGAGTCGAAGAAAAGAAAAGCATATGATGAGGGGAAGAATTTGAACAGGAGGAAAAAGAACAAAGAACCAGTCGGACGGGATGTGGTTGATAAGTTGGACAATCTGATTGAGCAATATAAATCCAAGTTTTCACAGAAAACAGATGATAGCGATGCCAATAAGCAAGGTTCTAAGCAGCAGATTAAAAGATGGTTTCAGTCGTAGTAATTTTCGGAGATATTTAAGTGCATTTGTTTGTTTACGGTAGTTGATAGTTGAATGTTTTTGAGATTGTTGTACATTTATCAGGATTTTGATACTTTTTCGAGAAATCTGCATAATCTTGTACTAGGAGTCTTTATACAAAACTCGTCATACGTAAACTGATTTGTCTGCAAATTTTGAAGAAAATATTTTGCAAATTTTTATTGGATTCAATGATGTAGCTCATATTTATATCAAGAGGGGTTATTTCTTCCAAGCAATTTTACTCATAAAAAATGGTCACCAGAAAGCATTTTTCTGGAAAATGGTAACCAAAAAATGGCCTATGCAGGTCTCGAACCTGCGACCTTCGCGTTATTAGCACGACGCTCTAACCAACTGAGCTAATAGGCCATTTGCTTATTATCTATCATTCACCTATTTTTATACTTAAAATTAACAACATATAAACAAAGCCTTCTTTTTAGGGGAAAAAGTGAAAACAAAACTATAAGATGTCAACAGCCAGCAACCATATAAGTTCATACAATGCCGAATGAGCTCAGCTTTGGGACTTTGTAGAGACACCAATATACTTCATATCATCATTTTAATCTGATTGCAAGTCAAAACTGCGATGCCAAAAAAAAAAAAAATACATACGCGACAATTTCAACCATAAAGAGCAACGGCATACATATTAAACCAGTTATTAGGCTTATTTATAGGGAAACGATCAAGATTAGTCCCAATGGTCAATTCCAAGAAATTCTAAAATTGAGATTTAGAAATTGTTTGGCCATGCTTACATAAAAGTATTTTTCCTTTTTAAAATGGGGTTTTTCATAAACTAATTGGGAAAAACTATTAATGTTTGGCGTGATTTTAAAAAAAATATGTTTATCGTTAGTTTAATATGTTTTGCCAAACTTTTTTGTTAGGCATACGATAGACTTTCTTCAAAACAAAAGTACAAGTAAAAACACCAATTTAGTACTTCTACTTCTAGTGGTTAATTATTAACTTTTGGTTTTTTAAAAAGTCGTTTTAAACTCACTAAAAAATATTGGCCTAGCTTCTATTTTTCCAGTTGCAAAAGCACTTATAAAACTAGGCCAAATAAGCCTCTGCATGATCTTCGAACAAGGGCCGAGTGGAAAGGTCGGAGAATCTAAATAGAAATTTAAATTGAAAGAAAAGAGCGGAGCCAAAGCAAGCCGAGAAGAATTTGAGGAAGGCGCTTAAGCTGGCCACTCTTGTCTTACTGGGCGAAAGTGGCCGAGAAGAATTTGAGGAAGGCGCTTAAGCTGGCTACTCCTGTCTTATTGGGCGAAAGTGAACAAAAACAACAAAAAACAGCACTTGTTTTGTTAATACTATGAGCAAAACAACTACATCGATTTTTTCACTTGTACCACTTATTTAACTCTCCTCCACCTCAACCAACATACAGGAAATGGACAGACTACAATGACATTGGAATAAATAGAAATGGAGTAATGGACCATGTCATATAAAATGTGACTGAACACGAGTCCCTGGTATCTTATTTACAAGTGCAAAACGCTAACCGTTGCCAACATTCATTCTCGAGACTGCCGTGAAAACCAAGATCCAACACGCAATGAAATTGGAATAAGTAAGAGTGGAGTAATGGACCATGTCAGATCAAATGTGACTGAACACGAGTCCTTGGTATCTTATTCGCAGGTGAAAACCGCTAAGCGTTGCCAATCATCATTCTCGAGAAAGCCGTGAAAACCAAGATCAAACACGCAAAGGGTGCCTAGGTCATCTGGTTCTGTTCGCTGGTGGGGCAGGAAAGGCTTGAACAGCAGCCAAAGGATTCACTTGGTATGAAAATGCGAGCTGCCATACGTCCACTATAGCCTGTTTCAATGCTAGTGCACGTCTTTGAAGAATCCTGTGGATGAAAAGCAAGGGACTGATTCAGAAAATAAAACCAAAGCACATGTTTTGACGGAAAACTTAAATGGCAATTTTCCTTCTTTTTTTTGTGTATGTCTGTTAAAAGGGGTCACAAGAGCGATTTCGTTGTTGACGGATTCTGATTAAGGTCATGAATACGAACTCTTAATACTTGGAGACATTGAAAGCAGGCTTCTTTTGACTTGGATTATAGCTCATGTAATATTTCACCACAAAACAAAGAAGAGAGAGGCGAAGGGGACTTAGAATGGAGACACAATAAACAAGCTCATAAGAAAGAGGTTGGCTTGCCTCGTAATAGTTTCACGTTTCTTCCGAATGAAGTAGCAAATTAGGAAAATTAAACAACCAAAAAATATCCTCCCGTTTGATGCATCAAGATACTTGTAACATCTAGCCGCTATATTCTGAAGCCTGCTCCAAATTGATTGTTTCAAGCCTTGATTGCCGAAAACAATTGTGGGATTGTCAGACTGTTTGATTTCTTTCTTCGATAAGGGGTAGGATTCGGGTTCTTCTGTTACTGGTGATGAAATAGCACCTTGCTTTGAACTGGTAGATTTCATATGATTCAGAGAGATAAGCCTCCTCAAAAAATCCTAAGGCCAAACAAAATTTGCAGTAGAAAGAAAGATTTCATCAGGATGTATAATTCCAAACAAAGTTACATTTACGCATAAATTCCAGCATGCAGTGACTAGCAATTTGTTTATTAATTATTAAAGATGTCAAAACTGATGACAGATAAACTGAGATTTAAATACGGCAGTAACCTAATGGTTTATAATATGCCGTTGCGCCAATAAATTCTTGAATACTCCATAGGTAGCTAGAAGGGGATTAGAAAAAGAAGACGGTATGTCTCACCTGGCGTGCTTCCTCTGGTAATTGGGCCTTCTCAACCCATAAGATAGCATGATCAACATCATTTAGAACACCAGCAAGAAGTGTAAAGGCATAGAACTCAACGGCTTCAAGGTACTCGGCCACTTCCAACGTAGATTCTTTAGCACATGCTGTTACCTCGGTTTTTTGTAAACCCATACTTGTGAGTGCATAATATCTCTCATTTTGAAACTGCCATTTGGCAAGAAATTTCTCAAGAAATTTGCCAACTCCTGATGGGTTCCCGCTTGAGACTTGGATACATGCACTGAGAAAATCAAAATCGGAAAATTAAGAGCTATGTTAGTCTAACAGGAGTACAAGACACAGAAGCTAAAGGCAGACACAGCACCTAATGAGTAATGACGATGTAATGATGAATGCAAGAAGAAAGAATAATTGAGATAAAATGCAAGCGGTGCTTAAGCTCTATTAACGACTGCCTCTTTTTACTTGTGCACTTCCACTCCTTGATCCCTCCCCTCCCCTCCCCTCCCTACAGTTTCAATACTAATACTAGTTTATAATACCATAGTCTCCGCAACATTGCGAATGTTAGCATCTCTCACAAAGTCCTAATAAGGTAATATAAAATACCTGTGCAAAACAACTTGAATAGGGATCTCAGTCACTGATCTAAAATAACTCTCGAGCTCATTCATCAAATCAGATGTCCTGAACATAAAACTTGAAGTTCAGTAAGACAATACATTGAACAGAAAAGAGACAACGTTAAGAACTACAGTTACTTCCATAATGCTTCAATGAGATGACAGCTAGTAAGCTACTAAAACAATCGAAGCAAAGCAGCACATACCGTCCACATGCTCTCCATGACTGGACTAACACCATTGCCGTTGACTCTATCATGTCAAGAATCTCATTCGTGGTATTTTCGTACACATTGTCATGTATACAAGTCAAAATTGAAGAGGCCAAATCTGCTGCGTCCTCAAACATTCCACAAACAAGGTACCTGCACAGTACACCAAATTCTTATACACACTTGAAGTTTTGAACCAGACAAGTGGTTATATGAACAGCAGACTTCCTAGAGAAAAACCTTATGCTAGTAGTATTCAGTATAACCTTCGTGCCTCAAAGGCTCTCGCATCTTCCTGCAGTTGGTATGGGAGATTGGATATTTGCAGCCTCTTTCGTACTCCCTTCCTCTCAATCATTTGTTTACCTTCGCTTAAAATACCCGTCATAGAGAATAAAAATGGTAAACAAATGATCGGGACGGAAGGAGTAGTTAATTTCCAAATGATCCAGTGATGAAAATTGCATTGAGAAACAAAATAATCCCAGTTCCTGATTTCAACCCCTACCCGATTTTAATAAGTATCATATGTCCCGTTTTTGTGCCTATTTATTTATTTTCAATGTTGATGTGAATCAAACAACTTAATTTGTGAATCAAACAACCCCTAAACCAATAGCATACTTCCTCCATCCCGGTGATTGACCTTTGCTTAAAGCACAAAGACCAAGAAAAGGTTAGAGGACCATTTGTGATTCTACTTCGTGGATACAAATGGACAATAGTTCCCTTGACAGATCAAATTACTCGTAGAAAACATTCTTAATATAGAAAGGTAAACAAATGAATAAGACACCATCATAAAATGAAAATGGTAAACAAATGATCGGGACGGGACGGAGGGAGTAATTAATTGTGCTCTAAAGGATACTCCCATTTTCCCTTTCTTAACCCAAACCATTTTTACAAGTCTTGTTGCTAATAAAAGTTGCAATTTTTAGTAAAACGAATCATTTAGTAAGGCCGTCTCACACAAGAAGATCGTAAAAACAAAATCTTTTGATAGCAACCTTTAATTCTCCGTGTCATTTCAGTGAATTGTTGTCTTTTCTATATTAGGAAGGTTTTCTATGAGTAATTTGATACCCAATGAGACTATTGTCCACTTGTCATCAGTTTATCACCAAGTGTAACCACAAATGGTCCACTCTCTTTCGTTTATCTTCGGGCCAAAATGAAAGGACAACCATTGACCGGGACGGAGGGAGTACTTATTAGTGTAAAACCCCCTTACAAGAGACACATTAACTAACTTTGGAATCTACAATGAATACCCAACTCATGATCATAAACTCAGAAGAAAAATTCAAAAGGGTAAAAATAAATTAATTAACGGGAAATTACCGTTCAGCAAGCTCAATTTCATCCCAAGATAACGAATTTGATGAAGGAGAAGCTGTGATTTTACTGGGTTCAATCTCTTCCATACCCAATTTCTTCCAAATTTCAATTTGGTAATTATGAAAGCCTTACTTGAAATTTGTTCCTTGACTATGATTGGAGTTTTGGAAGAAGAAAGATAAAAACTTTATATTTTGTTTTGAGTGAAAACAAAGAAACTAATTTGGTGTTCTGTGACGATGTTTATTGTGATTGTTGTGGTGTAGATGGGCTTCAAACCTTCGACATTTATCCCTTGAACACAAAAAAAAAGGCTTAATGAGACGTTGTAAAACTGATCCGACTTTAATTAGCGACTCAGTAGTCAATATGCATAATTTTATCCGAGACGATATTGATATTGGCAAAATGTGAATTGTTCCAAGTTGATCTAGACTCGACCTGAACATTGTCCCGAACTAAGTTGACCAAAAAAGAAACAACTACGACATGATTGTATATTTTTTTTGGGTGTAGGCCATTCGGTTTAATCCGAATTCAACCCGGGTAAGACCACTAGGGTGGTAATTGTAAAGCTCTCCCTTATAAGTTTTAATACTACTGCATTCTCAGGGCTCGAACACGAGACATCTGGTTAAGTTAGAACAACTTGCACATTGTGAGAAAGACATTATCCATCTTTAGCTTGTGATGTATAACGTTCGTAGAATTTGTGTGCGTATTAAATCTATTGACATGCCAAACAACTATAAATGATGACCTAAACACGGAAGAAATTTGAAATAAGTACGCTTGAACGGTGCTAACATGCTTTAAAAATGTATATTTTTGTTTGTTTTTATTGCATTATTTTGTCACAATCGTCAATTTAACGCCAAATCAAATCAAGTCAAACTTGGTCAGTTATTACTTTATCATATTCAAATTCTCCAATTTAAATCTTAATTGAATCGGAGGTTATTATACTTCTAGAAGTAGGAATAAGAGCTGAAGATTATTTATTTCACTCCTATCTCTCTTCAGTCTCAAAGAGAAGTCCTACATATTAGACCTGACAAACATATTAGGTTGTGTCATATTTTCTCCCGTGTCAACTTTAAACGGTCACCTCTACCCTCGATTAAAGTCATAGATAAAATCCGTAAGTCCACAACTATAAGACGATCTTAAACCGGAAGAGAGTGTATATAAACAACTAAACAAGGCCACCATTGCTTGAAGAAAAAGAAATTTTTCCTTAAAACACGAGACACAAGTCACACAACAAGGTACTTCAAACAGAAAGTAGATCGCCATAACTCAAAACCTCGAAGCTTTACTACAATGGAAGACACTAACTCCAAGAATTCCTTACTCGTTGATGACATTCAGCGTACTCAGTAATCTCTTCCTCCATTACCCCTCTCTCTATCTCTCCATTTATTTTATTCTCAACTTTTGAAATTTAGGGTTTAATTTCCTTCAATCAGTTCCAATTAGGGTGAAAATTAACCTTCGATTGATTTTCATTCGGTGTGTTTCTGTTGATCTAGTATGAATGGAGTTGAATGTGTCGCAATTTTTGCTTATTAGGGTTTATATTCCTTCAAATCGGCTACAATTAGGTTAAAAAATAGCGATAGATTGGTTTTCATTCGGTTAATTACTGTTGATTTAGGTGTTTTCAACTGGAAGTTCTCGTCTTTTAGTGTTTTGTGGGATTAGTTGCAAGTTGCGGTAATTGCAGTATTAATGGAGTTGAATGTGTCGTAATTTTTGCTTCTTAAGGGTTTATCTTCCATCAATCGGCTCCAATTAAATTAAAAAATAACGGTAGATTGATTTTCATTCAGTATATGACTGTTGATTTGAGTGTTTTCAACTGAAAGTTCTCACTTTTCAACTGGTACTTGTTGTATGAATGAAGTTGAATGTTTCCCAATGTCGTTTCTTAGGGTTTATCTTCAATCCATCAGCTTTAGTTAGGTTAATGAAATTACCGGAGATTGATTTTCGTTCGATATATTGCTGTTGATCAAGTGTTTTGGACGAATTTCTTACTAATTAGTGTTCGGTATGATTCGTTTGATTTAGAGTAAATTGTGGTATTGGTTAGAATGGAGTTGAATGTGTTGTAATTTTTGCTTTGTA
Organism: Heliosperma pusillum; assembly: GCA_022085475.1. Lineage (NCBI taxonomy): Eukaryota > Viridiplantae > Streptophyta > Magnoliopsida > Caryophyllales > Caryophyllaceae > Heliosperma > Heliosperma pusillum. Next base: position 258,375 of record JAIUZE010075019.1, read on the forward strand.
GGTATCCGTATGTGACCGGAACTTCGGTTATTGGCATCAAGTATAAGGATGGCATTCTCATTGCTGCTGATATGGGAGGTTAGATTTTATTTTCCATGTGATCTTTAATAAAAGTTGTTGTCTTGCCCCTTCTTTCCCTTTCGGGGAAATTTGCAAATGACCCCAAATATATACTTGTATGTGCAACTGTGCGTTTCACCCCTATAATTAATAAGTGCAAATTAACTCTACAACATCACCAAAGCACGAAAGCCAGGATCTTCGAGAAATTGGTGCATTTCAATACAAAAATCTTTTAACTTTTGTAATATAAAATATGAAAATTGAGCTAACATAATTAATCAGTATTATAAACCACAGATATTATTACTTCTGTTGAAACCGAATTTTACCTCTTCTTATCACCACACTTCTGCCTGCCTGCCTCCGACCACCACATCACCATCTTCACCACCTACTACCGAGCACCTCAAACCTTAGATTAATTCAAAATCACAATCAATCACCATGAAGTTTGCCATACTCTGCCTCCGATCACCCTTAACACTACCCCATTCTCATTGAAACCGACCCAACCACACGAACCACCATCCCTCACCCCGTAAAATCCATAATCTACCCAAAAATCCTCATCTCCTTTTCATTGAAAACCTTGGTTGGATAGGTCGGTTCGGCGGGGATGGGTGGCATGTGCTTAAGGTTGGCGTAGTGCGGGTCAGATGGTCTGGTGGTGTGTGCTGATGAAGCTAGGTGGTTGTGATGTAGTGGGTTGTGGACTTGTTGAGGGTGACGTCGTAGGTGGAGGTAATGGTTGTGGGGTTGTAGCACTTGTAGGTGGGAGGAGGCAGCAGAGCATTATAGAAGAAAGTGATAGGGGTAGATTGGTCCATCGACCAAAATTCATAAGCAAAAAAAAAAAAAAAACCAAATGGGAAAAGGGAAAAAAAGTAATATATTGAATATCAGTAAAACAAATAAAATGGAGGTAAGTTGCACCAAAATCTAAAGTTGTGGGGTTAATTTGTACTTAATGAAAGTAATGGGGGTGACTTGCCCATAGGAGTAAACCTTTGGGGGTCATTTGCTACTTTGCTCCCTTTCTCTTTGTATACGGAGTTTTAGATTGAGGTTTGTGGTGATCACAAACACTCGTAAGCGATAGAGCTGGGATTTGAAGTTAGAAGTTCTAAACACACATTTGAAATTCTGAAGGAATTAGTTAATGGATCATCTCTCAGCCACAAATCTCACTATGAGATGGTCTTGATTATTCATATAGATAGTCGAGTAATGTCAAATGCCAATGATTAATTAATGTTGTCTTAACAGTGAAAGTTGAGACGGTCTCATTCAAGACTGACTTGTGTGTGGCGTCTCAATCATCAAGTTTGAGATAATATCTTGGTTTATTAGGCGTATTCATTGACAACTGCAATAGGTTTTACATACTTGTCGTGGAGATCACAGCTTTATCAATGGCGTCTGTGAACTGTCTCTTAACTCTTGCGTTGGCATAGAATGTTATAATTGTGATAGTGTTAAAAGGAGATGTCTTGTGGCTTTTGATCATGAGTTCATGACCCACGTCTAAATTACTTCAAGTGCTTCCGTTCTCTTTCATATACTTCTTCAAGTGGAATTAGTTTTAGCTACTCTTAATTTCATGACACTTTAATGTCTCATCAGGCCCATTGGCCATAGCTTTCATGCCAATTTGCTGATTTACCTCTCCTTTTTGTAAATATTCACAACTCCATGCACTCCGTTGTTCACTCACAACTTGTATGGGTTTATTTGATAGGGACTGATACGGTATGTAAGAATCTGCAAGTATTACAAAGAGTAGAAATCCTCTAACGAAAGCATTTGCTTACATGTCAGGTTCTTATGGTTCCACTCTGCGTTATAAGAGCGTGGAGAGATTGAAGGCTATTGGCAAACATTCTCTCCTGGGTGCCAGTGGAGAAATAAGCGACTTTCAGGAGCTTCTCCGCTATTTAGATGACCTCACGTGAGTTTATTTTACTTCACTTTCTTTAACTGCAAGTACATATAACAGTTACGGTTTGTATTGATGGAAGGATTAGGAGGGGAAGAGATTGGACCAATTTCCTTTGTTATTTGATTCGCATAAATAACTCCGAGGAGTATGGTGGTGAGGGGAACAGATCCCTCCATTTCCTGCCTACAAGGCAAATTAATATCTCTTTCATATAGGAAATAGGAATGATTTGGAATAAAAATGGCATTGGCCCAACCGCCTTCTCCTCCCTTCCCTCCGTTTTGTATTTAAACAAAGGTTTTGCTTTTGATATTTGAACGTAAAAGGGAAAATGGAAACAACAAAGGTCAACCATTTAGCTTCATTTTCTCTATATGATGATTGATATATTCATCATCGTTGACATTTAGCTCGATTCTCTCTATGTAATATATTCTCCTCCTTGGTTAACGTTTATCAGTATATGCTCATGCTTGTGTGTTGGTCATCAATTTTTACTTGTTTGATATTTGCAGCCTTCAGGATAACATGTGGGATGATGGAAATTCCTTAGGGCCTAAGGAAGTTCACAGCTACTTGACACGTGTGATGTATAATCGACGTAACAAGTTCAACCCATTGTGGAACTCGCTTGTTCTTGGAGGAGTGAAAAATGGGGAAAAGTACCTTGGAACGGTGAGTCCTGCTGTCACACGCATCAACCTTCACGGTCTAAAATTTTATGAAATGAACCTGTTATGTACTGAATTTTCTTTTTACCTTTTGGACGAGGGTCCTAATCCTCTGCGATGATAGTATATTCAAATATGTTATTGACTTAAAAAGGTTGCTGTAGGTCAATATGATTGGTGTGCACTATCAAGACAATCATGTTGCGACTGGATTTGGCAATCACCTCGCAGTTCCAATTCTTCGAGATGAATGGAAGGAGGACCTTAGCTTTGAAGATGGTGTTAGGTTGCTCGAAAAGTGCATGCGCGTCCTTCTATATCGTGATCGATCAGCAGTTAACAAGCTCCAGGTTCTAATCTGTCCTTGTCTCAAATTCAATTCTTTGTGGCATCTTTATGTATTAGTATTGAGATTGCTCTTTTGCCAATCCAGTGAAAGTATACTTGGTAGTCATACCAACCATGTGAATTGAGTAAATCTAGTGTTATGTTAGTTTTAAGATATTGATTATGTGGAAAATTTAAGGAGTTAGCCATCAAATAAAAGATTTAAGTCCTCAAAGCTTGTAGCTTATGTATTCATTATGCTCCAAAGTCCCAATTGCTAGTCTCCATTTTTTGTCCGCTTTGGTACACTGCTACATAATGCTATAAATATTACTCCTTCCATTCCGTATCTACTGAATTACTGAATTACATAATGCTATTTGTCTGATGCTATTAAACAGAAAGCTATTTCAAAATTGAGATGGATATAATTCTTTTGTAATTTCTGGGCAAAAAAGTGTCGGGTCCACATAATGTCCAAAAATACTAATCAATTTTCATTCTATAGGCTATTTTGATATGTTTTGATCAAAAAGTTGCGTTCTTTTCTCTAAATTACTTAGTCTTATATATATATATATATATATACTAATATACATCTTACATCATTAGTCATTATTCATTATTCATTACTGTTATATTGTAATGGTCTCTTCTGTTTGATACTTGAGTTTATTGTTTTAATTTACTTGCAAATTTTTGCTCCTTTAAATCATTGAATTTGTTTCTTATTTAACTTTTCTGGACTTTTAGATTGCAAAAATCACAGAAGGTGATGTGTCCATATCTCCACCCTACTCATTGAAGACATTTTGGGATTTTGAGGCATTCAAAAATCCTACTGCTAGTGCCGAGGGCTCGTGGTAGATGGCTTGTCCTGTAGGCTTCAGTTGAATGCACCGAAGGCTTCAGTTGTACTCTCGATTTCTCTCTTGTAATTTTCGGTTGGGTTCTAGAATTTGTGCTCGTGGTTGCCCGTTGTTCAAACTTTAAGTTAACATTGTACTGTAGTAAGATTATGATTTTCAACTCTGATTTATGGATGCCAGTTTCATGTGGTACCTTATTTTAAGCTTCAACTACATATACCATGAAATCCGGTCGTATTCATTTATGCTATTGAACTTTGTCCTTTTAATGATTATAATTGGTTTGGACATCTCTTTCATATACAGTGTCAGTTATTCTCTCTCGTCTTCGACAGTCATACGAAAAGCGCTAACACAGGAACGTCTTCAGATAGTTTCCTGGTATTTTTCCGGCATAGAAATAGTCATCAAGCCGGCAATAATCCAGTTGTACCTTAGAATTTTGAATTGACATTTCCTGACTTAGTGGTAAACCTTGACATTGCTAATAGTATGGAACTTACCAATGTTTAAAGACTTTGCCGTCTAATTTTCTTTCACTTAAACGTGCACCCAAGTCTTCTGTTTTCATGTAACACTTCAACCACTATAGTTTTATCTATACTTAAAAACAGTTTGAACACCGATATCATACCTACTACTTTGCGAAATGGAAACCACCACAACTGCCACCAACTCCAAATTACGTCGGCTCCAATCAGCTGGGATTCCACGCTCGCCGCGTCTTAGCCGTAGTAGTAATGGTAGATCAAACCCTTCGATGGCTGAAATCCAGGCAATCCGACCCGTCTCTCCTCAACAGTCCTTAAACCGGTCCTCATCAGTCTCCCTCCTCGAAATTCAAGCTCTTGCCCTGACAAGGCCAGCTTCGCCTCAGATACCCATCACGCGAACTACAAGGTCCGCCACCACGTCTCCACGACCATCTATCCATTGTTCAAGGTCCACGAGCAAGTCGAGGGGTGCCACCCCCACTAAAAAGAGAGACGATGAACAAAACTACATCACTATTCCTATATCAAAGACCCTTGACAGTCCTCAAAGGAGGCTAAGTTTCGAAAGCAGAGGCGATCAAAAGAGCAATTTTGTTCGTCAAACAAACTTGGCTAAGTTATTCAGGTCATCGTCTTCTCAAAACGTGAATGCAAAAGGTGGAGAAAAAACATTGCCTGGGTCCCCATCAGCGTGGGCATTGTCGCCCAGCCGCTCATTTCCCTGTCCACCCTTGAAACCAGAATCCCCGAAGGCGAAAGCTGTCAGTGGGGTCCTTAAGTTATTCAATAAGCAGAAAAAGGTAACTTCAGCTCAAGAAGAAGAATATCATGAGTACAAAATTATGTGTAATACACTGGTTCAATGGAGGTTTGTCAATGCAAAAGCCGAGATTGCTGCTGCAAAGGTTAAGAAAAAAGCAGAGGTAATTTTTTCCACTCTCGAGTTTTTATGTATAATGTATATCAGACTATCAACCGATATGAACATTATTTCCAGCTATGACATACACGTACCTTTCAGAAATAGCCGATATTTGGCCATTATGTCAATATTTGACTAATACAGGCGATGCTTGGCTGAGATTTTTTTTTTGCTGTTGACACAATCGATATTGGCTTTTATTTGTAATCGGGTCTGTGACCGTGATTGATGTTACAATTTAACAAGCTTAGATTTTGGCTTTTACCGTCCAATTTTGCAGGGAAAATTGTTTGGCCTATGGCTGAAACTCTACAAAATGAGATATGCAATCGCGGAGAAAAGGATGAAAGTAGAAAGATTACAACAAAAAGTGAGGTTACTAGAAATAGTAAGCCCTCAAATTGAACTTCTAAATGAATGGGAAAAATTGGAGAAAAAGAATTGTGAAGCAATTGGTAGAGTTACTAGGAAGCTCTCAGCTTATTCTACAAAACTTCCTTTAGTTAATGGTGCTATGGTGAGTAAATTACACATTATCTTCATCATATTCTATAAGTTTTGCCTAAAGAAAACAACAATTTGTACATTCAGTTATGCTCATGTAAAACCGTCTTACATAATCCTGTGTAAAACGGATTTATAAATACAAATACCATGACCAAGTCAAAAGAAAAGTTAGTTATATATAAATCCGATCTTCAAACTTTTTGTGTAAGCCCATCTTGAAGTAGTATATGTATTGTACAATGTACATTAAATTTGAGTGAAAACTGCATGTTTATCTTTTGTTCTTTTTTTATTTATTTTGCAGGCAGAATTAGTATCTTTATTTGAAGCCATGAAATTAGCTTTGGAAGTCATGGATAACATTGAGGACACAATCATCAACTTCCATGTTGAGGTCAGATTCGATCGTCATTAGAGGGCTTAATTACTGTCCTTAATTAAGCTTTCGAAAAGTAGTAAATATGATTAATTTGCAGGCGGAAAAATTGAGTAATATGCTTAGGGAGCTCATAGCCATGGTTGAAATAAACATGGAATGCTTCAATATATTGGAAAAGGAAATTGCGTCTATGATGTCTTTAGAGGTATGTACGTAACTTTATCCATCGTTCACTAAATAAAGATAATTTTTTTGGATTACTGACGGGATTTGAACCTAGATTATGAGTGTCACCGCCTCACATGCATGCATGACTTAACTGGGTGAGCTAGCTGATATCTGCTAGCTCTTATTTTTCGATCATTAGTAGTAATATATGTTATTTATGATTTATGAGGTTCTTCATTCAATTTGTTTTATAGGCTCATGAGAAAAGCTTGGTAGTACATCTCATACAAGCAAATACAAAGGCAGAAGAAGCTCAAAGGATTTGCAAGCTTCACCTCATGAGATCCTTCAAAAACAAGGAAACTAGCTCAATTTTCTCCATGTTGAATGTCTCTTAATTGCCTTGTTGCATGCTATATATATACATGAACCAGCGATTCACGAACAACCGCAATTTTGTATAAGATCGTCTTATTCTGAGACTATCAACATCCGATATTTCTCACTTAATAGTCGATCTCACGAGATAAGACGATCTCATATAAGTATTTGTCACAACACAAAGGGAGCAACAAGTTTTGCAGCTCAGTATCAGAAAACTTGAAGTCTTGAACCTATGAATATAACTATATAAGACTCCTGCAATCCTCAATCAAAACCATCAAGTTAGAGATAATAAAAGGATGAGAAAGATGGTGAGAATGCCATTGTATGGGATCCATGCATACTATCTCTTTTTGATTTGTTTGTAAATGTACTTGGTTGTTTGGTTTATGTATATAACTTTTGGTTGGTTTTATGTACAAGCATGAAAAAAATAAATAATTCTTATAAAAAATCGTTTTGAATAAGGGTTATTGTTGAAAAACGCGAAAAATGTAACTGCTTAACCATTTAAATTGCTTGTCACTTTCTTTGTACCACATACCTCAATAGTAGTATTGCCAATTGACATTGAAGGGGAGAATGTCATGACGAGCTATATATCGTCATCTCGTTTATACTCCCAAGTCCCAACTTAATCAGTAAGAAGAAAAGTATACATCGAAAACAATAAAACTAGTTCTTTAGAATTAATTCACATAAAAAAAAATCTTTCAATATAAGAACAAATTAATTAAACAATTCCAAACAACCACTGTCAATCCAATCCTTACTTAACTTAAACTTTGAATGCCTAAACTTATCTTGAGTTCAAACTTGACCACTTTGACCAAACCAATTTCAAATACTACGGTCTAGGGCTGGTCAAACACTCGTGTCAGCTCGGCTCGACCCGCCCCTCTGGTCATTTTTTGCCCATCCCGCTTGCAGCCCTGCCCAATCCGCCCCTTTCCCGAGTCGGTTCCGAGTCTGTAACCTTTAACTCGGGCCTGCCCTCAGCCCGTCCCTATCCCGGGTCGGTTCCAGGTCCCCCACTTCAAACCCAGCCCACCCCCCGCCCGGACCGTCCGTTTGACCCACCCTACTACGGTCTTAAGGCAAAATTATAAAATATTAAATCGACTAACTTCGGATCAGATCAGGTTGAATCGGATCGGTGTCACACCCCCCATGTTCATTCAAATAAATGCTTACACATGAAAGAAAGCCCGTATTCAAAGTTGTACACAAAATCGACTGAAGAACTAATTACATTTCTACAGGCTACAACCATTTTCAGCGATTCTCTCTCTTCCGCTTCTCCTCTTGCCGTTGATTAATGTAATTTTCTTCCAATTGGTTTTAGTTTTCCGTTATTATTTCAAATTAGGGTTTATTAATTTTGTTATTTATTTATTTGCGAACGAATTTGGAATGAAAGTTTCGCCATTTACACTGCTCCAGAAACAGTAAAGCAAGTTTAGGTTTTTTGAAGAGTAAGGATTTTGAAAAGTTTGATTAATTAGTTTATGCTTTTTTTATATATTTAAATCTTGTTTTTAGGTGATATTTGAGCTAAATTACCATATGAGAATTTGATTGGATAATTAATGAAATTATTTTGTAAGAATTAGGTGTAATGTGATTGTATTGTTGTAGGGATGGTGTTGAAATCGTTAGATGGCGATTGTGAGTGTAATTTATTTTGCGATACTGAAGATGTTTTAGTCTAGTTGTAAAGACGGAGATATTGGGGACAATAGGTTCCAATTTCGAATCCCTCTTTCCGATATTGTATTATCCTTGTGGCTCATTTGTTGCTAAAGCAAACGTATTTTGGGATAGTTTGGTTGATGATTAGTGGATTTATAATTGTTAGGACCACAAGGAAATTTACACCTTATAGTCAAATTTTGGAACTTTCGTGCATTGTATCGGAATGAAGCTCCCTGCTTCCCTCAGCTGTTCATGACCGCTTTAATCGATCAGAGAAATGTATGATACGGATAAGACTGATTAATTAACTGTTATTGTTAATCAATCAAATTTTTGTTATTAGCTGTTCATGACCGCCTTAATAGGGACTGTGTTCTGATGGTAGTTAGAGTAGACATTTAGTTATTTGCCATGGAGTACTTTCTTTTGTGTTTTGCGATGAGTGATGTATGTTTTAGTGTTTAAATCATTGGGCAGTTAAGTAAGATATAAGAATGGATAATATGGAGCAATGGAACGCCGAAATTCAAAAGGGGATTGAGGTGGCCAAGATTAAAATGCTCGAGGGGTTTGAGTTGGCGAAAATAAAAGCGCTGGAAGTAAGAGTTCAAGCGCAACAAATTTTAAAAGAGACGCCAGATGTTCAATTGTATACTGCAGCTGCAGTTCTGGTTCTAACAATACTACTTTCATTGATTAGTAAGCTACTAAGCTCTTATTATAGATGTTGTTATGTCATTATGTAGACACTCAGTATTTATGTATTCATATATGTTCCGCACTTGTGTTACAACAAAAGCTGTGACCTTAGGAAACTAGGATGAAAATAAAAGCAGGAATATTGTATGGAAAATTTTCCATGAGACAACAAAAAATTACATGGTGTGGTAAGGGTGTCTAACATATGCAATCTTAGAAAACATGCTCACATTTTTTCTGGATGACCTTTGTTAGAATTGCGTCGAAAATTGGATTGATTGGTTTGTTCTTTACTATATGAGATGCTGAGACATTTTGGTAAGATATACGGAGACACGGGGTATTGCTTTATTCAATTACGTTTCAAAGTCAAAGATTAGTAATATTTTGGCTTCAATGTAAATAGAATAAGAGAATAGTACACACATGACATTTTTAATTTCTTTCTTATCATTATTCTATTTGCACTTGCAATTGCTTTTGCAAAAGAGTAATACAAGTCTAAAGGTAATTTATGCCGGAGGAGCAGGGGAGTGGGAATAGCTGAATAGGCAATAGGAGAGGGAGGAAGCCAAACTTTGGTAGGGGGTTACGGGAAAGCCATTTAGGCATGCAAAATGTGATTTCTCTGAAACAAACACACAAAGATTATGATTGAAATTTGAAACGAGTTAACAGTGCTTCGAAAATGTCTGAGCTTGTCGAATATGTACTCACATTCACATGTTATGCCTTTTGTGTGCATGAAACACATTTAGACGAGGAATGGAGTGTTTAAAGTTACTTGTCTGACATATTTTTCTTGTTCTAAAGTATGTACTGTGCATTTTGATACCATTGAGTACCCGTAATCAGAAAAGTAAACCTATTAGTTTTTATCGTTACTTTTGGCAGTTCGTTTATTCAAGCGTAAGAAATCCTACACAATTGTGTTTGCTGGACTGACGGGAAGCGGGAAGACTGTTCTCTTTTATCAGGTGTGATAATCCCTCTCTTTTCTTATACTGTAACACCATCACTGCTCACATTACACCATTTTTAGTTTGCCTTGCTGGTTACTGTGAGTATTTTGTTGATCGAAAACTTTGCTTTCTCTTGTTTGTCAGCTTCGTGATGGTTCCACACATCAAGGAACTGTGACATCAATGGATCCAAATGAAGGTACCTTTGTGCTTAATTCCGAGACTGGGAAGGTACTACTCTGAAAGTGCAGCTTATATTTTTTTTTTCTTGAGACGATCATTCATTAATAGTAGCCACAGTCCATTTAAGATCATTTTCATAATTTAGACGTTGCTGCTTGTAATTCACATCAAAAGTTCTAAAGACTTAATCTCGTGAATGGTTTGTAGTTTTGTACTAGTTTCTTTCAATATTTCTTGTAACGCAAATTTTCATTGAAAACGGACCAATTCCGTCTCTTCAGAAAGATGGGCCAAATGTCGCCATTTTATCGACATATGTGACCATGTGACAAACAACCTTTTATAGCTATTGGTACTGGTTACATTTCGTCTCAAATGGGTCACATTTACCTCGTGTATTTGAAAAAACGAAATGTAACCATCCTCAGCAAGACTTATTGTCTTGATAAATACTCTCAACTGTAGTGAACCAACAATAAAGTATAATTTTTTTTTGCAATGAAGGTGTGACAGTAGTATGCTTTGTTATTCTGGCAGAAGGTCAAACCCGTGCACTTGGTCGATGTTCCGGGTCATGCACGCCTGCGACCCAAGTTAGATGAGTATTTAACTCAAGCTGCCGGCCTTGTTTTCGTAGTGGATGCGTTGGAATTCTTACCTAATTGCCGTGCAGCTGCAGAGTAATTTTTAATCCCCCGTGTTATTATATACAGAGTAATTGTTACTGAGACAACTATGCATTGCTGACTTTTTTCATCTTGTTATTTTAAGGTACTTGTATGATATCCTGACTAAAGCAAGCATTGTAAAGCAGAAAATTCCTGTACTGATAGTCTGCAACAAAACTGAAAAAGTGACTGCACATTCGTCGGAGTTTATCCGTAAGCAACTGGAGAAAGAAATGTGAGTCTTTTGGTCATGAGTTCAACTTTTATTTTATCTTATTTTCACTTTCAATAGAAAGGGAAAGTAAAATCTTCTTTGAGTTGCTAGCTTTTTTATCTTACAAGTTAAAAGATCCTTTAGAGCCAAACAACATAACTCTAGTGCCGTTTGGTAGGGCAAGGGGGTTGGATATACATGATCGCTGAGAAACTGTTATAATTCGATTTGTACTGAAAATTGTGTCAAACAGCAGCTGTTACTCCACAATATGGAAAAACACAGTTTGGGTTTTTGCTACATTTTATCATATACTCCCTCTTTTTTTATATAAATCTTCGATTTTTTGAGAAAAACATTAAGACTACTTCAGTACCCCCTCACTCACCATCCTTTCTTCTTCTCTGCTTTTCCACACCCTCCCACAATAAACTCTCACCAATTACCAACCGTCCAAACCCAACTCAAATTGTAAGCCAAGACACTTGAGTTCTCGGCTCAAGTGAAAATGACAGATACTATAGATTCAAATTGCTTTAGAAACCTTTTACTGCATCATAAAATTTGATCCATTTCACCTTTCCTGTGTTGGGGGTGAGAATTCTTTCGCATTCTCATTGTTTTATTACGAGCTCTCACAATTCTCTAACAGTATATTTGCAGTATTTTTCTGTAGTTTTTAAATAATTTCCTATGATTGAGGTTTATAACACCATGTGCTAACACAGTGACAAACTACGGGCTTCGAGGACAGGAGTATCAGATGCTGATATTACAAGCGAGTACACAATTGGTGTTACCGGACAGCCATTTGCATTCACACAGTGCCACAATAAAGTAACCCTTGCCGAAGCCTCTGCCCTTACTGGTGATGTCTCTCAAGTTGAGGTGTTTATTAGAGATAATGTTAAGCCTTAATTGCTTTTATGGTCGATTTTTACTTCCGTTGATGGGAAATTGTGTAATTCATCCCAAGGCAAATCTTGTACTATTGTCAAATCCTATTAACTCTTCTCATGAGATAATACGACAAGTCGACAACATACCACATTGCCTAAAGACCTTGCACGAACCTGTAAGGGGCCTGTCTCCGGATTACTCATACTTTAAGTTACATTTAGAATACCATTTCTCGACATCTTTTCCATACTCGAAGATATATGTACGGTTTACTGTGCCATTTTATCCAGCTATTCACTACGCAGTACGAAGTATCAGGTTGCAAATTATTAACTTGTGAGTTTATAGCAAAACTGAACCTATAAGCTACTTTGAAAGAACACAAATTCTAAAGATGCCCTAATACTCTGATTTCTCGCTAATTCTGGTTATAAACGACTTTGAAATAATCCGAAATATGATGGTGATAATGATCTCGTTGCGAGAATGTAATTATAAAGAATTAGTACTCGCATAGGGAAGAAGGGCAGGCAACATATGAAGAATTTCGTAAGAAAAAGTAGCGAGTAAATTTCTGCATCAATTACTTCCGAGCCATTTTAAATTTTCACACAGGGCTCCAAAATCTCGGAAGGACTAACATTACATATATATCTGAATTGAATTAATAACACAACTATATAAACATCAAACCCTAACCAGATGAAGGGAAAATGAGCAGCTAAGCCGAGCACAAACTACCGCTACCATTAGCAACTTTGCTATCACCACTAGTACTGCTTTCCCTCGGGGCAGTAAATATGCGAACAACAACAACTCCGAGTTGATCAGGCTCTTTACCATCAAACCGAAAAGTCCAAACTTGAACCACGTCATTCACACCAAAGCCATTACTAGCAACCACTTCTTTCCATGGCTTCAACAAGACATAGTAAGAATTCTGATTCATATTCCATATGTTCACACCGATCTCCTGATAATAATCCATGGGCTCGAGCAGCTTTACTGTTAGACATTCATCCGTCTGCCTTAAGAATTTCTCTTCAGCGTCTTTCAAGAATTCAACTGTAGTCCTTTGATTTAGTAGTAGTCTGCTCTGAGTCGGATTAATATCTGTAACTGTCAATGCCTTCTGCGCAATCCGCTGAACATTCCTACCATTCAACTCCTCTATTTTCTTCATGTACTCCGATGGCAGCTCATTAACTTCCGGCACATCATATTTTATCTTACCACTACCTTTCTTCGTCTTGCTCGTGTTGCCAAATTTCTTGATTTTCACGGGTTTTCTTGATGTTTCTTTCGCAATGTCAGAGCAATTTTCCACAGCAGGGGAAATCACCTTCAGTCTTTTAGCCGGTTTAACATCAACGGGAATTATCGGTTTAACAACAGCAGGGGGAATTATCAGTTCAACAGCAGGGGGATTTATCGGTTTAACAGCAGGGGGAATTATCTTCAGTCTTGAAACCGGTTTAACATCTATTAAGCCGATGGCATCCGCAAGTAAATCCAAATTACCTATATCGCCAATAATCACAGTCTCTTTTCTCGAACACTGTCGACCATCCCTATCAATACCAAGTCCAGCTAACCCGAGTTTTCTTTTCAAACCACGGCGACCATAATACTCCCAAATGGCATCTAACACAAGCCCCATCTTTTTACGAAGATCTTTAGGGCTTTCTTCGTAGGTTGAACTCGAATATGACGTACCAGCAACACCAAATTCATTGAGATTATTACTACTAAAATCATAAACCGTTCTCTTGATTGTCACAGTTTCGACAGGTTTTTTCGAATTATAGCCGTTAAAATACTTAGGTTTGTGTTCCTCAAAATGAAGCATTGCATCCTTAAATTCTTCTTCACTTAAGTAATACTTCCATGTTTCAATTTCCTCCAACATATAATCTTCAACTATTATCTCTTCACTCATGTCTTCAATCTCGATTCGACCCGAATAATAATGTATACTCCGTAATATATAATTATATGAAAATTATGCAAGAAAATTGTAATGAATTAACAATGTTGGTATGATAAATATATATATAAAAAAAGTGATGAGAGTAAGTTGATTAGGAAACAACTGTCTTAGAGCGTTATTAACTTGACTGTCAAGTAATAAAATCTGAAATTTAGTAAGTTTTCAGTTGATTTAAATATTATTTTATTTTATTTGAGTATAGTTTTTAGATTTTCTTGAGATTTTGTTTCCAAATTTGGTAAGAAGAAGGGAGTCTTTGATACAATAAGGTTATTATATTTATTAGACTTTCCAAATTCTATACAAAGTTCTATAACACTGAGTTTTAATCTTGGTTGGTTGTTTTATTTGTACTAAAAAATTCAAAATAGAGTTGCTAAAAAAAATCAAAATAGAAGTAAGGTTTTGATGAAATTGTTTTTTATGTATAATGTTATAAGTGTCGAAATAAAATTTAGTAGGTAAAAAAATTGTTTTGTAACTATTAGTTTATTATGGTTAGGGTCTTAGGGATGACGATAAGGAGTATCTGAATGAGTTGAATTTATATCCATATCTATAATTGTTTATCCATTTTATACAAAAATCATCTACCCATATTAACACTCATTTATATACTGTTCTTCATTTATATACATATCACAAAGTGAAATAGACATTCGCTTGATGTTTATATCGTTGGTAACTTTATCATTATTCATCATTCCGTTTTTGAAATTAAAAAATTGAAAATTGAATGAAGTTATAACTTAGCTACAATAACAATATTACTCCAGTGCACAATGGCTCCCGTAAATTGCGGCGTAGGGGGTGAGATATATGCAGCTTTACCCCTATGTTATCAACACATAGGCTACTTTCAAATGACCCAAGATGAAAATTACGTTTGAGAATTGCATTGTAAGAACCACTACTTCACAAGAGAAAAAAAAATACAACCATTTTAATGAGTCGTTTTAATTTATTTCATCATATCAAGTAGAATCATATAGATTTGGCTCTAATGAAAATATGTAACATTAAAAAAATAAAAACCATCAAATGTTATTCGAACAAACTTTTGTAAGTTGAAAATTATTTAAGATAGACATTCAAGAGATAAAACAAATAATACATAGTACAGAAAGAGAGCTGACTTGACAGATCCATCAAAATGACCCGAATCTGATCCGACCTGAACCCGACTAGATAAGCTAAAGGGGAACTCCTTCTATTGCTAATTGATTTTGTGATGGAACATCCTTGGAGTTATGAATTGGACACGATCTCCTAATCGTTGGAGGACTTGTACCCGACCCGACACAGAAAAGTTTACCCAAATCCGAATTGACCTTTATAAGACCCGACACGAATGCTTGTTGTTGAAAATTGACTGGTATCTCCAAATAACTTAAGAATAGCCGACCAGAGAATGACCCAAAGTCAAATTTAACACGACTCGAATTCTATTACACACTTAAATAACCAGACCGAAACAAACTCAACCCAAACCCGACCAGATCGACCTTTATATTTCGAAGTTAAACTCCTAGTACTATATATACACTTGTTGTACACAAAATCTACTCAAACACTTAAACAAGTTACATAACACTCGTGCAACTATTTTCAGCGATTCTCTCTTCCCTCCTGCCGTTAATTTTCATGTAAGTTTCTTGGAATCCATTTTAATTTTCCGTTATAATGTTAATTTAGGGTTTATTATTTTTGTTTTAGTTTTGTGAAATTATTTTATAAGAATTAGGTATGACATATATGTGATACTGTAGGGATGTAATTGAAATCGTTAGATTAGTGGTTAAGACGGAGTTATTGTGGATATTATAGGTCCCAGGTTCGAACCCCTCTCCTCGATATTGTACTGTCCTTGTGGCTCAATTATCGCCAAAATAAACGTATTTTGGGATATATTGTTTGATGATTAGTGGATTTAATGATTTATAATTGTTAGGAGCACAAGAAGATTACACCAAATTATGAAACTTTCGAGCATTGTATCGGGATAAAGATCCCGCTTTCCCTCAGCTGTTCATGACCGATTTAAGCACAGAGAAAAAATTGAATACTAGGGATAAAGCTGGTTAATTTACTTTTGCTTTGTTGAATTTGAAGGTTGATTTTTGTTAGTATTTATTACTTTCTTTAGCTGAAATTGAAAGTTGGAATTGATCTCGGTCATATGGGCAGTTGTCTTCTTTTTGTACTTTCGGATGTTGGTATAGTTGAAGTCCTTAATATGGACCGCGGGTTTAACATTTTAGTGTATTTAGACGTTTAGTTATTTGGTTTTGAATACATTCTGTAGTGTTTTGCAATGAGTGATGTATTTTTTGTTTATTGTTTACATCATTGGATAGTTGAGTAAGAGTTAAGAATGGATAATATGGAGCAATGGAATGCGGAAATTCAAAAGGGGTTTGAGGTGGGGAAGATTAAAATGCTCGAGGGGTTTGAGATGGCGAAGATAAAAGCGCTGGAAGTATCAGTTCAAGCACAACAAATTATAAAAGAAACACCGGATGCTCAATTGTATACTGCTGCTGCAGTTCTGGTTCTAACAATACTACTTTCATTGATTAGTAAGCTACTAAGCTCTTATTAGCGTTGTTGTTTTGTCATTGTATAGACACTCAATATTTATGTTTTCTTATATGTTCCGCACTTGTGTTACAACTTGCAATCGAAAAAAAGCTGCGACCTTGGGAAACTAAAATGAAAATAGAAGCAGTAGAATTGTAAGGAGAATTTTACATAAGACAACAAAAAGTTACATGGTGTGGTAAGAATGTCTATATATGCAACCTAAGAAAACATTTTATCCGGATGATCTTAGTTAGAAACTTAGGATCGCGTCGACAATTGGGTTGTTCAGTTTGCTTTTTACTATATGAGATGCTTAGAAATTTTGGTAAGATATATTGCTTAATTCCATTATGCTTCAAAGTCAAAGATTAGTGACTTTTTGGCTTCATTGTAAATAGAATAAGAGAATAGTACAATTTGAACTTGCAATTGCTTTTGTGAAAGAGTAATGCAAGTCTGATAAAATATTCTCATCACCTTTGCGATCCGGTGTAGTCGTACGTTGGCATCTTGTATGTTGTTATTTTGTTTATCTAACAGCGTTAACTATAAAGATATGAAGGATATTCCCCCATGAGATGAGCTTAAAGTTAATTTCTGCTGGAGGTTTAAATAGGTTCATGTTCTAGTTTTTAAAGAACAGGAGAGTGCGAATAGGCAATAACAGAGGAAAAAACAGGAAGGTTCTGAGAAAGCTATGTGGGGATACAAAATGGAATCTGTCTGAAGAGAAAGACATTAAGATGTTGATTGAAATTTGAATTGAGCTAAAACAGTTTTAAAAATGTCTGTGAGCTTGTCGAATATGTACTCACATGTTATGCCTTTTGTGTGCATGTAATACCGTTAGACGAGGAATGGAGTGTTTAAAGTTACTTGCCTGACGTGATTGTCTTTTTTCTAAAGTATGTATTGTGCATTTTGATACCGTTGAATACCAGTAATCACCAATTAGTTTTTATCTTTACCTGTGGCAGTTCGTTTATTCAAGCGTAAGAAATCTAACACAATTGTGCTTGCTGGACTGACTGGAAGCAGGAAGACTGTTCTTTTTTATCAGGTGAGGTAATTTCTCTCTTTCTGATACCGTAAGATCATCACTCTTCACATTACAGCATTTGTAGTTTGCCTTGCTGGTTACTGTGAGGATTTTGCTGATTGACAACTTTGCTTTCTCTTGTTATTCAGCTTCGTGATGGCTCCACACATCAAGGAACTGTGACATCAATGGATCCAAATGAAGGTACCTTTGTGCTGAGTTCCGAGACGGGAAAGGTACTACCTCAAAGACGCAGCTTAAATTTTCTTTCTTGAGTTGATTATTCATTAATAGCAGCCACATTCCATTAAAAGTCATTTTCATAGTTTAGACGTTGCTGCTTGTATTTCACATCTAAAGTTCTAGACTTAATCTAGTCAGTGGTTTGTAGTTTTGTACTAGCTTCATTCAATATTTCTTGGTAAATACTCTCAACTGTAGTGAACCGACAATAAATTATAATTTGTGCAATGAATGTGTGACTGTTGTATGCTTTGTTATTCTGGCAGAAGGTCAAACCTGTGCACTTGGTCGATGTTCCTGGTCACGCACGCCTGCGACCCAAGCTAGATGAATATTTGACTCAAGCTGCTGGCCTTGTTTTCGTTGTTGATGCGTTGGAGTTCTTGCCTAATTGCCGTGCAGCTGCAGAGTAATTTATATTCTCTCCTGTTATTTTATACTCCCTCCATTCAACTCCACACTACACATATCTTTTTTCACGTTTGCCAACGCGCGTTTTGCGTCGTAAATATAGTTCGCTACGTATTTGCAAAAATTATACGAGCTAGATATTTTTAATATACTCCTAAAGACGAATCAAACAAGATCCCACATGAATATATTTTCTCTTATGCATTAGCCGGAAATTGAAAGATTCTTCTTACTTGTGAATAGTGTCAAAAAGAGAAATGTGTAGTGTGGAGTTGAATGGAGGGAGTATAGAGTAATTGTTACTGTGACAACTACGCACTGCTGACTTTCCTCATTTCGTTATGTAAAGGTACTTGTACGATATTCTGACTAAAGCAAGCATTGTAAAGCGGAAAATTCCTGTACAGATAGTCTGCAACAAAACTGAAAAAGTGACTGCACATTCGTCGGAGTTTATCCGTAAGCAACTGGAAAAAGAAATGTGAGTTTTTTGGCCATGTGTTTAACTTTATTTTTTCATTCTTATAGAAAAGGAAAGTAAAAACCTGCTTTGACTTGCTACTTGCTAGTTTGTTTATCTTACAAATTAAAAGATCTTTTAGAGCCAAGCATCAACATAACTCCAGTGCCGCTTGGTAGGGCAAGGGGGGGGGGGGGGGGGGGGGGGGGGGGGGGGGTTGGATATACATGATTTTTCCCATGTTTTGAAAACGCTGAGAAACTGTTATAATATGGTTTGTACTGAAAATTGTGTCAAGCAGCTGTTAGTTTGTTACTCCGCAATATAGAAAAACACAGTTTGGGAGTCGTTTTACTACATTTTATCATATAGTTTTTTTTTGTATATAAATTTTTCCACTTAATAAGAAAAGTAGTAAGACTTCTTCATTACCCCTCCTCACTCATCATCCTTTGTTCTCCGGCTCAATAACAATTACCAACCCAACTCAAGTTCTAAGCCAAAACACCGGAGTTCTTTGGCTCAAGTGAACGTGGCAAATTCATTCATATAGATTCAAGTTGCAATAGAAACCTTTTAGTGCATCATATAATTTGATCCATTTCACCTTTCTTGTGTTGGAGGCGAGAATTCTTTTCCATCCTCATTATTTTATTTTGAACTCTCGCAATTGTAAACAGTATTTTTCTGTAGTTTTCAAATAATTTCTTAATTGTAACACCGTGTGTTCAGTGACAAATTGCGGGCATCAAGGACAGGAGTATCAGATGCTGATATTACGAGCGAGTACACAATTGGTGTTACCGGACAGCCATTTGCATTCTCACAGTGCCACAATAAAGTAACCCTTGCTGAAGCCTCGGCCCTTACTGGTGATGTCTCTCAAGTTGAGGTGTTTATCAGAGATAATGTTAAGCCGTAAATTCATGTTATGGTAAATTTTTCAATAGTTGATGGGAATTTGTGTAATTCATCCCAAGGCAAATCTTGTACTATTGTTACATCCTTTTAACTTTTGTGATGAGATAATACTAGTAGTTTGACAACATTTCCACATTGTCTAAATGCCCTGCATGTACCTGTAAGGGGGGCGTCTCCGAATCACTCATACTTTTAAGTTTGCATTTAGAATATCATTGAAGAAACGTACTGGTTTGTAAATTATTAATTCACGAGTTTATACCAAAACAGAAACTGCTGGCTGCATTACTCACATTGTATGTCCGACATGCTTCCGTTCTTTCTGTAGTCTCTCTAAATTTGCCCTAGTTCTGGTTATAACTTATAAACGACTTTGAAAGAATGATCTCTAGGAGAAAAATTATTACGGAGTAGAAAGAAGATAATGTAAGTAAATTTTGCATTAATTACCTAGGAACCATTATAAAATTTCTCACAGGGCTCCAAAATCTCGGAGATGGATTACATTACATATATATTTCAATTAATAACATAACTGTATGAGCATGAAACCCTAAGCAGAGGAAGGGTAAATGAGCAGCTAAGACGAGCACAAACTACCGGTACCATTAGCATCACCGCTACTACCACTAGTACTACTCTCCCTTGGTGCAGTAAATATGCGAACAACAGCAACTCCGAGTTGATCAGGCTCTTTACCATCAAACCGAAAAGTCCAAACTTGAACCACATCATTCTCACCAAAGCCATTACTAGCAACCACTTCGTTCCATGTCTTCATCAAGATATAGTAAGATCTCTGTTCCATATTCCACTTGTTCACACCGATATCCTGAATATGACCCATGGGATCCAGCAGCTTTACTGTTAAATATTCATTCTTCTTCGCTACGATTTTCTCTTCACTGTCTTTCAAGAATTGCAGCTTTACTGTTAAATATTCATTCTGATTCCCTACGATTTCCTCTTCACTGCCTTTCAAGAATTGTTTTGCAAGCAAGTTCTTTTGATTTAGTAGTAATCTGCTCAAATTCGGATTAACATCTGAAGCCGTCAATGATTTCTGCTCAATCAGCTGAACATTCCTACCATTCAACTCCCTTATTTTCTCAATGTACTTCAATGGCAGTACATGGAGTACATTAACTTCCAGCACATCATACTTTCCCGTATCACTGCCTTTCTTTTTCTTTCCCGTGTTGCCACTCTTCTTGATTTTCGAGGGTTTTCTTGATTTTACTTTCTCGATTGCAGAGCAATTTTCCGCTGCAGGCGAAATCACCTTCAGTCTTTTAACCGGTTTAACAGCAGGGGGAATTATCGGTTTAGCAGCAAAGGGAATTATCGGTTTAACAACAGCAGGGGGAATTATCTTCAGTCTTAAAACCGGTTTAACATCATTAGAACAGCCAGCATCCGCAAGTATTTCCAAATTCTGTCTATCTTCAATAATCACAGTCTCTTTTCTCGAACACTGTCGACCATCCCTATCAATACCAAGTCCAGCAAGCCCGAGTTTTCTTTTCAAACCACGACGACCATAATACTCCCAAATGGCATCTAACACAAGATCCTTCTTTTTACGAAGATCTTTAGGGCTTTCTTCGTAGGTTGAACTCGAATATGACGTACCAGCAACACCAAAATCATTGAGATTATTACTACTTAAATCATAAACCGTTCTCTTGATTGTCACAGTTTCGACAGGTTTTTTCGAATTATAGCCGTTAAAATACTTAGGTTTGTGTTCCTCAAAATGAAGCATTGCATCCTTAAATTCTTCTTCACTTAAGTAATACTTCCATGTTTCAATTTCCTCCAACATATATTCTTCAACTATTATCTCTTCACTCATATTTTCAATCTCGACTCGATCCCGAATAATAATGTATACTCCGTAACTTATTATATGAAAATTGTAAGAAAACTCAAGAGAATTATATCTATCTATTATAATTATTATGCAAGAAAATTGTAATGATTTAACAATGTTGGCATATGATTATATATAAAAAAAGTGATAAGAGTAAGTTGATTAGTAAACAACTGTCTTGGAGCGTTATTAACTTGACTGCAAGTAATAAAATCTGAAATTTAGTAATTTTTCAGTTGTTTTAATTATTATTTTATTTTATTTGAGTTTAGTTTATAGATTTTCTTGAGATTTTGTTTCCTAATTTGGTAAAAAAAAAAAAGACTGTTCAAACGGTAAGGTTATTGAGAGTTTCCTAATTCTATACATTCATCATGGTAGTCAACACTTGAAATTTCGGTTGTGTTGTTTGTATTGTCAATTTGGAATAGAAGAAATTGAAAAGTAGGGTTGTGATGAAATTATTTTTATGTATAATAAACTTCAATATGCAAAAAAATTGGTAGGGTCAAGTAACATGTCACCGTGCAGCTATTTTTATGGTCGCAAGTTCTCGTTTTAGACGGTCATTTTCGTATGAAACATTCAAACGGGTTATATATAACTATTGAAACATTCAAACATTCAAACGGGTTATATATATAACTTCGGATAGAGAAAAAGTACTCGGGATTGATAGAGATGAAAAATGTAAGCAACTAATGATTTACAACATTTCCTTTGTACATAAAATCCATTTTTTCTACACTTTCAGCTTTCTTTTGTAGCCAAAGTATAGTTTTGGTCTCTTCCTAGTTCCTAAACAAATAAAACACCTTTTCAACATCATCATTTTCAACCTCTTGTGTGTTAATTAAGTTTCTCTTTTGACAAATCCTATAAATAATTATCATCAAACATGAAGATCACTCTTAGAACCCCACCGTTTTCCAGCATTCTAATTTCTTGGCAAATAAACAAATGCCGTAATCAAGTTCGTCTGCGTTGCAAAGCTTGCTCCTTTCTTAAATCCTCGACCTTCCTGACGACTTGATTGGCTAACGGTCTTAGGGAAGGAGACGTAGAACAACAAGACATTGCGAGCTGAACCAACTTAAGGGCACGGTCTTCTGTTCGATGTCTTTGCTTTTCTGTTAGATTCAGTATTATATCAGGATGATACATATCCTTAATCCTGTGATCCAGGATTGCCTTTCTGATAACATTTGGCAAGTAAATTTCCTGAGAATCCGAAGAATTGGCGTTGACAGGTTCTCTGCCAGTCAATAGTTCTAGTAAGACGATTCCTAGACTGTATATATCAGTACTTTCACAGGAATCTTTTATTTTTATCAGTTCAGGAGCTTTGTACCCCTGATTTGCTGAAGTCTCGAGCATTTCTTGTCCGGCAGTAGGGTTCAGAAGCAAATGTAGCCCGTAATCAGATATATATGGCTGTAAGTCTGGAGTTAATAGAATGTTTTTGGACTTCAGATTGCCATGTATCATCGGTTTGTGTAATCCAGAGTGAAGATAAGCTAATCCCCTAACTAAGCCGAGGGCAATGTTGTATATCACATCCCATTTGTGGGACTCGCTGTTTCCATCTGTTCTTGATAAAAAAAATATAAATTAAATTCTAAAAAAATCGAAGACAGAAGACAGAATTTAATTGTAAGAATGATCGATCAATCATACATGGCTCCACTGAACAAATGCATTCACACAGAACATGAAGACAGACATGCATTACTGAAGTCATCAATAGCAAATAAATATCGTTCGACCAATTTGACAATCAAACCAGCATTTAATACAACAGCATTACCACAGTGCCTTAATCATTGAAAATAAACGGAGATGAGGCAAAAGGAGAGGACTAAGTCATCGATTTTGCGAAGAACAGTCATGAATAATAGAGAAGAAGGCTGGCCATAGTGTCGACTTGTCGGGGATATACTAATAAACTAAATTACTAAACACAATGTTTTGAAATTTAATCAAAGTGTCATTCTCGCAACTAACTTGCGCTGTCCAAACTCAGAAGGCCGGATGGATGACTCATGACTGTCTTATCTCTAATGCACAACTTTTATATTTTTAGATTGAAACGCGATTCAGAAGATTCAAAGACCGATGGCAAAGTACAGGGAATATTGACATTATAAGCCGGCTTGCCTGCAAATGATTAGATAACATAAATTCGACTTAAGATCGAGTAAATCAACTATCATTCCATAGACCAAGTAAAACAAGATTAAGAATATCTAAACGAACGGCCGAAAAAAAAAATCAAAAGAGGCTCAATTAATAAAAATCTGATATTGACTTAAATAGCAGGGTTAGATGGAGTTAAGGCACACATGATATCTAAACTAATTCATGAAATGAATAAGACATATGAAACAATACATAGATAAATAGGACCACACCAGAGTAGCAAGCAGTTTAGTTACTATCACTGTACAATGTCAACTTGTTTTCATTTTATCAATTAAATTATATTAAGGATAACATTTGTCTTTGTTCTTGGAAACTCACTCTATGTTATTGTAAGAGAAATGTTGTGTAGATTCGAGCCCGGCTTTATTTGGAGCACGGTTTTCTCTCTTTTATTTGTTTTCCGACTTTCTTCTCCTTACATAGACTAATAAACTACTCCCTTTGTCTCGGTCAATTGTTTACCTTTTCTATTCTTTGCGAGGAGTATTTCAAGGTTCGGATTTGCAGTCGTGTTTTAGAAAAAGATCTTGATGCAATTTACTATTTGAGTTACAGAAAAATGATCTGAAATAAAGCAATTAACCATAATCACACATTTTCAACACAACACAAGACAAAATAATTATCTTTCAGTAGCAGATATTTTATTCACAAACAAGATTTATTAATTCTCCAACAGACAAAAATTCAACAGAGACAGATCAACAAAAGAACATGTATCTTTAATCTTTATGTCTCCGGTAAGACGGTCTTATTGTGAGACGACTTATAATAATTTATAGTTTTATACATGGAATTAAATTCGTCTCATAGTAAGACGGTCTCATATAAAAATATGATCGACAAGACGACAACAGTAAACAATAATCTAAGACAAACCCATCAAACAAAAAAAGCAAAAAAGAATCAAAGTTCATACCTTTGATGAATTGAGCAAGATTGCCATGAACAAAATATGGAGAAACCAGAAGCTTTTCGCCTCGAGGACCCATATAAAATGCTTGAAGAGGAACCAAATTTGGATGTCTAACTAACCCAATAGAATGTACAACAGGAATCACTTCTCTGATATTCCCACTACAAGCAGGCCTCAAAAATCTAAGCAGCAAAATTCCGTCGTTTTTCGACAAACAGGCCTTATACAATGTACCATAGCTTGATTTTCCAATAACTTCACCTGGTGCATCTAAAATGTCTGCAACAGTCAGATCTTCACCACCCTGAAAACACATCAATCCTTCTTGATCACTGTCAATGTTTCCTGATTCTGCATCATCTGATGCTGCAGTTCCTGTACTGTCACCTGCTGAACTTCTTTTCCGATACAAGTAGAACAAAAATATACATATTATAACTGATAATGGAATAAGTAGACCCAAGAGAATTTTGAGCATTCCATGGGCGCCCTCCATATCTTTTAAATAATTTTTCGAGAGAGTTTCGGAAAAAGGGTGAAATGGGACGGTCGTAAGTGTAGTAGCGGTCGACGTTTGGAGGGGTCATGTACTCATGTATGTAGGATATAAGTTAAAAAGAGTACTACAATCACAATTTGTAAGGAACTCCGTAAATGTTGTATGAGTACAGACCATAAAGGTGGGAAAGGGTGTTTTGAGATCTAGGACTTCTGTGTACTGATATAGATGTAGACATTTTGTTGCCTTGGTCTGAATTTATTATTTCTATTTAAATTTGATTTGGTTTTGTTAATGTTAATAACAGTTGTGATGTCCACACAAGTCTTCTCAACATCAACTTCCATTTATGTTGATGATTCCCTACATTTTTGTATTAGGTGAGAAGTGTCTTGGGCCGGGGGCCCTGTGACTGATCCACGAACTTATGCCTGAGGCATGTGTCCGTGGATTAGCCATGGGTCCGTAGAAATAGGTACTCCAAACTTTTTTTTTATAAATACGGAATGTGTAATTGTAGTACGCAAAGACGGACCATTTTAACGACAAATGTGACCATATGAAAAATAACATATTATACCTTAGAAAATGTTGCTGGTAACATTTAGTCTTAAATGGATCACATTTACCCCGTATTCAGTAAAAGACGAAATGTGACCGTCTTCACAAGACTTATTGATTATAGTATATTTTCGAGTAGAATATTTTTTTCTCATTATTATAGAAAAAAAAAATAAGGTGGGGGCAAGGCAAGAGGCATATGGGGCCAGATCTAGCAATCCATGATTCACTGTCATTCTTGAACAGTTTGAGGCTTTAAAAATTATTACATGGGTTTGACAAATGAAAAACAGCCAATTAATCTAATCAAACATCTAATCTCCAACCCGACTGTCCGATTATATGTTATTAATCAACTTAGACATGGATCCATGGTATTAAATACCGAATACCGACCACAAAATCAATTAACGACCGAGTTATCAAGGTTTTGAAGGTTATCTTGACTGTATTATTTACCAAATTTGAGGCGATGTTGGTCTCATTTGGTGAGGTTAGAAGTCCATGGACCAGCTCATGGAGCCTAATGAAGTATATATTATGAGCGTGGAATAGTATTTATCACATTTAGAAGTTTGTGGCTAAAAAATTCGTAGGTACTCCGGACCTATCATGTTAGTCACCATACACTCTAGCCAATAAGAAGCTTTATCTTTTGTTTTTGTTTTTCCATTTAAAATTTAGATTATGCTTTGTTATTTATCGCAAACACGGCTCATTTTAATTTTTTTATTGGTTAGGGTGTACGGTGACGTGGTACACCTAGTGAACATAATAATTTCACATTTGTAACTAATCTATATCATTCGAAAGTACCGGTAAAGTTAATTTTATTTGACCGTCAAGGTAATGATTGACGACTACATAAATAGGATTGAAGGCGTACCTATTTTAAAGCGCATACAAAATACTAGCACCAATTACATACCAACTAGTGAAAGACAACTAACTTCATGACGAACATATCGAGCCATAGCCTGCAGAGGAAATAGAACATTGATGAGAAATACAACAACATTAAAACCTTACTCCGAGCATAGGTTGATGAATCGTCATCATCATCATCATCGTAGCTTGTGAAAAATAGACGAGCCTATTTTTCGCTTACAGCGTATTAAACTTTAACTTCCTCAACCTGCCCGAGCGCCCACTGACCTGCTCAGTAACGTCCCTTTAGAACAATGCCAATGAGACGTCAATCATACAACAACGCTACAGCCTTAATTTTGGCCAGTGGTGTATCAGATTCAAAATCAAACAGTAAAACAACTATTTCAAACCCCAATCCTGTAGGATTTAATTTATCTTTGAGTAAGGGACTGTAAGGAGTTCAGGTAGTCTGACACAGTTTTGTGACGGAAATTACGAAAATGATCAGCAAATAGAACCCACCTGATGACCTGAACAACATGTTTGACAATGTCACTTGGCTTTGATGCAGGATCATCACTGAACACATTCCTGTAACGTGCAACAACGCTTACAGAAATCAGAAACCAGCATACATCAGTTCTTCAACTGGTAACTTATACTCCTTCCGTTTCAATCATTTGTTTACCTCTTTTTTTTTTATTCTTCGTGTGAGGTATTTTAATCAAAGTCAAACAATTGACTGAGACTAAGAGTATGTATAAGATAGCAGTAGAACAATTGTCCTGCAGAACTGGTTAATATATATGCCAGCAAGAGAGGTTACAGAAATGCAGAGGGGAATTCCGGATTCAGAACCAGCAAAAACATCAGATATTTCATCAGATTACCGGCTTTTTAATACGACTTGCATCTCCTAGTCGTCATGACTGTAAATCTCATAGACATATGGTCCAAACTCAACGCCTTCCTCTTTAAACCGTCGCAAGCACACCCACGTATGTTTGGAAAAACAAAATCATTAAACCCAACTTAGACATGCATAAGCAAATAAAAAAAAGGTGCAGTGTTATTGTGTTAAGGGCGCGAGTCCAAAAGTCTTCTGAGTATAAAACGCTTACACAGTGGCGCGAGCCACAAAGCTATTCGGACAATTGACGCTTTACGTTGTTAAATTTGCATGCTTTGAGAATTTTAGAAGTAGAAACAAACAAATTAAAATACTCGTAACTATAAATTCTAGCTACGCCACTCCAGTTACGAAATAACGAAATAACTAATCATCTGCTGCTACTGACTGATCAAACACTAATTACTATAACTAAATACCTAATTATCTACTGCTACCACAAATTATTACGGATTATCTGCCATATTTTCGACTAAATCGAAAATCATTTATCAAACTTGTTTTAATTGATTTTGCTTTAAGTTTCGACTTTAGATATACGACAACATGAACTACTACAATTTACGTACATTTCGTCAGCATTGCAAAAATTGGGAAATTTCAGAATTGCAAATTTTGAATTTGATTAATCTGGAATTGTACAAATTGGTTTGAGCAAAAGACTAGTAACTACGAAAAGTTATTTTCTGGGGAAAATGTATTCCAGAGAAGTTACCGTGATCGAGACATTCGCCTGACACCGGGCAATCGGGTCAGCAAACTTTTGTTGGTTAGTTTCTCTTCTATCGGGCAATCCGGTCAACTGAGTTGGGTTCGGTCAGGTCTGTTCTGATCATGTCATTTTGGGTTTTCACAAAATTTGGGTCGGATTGTGACAATGCGAGTTTGGGCATTCCTCAGGCCTCTTATTATCAAGTTATTTACGGATAACGGTAAGTTTCCTACACAAACATTTGTTTAAGGTCTTCTAGGGTGCGAGTCAAGTTCGGGTATCGGGTCGGTTCATTTGACGCGGATCAATTTGATATGTTTAGGTGCTCTGATGGAAAGCAAAATCAAACCCGACACCCGTTATTATCAAGTATTTGTCGTTTCACAAATTCTTATTTCAGACAGAGGTATCCGTCTTAAGCTTAAGACGGATACCATATTCTCTCACAAAATACCCATCAAAGATGAGTGGAGAGCACATGGGGGGAACCCACCTTGTCCCCTCTACCCATTTCCTCTCACAAAATACCCGTTGTAAGATCCGACCCGTCTTAAGCAAGACCTATTGTCGTTTTGAGTTGGTTTTGAAAGTATTTCTAAAAAATGGTGTACACACTTGTGTTTTCAAAACCTGAGACACATAACAAACGCCGGCGTTAGTCCGTTACCAATACAACTAGACCCGCTAATGACACGTCAGACAAATGACCCGAAATAACCAAACTCGATATAAGCTTAACCAGATACAACCTTGCCTTGCTTAACTCGACCAAAACCAAAACACACGGCAGAACCGATTACCATCTTAATTATATTACCAAAAAAAAATATGTACACGATCTTTTCCCCTATCCTCTTCCCATACATTATAAAAATTGAAATATATATGATGAAGAGGGTTGTTCCAAACACAAAAAATTCACGAGCATTACTGTGGGGAAACATACACGTACTCTTGTAATCCTGTCGATACGTCTACTTCCTTATGTTTCCTTTCTTTTCCTTTGTATAGAAGAGAAGAGCTCACTAATCCATTGCTTTTACTTCACACCCTTAACCGTTTTCTCAATTTCTATCCTTTTTTTTTCGTTATTATTATTGATATTATTATTATGAGTAATAAATACATAATTATCCGGATTTAGGCTTCTAGATTGTTGCATTTCAGATAATAAAATCCCATCAATTTCTGAGGATCACCCAGATCTTCATTACTAATTTCAGTTTAAAACGATTCTCATCATATTCTAATTACTTTCCTAAATACTTTGATTAATTTGGTTTTCAATTTTTATTTGATTTTATTCAATTACCATCATATTCAAATTATTTCCTAGATATTAGGATTTGTTGGGTTTTAATTGAAATTGAATTTAGTACCCAAAGATTGCAATTTTATTGATTTTATTCAATTCTCATTATCTTTAGATATTACGATTAATTGGGTTTGAATTGAATTGAAGTTTTAATCTCAAAGATTGCAATTTTATTATTGTTTTTGCTTGATTTTAATCCATGGATGAGGACAAGGTTACTGTAGAAAATGGGGTATGTCACAAAGATACAATGAATGGAGGTCATGATGTTTGGAGCTGTGAAAATGGTGGTTCTAATTTAGCTGATCATCTTGTTGTTATGGTCCATGGCATTTTAGGAAGGTTGATCTTTCATCTGTGTTTCTTGTTTGGGGGAATTTATCGAATTATGCAAATGATTGGATGTGTTTTAATTTGGATTGTTACATTATATATATATGTCTGAATTTTGCATATTTTTTTGTTATTCAAGGTTTATGTTGAAGATTATGCTTTTTTGTTGTTTTTATTGAGTGTTCAAGTGTTCTGTTTATTTGTGTCGGTTTTATATCTTCAATTGGGGTTGAAAATTGTGAATTGTTGGGCTAGTTGTAGTGAAGTTTGAATCTTTAGCTATTTTTAAATGTGTATGTTTGGAATTTGGGATTATATGGTTAGGGTTCATGATAGTGTCATCCAAGGTTAATGTTGGTATGCTGTGTGCATGATCATTAGTTGTCGACATTGTCGTTGATTGTGACTTTTTCTATTTCCGATGGAGCCAACGCCTCAAATTTTGGCTATGGTATATGATGGAAATCATGGAATAAAGCAATTTAGGTTATTAATATAGTTGCACTTATTGTTCTATTGTGAAGTAGTTGTAAGTCGATGCAATTTTCATTGTTGATCTACTGATTGCCTCTAAGGCGTGTATACCCACTCTTACTCTCCCATAGAGAGGAGCGTTTGAGGCGCTGATTTAATGTTGTTGGTGGTTGATGCACGTAACTATATGAGTAATTGCTTGTGTCTATTGCTGCAGTGCCGCAGATTGGAAGTTTGGCGCAGAACAGTTCGTTAAAATGCTTCCAGATAAAGTATATGTTCACTGTAAGGAAACTTACTTTTCTCCATTGGTTTATATCACACTTCTAGCTTAATGTTATGTTAAAAAATATTGTGTATTCGAATTTCTTTCGAAATATTTAGCCTTTCTTTCGAAATATTTAGCCTTTCCCTGGTGATATATGTCCTCAACTACGTCATGTTTCTGGTCGTTACATCCTTATAATTAAACTGGGATTGCGATTTATCAAGTTATGACTTTTGACTCATGAAAGTATTGGCTGTAAACTCTTTTTTCATCTTCCATGGACAGTTTGAAACAATAGATGAGGATAAATTGTTGCAACAAAGTTGAATTAATGGACGCACGGCAATTTTTTTTTTTGTGGTGCACATGCTTTCTCTATCTTGTTTTGTCATTAATTAGTGGGTAAAGTTCTGTTTTCGGCAGTAAGTTGGTGGCTAAGTAGTTTATGTCTGATTGTTGATAAAACATTCTCCCAACAGTGTTTCTTACATGGAAAAACGTCTGTGGTGGATCTTTCTTATAAGGTAGTTTTGCTTGAAATACTAAAATAAACATGTTGCAGGCAGTGAACGGAACGGGTCAAAGCTGACGCTAGATGGAGTAGATGTCATGGCTCAAAGATTGGCAGCCGAGGTTGGTTAACCTGGACATTTGCTCAAGAAAGTACAACATAAATTAGTGAAAGCAAAACTATGTTATTTTATTGAGTTAATTGAGCTCATCAATTTCAGGTTCAGGAAATTATTGAAAACAAGCCTAAGCTTCGTAAAATTTCTTTTGTTGCACATTCAGTTGGTGGTTTAGTTGCAAGATATGCAATTGGCATTCTGTATCAACCACCTAAGGGTGATAACGAGAACTCAACAGGAACAATCGGAGGTCTTCAAGCAATGAATTTTGTCACTGTAGCTACTCCTCATCTTGGTTCACGTGGTAACAAACAGGTAACTATTCTTAATATTATGCGTTTTGTGTGAGTGCTTTAATTGTAATCATACTTATAATATATCTAGTTGTTGGATCTGATCTTAACTCTTATTTTTGCTCATGTGGTGTTATTGTGGTTTATTGCTAGCATGAGCAGGTTTTTATATTTAACATGGATTATAGTAATCACATTGCTGGTTATTGAATATTGTGTTTGGTTGAGGTTGGTTTATATTTCTGTCGTTGATAATATGCGAAGCTGGCTATAGTTGGGTCCTAAATAATATGTTTGGGTTACTTACCGTTTCGGAGATTATTTGAGCTTACACAATACCAACAAGTATGGGTGGGATGGGATGGGATGGGATGGGATTTCCATTAGGCTTCGATGAGTAAAAATGAATCTCTCTATTCCCCTCCCCTCCATTCCCCTCCTACATTTTTTGCCAACCAAACAAGGAATTTTTATTCTTTCACCCCTCCCTCCTTTACTCCTTTCCTTGCGAAGCCTCCCCCTTTCCAAACAGGCGTGGTGTGGTATTTCAAAGGTTTTGTGTATTCAAAGGTGTGGTATTTCTAGAATGGATAGGCTTTTGCATTATTAGATGCTATTATTAATGCTGGAGATTTTGTTGGCTTGAGGTTGATTTCTCTTTTGTCAGTAATAATAGGTGTTACTCTGATTTCTTTCGTAGTTTTGGTTCTCGTTTGCTGTCAAATTTGACAATAAAGTTTCCTTTTTTTTGAGTCAGTCTCTGACTTACATAATACTTCCTTTGTTCCGTTAGGATGTAAACATTTGATTTCACAAATGAATAAAAATCTATACATCGTAATGGAAAGGAAGAAGTATTGATAATGAAGTGCTAAAGCATTACGTAGTGAATACATAGTGGGGATGACTACTGCGTTTAGGTTTGTGAGGAGGTTGAAGGATATAAAATCAAGACAAACTCTAAGGTAGTAAGCCTTTCGTTCTAAACAAGCCACAAGGATTTATTGAAATAGTTTGTGTAGAATTGTTGATTTTTAAGATAGTAAGGAAAAATATGGAAATCATTAGATATAATGGATGAGACCAGTGTTGGAGACGGTCAAGAGAAAATGAAACCTCTAGAGAAGTTGGAAGATTACCAATGAAGCGAAAATTCAGTGTTGTGTATAGGGTTTAATGTGAGTGTGTCAAAGGTCTGGTTTCAGTAGGTTATGAATTGGATAATAATTTGAGCAAAAGCGAGTGGAGGTTAGAGGTTAAACCCTTCCTAAATGCTGTGATGAAGTTTCTTCGGAAAGTTACAGGTTGATAAGATTTTGCATCTTTATGGAGATTTGTTGCATAAGATGTGTACTATATGTCTGTAAAAGTGTCTTAAGTGAATTGACATTTGACGGGTAATTTTTTTATTCAATTATTCTTTTCTTTTTCTGCCGATATACATGGCATGCTTTCAATCACGGACTAGTTCTAGGTTTAGATGTAACTCTTCAGTAGTCTCTTGAGAAATAAAGTTATAGTTTGGTATGTTTAGGCCTTTTATTAGGTTTTCCAAGGGATACAAGTCATACAACTCTCAGTTTGAAAATGCCCTTTCCCTGAAGGGTATTGACGGCTAGGGTTCAGGATGGTTATTGATCTACGGTAATAATGGATATAAGCTTCTAAGAATCTTTTCGCGATTTTACAGCTGGCAGCTGGGCACGGCCGTACGAGCACCACAGCATCCCAGCTGGCTTCAACTCGGACCTATTTTAACACGGGTTTTTGGTTTTAGGTACCATTCCTGTTCGGATTCACTGCAGTTGAAAAAGTTGCTAGTCTTGTGATTCATTGGATATTTAGAAGAACAGGCCGACATCTTTTCTTGACTGATATTGATGATGGAAAGCCTCCATTGCTGAAAAGGATGGTGGACGACGATAGTGAATATTGCTTCCTGTATGTTTAAAAACTCAAACTTTTACTATTTGTCTGCTAAATTGCACTTTTAGACTAGTCTGAAATGCATTTGACACACTGTTCTTTTGATGCAGGTCAGCTTTACGGGTATTTAAGCGCAGAGTGGCGTATTCAAATGTTGGATATGATCGTATCTTTTTGGTTTTTTTGCGCTCTGATATTATATCTACAAGATTACAATTTTTTTTGCTTTCTATGATTATATTTAGTATGTTTCTGTTTTCTTTTACTGAACATTTTAAAGATATTGTTGGCTGGAGGACGTCCTGCATCAGACGTATGAGTGAATTGCCTCAGGTATTGTCTTTTATTGATTCTTAAGTCTTTTTTCTATGTTTTCGTTTGCGTTGTCCTGATATAATCATCTGTGTTGGTAGTGGGAAGATGCTCTAAATGAGAAATACCCACATATAGTCTATGAGGAGCACAGCAATGCACGTGAACCAGATGAAACTGCGTTGAAAGCAGATGAAAACTCGGACAAAATAGAAGGTTCTTCACTCTCTTCTAGTTTTTTCGTTCGTGCTGTTTGTTCTTTCCTAATCACTTTCCCATACTTGGCAAGATAACGTTCAACTAAAACATGTACAAAAATGGAATGTGCGGGGTTTTGAAGTACAAGTGACTCATAAATGAAGCATGCCTAAACAATTTAAAAATAACAAAGAAATTTTCAGACTTGTTAGATGCGGTTGATCAATTAATTGCCCCTAATGATCGGAAAGAATCGGTCGATATAAGAAGTATCTATTTCGCCAGTTTACTTGGTCAGGCTAATCACTAGCTATTTTGTTAACTGTGATGAAAGTGACGGGTGTTTAGAATTCTTCGTGAATGGTAGTTTGAACATTGATTCACCGAAAATATTACTCCATAATTGAAAGCAATTGTAGCTGTAAACGCTTTCTAGTTTAGTATTGTTGACATTAAGATGAGCTTTTACGCAATGACTATCAAATTTTGGTATAACACAGTCGATGAACTTACAATGTAGAAGGTGTATCAGTTGGCTCCCTATGCGCTTGTATGATTCTTATTTGCAGCTCCCTTACGACTTGACATCAGTTGACTTTCGGGTTCTCTGTTTGCAGAGGAGCTTGTAACAGGCTTATCTCGAGTCTCATGGGAGAAGGTAGATGTGAGCTTTCATACCAGCAGGAGCAGGTTTTCTGCTCATAGCGTGATCCAGGTCTCACTCTTCACCCTTTTTTTTGTATTTGGTTTCATGCGTGCATGCATGCAGTGAAATATTTTAGAATATATATAAATAAGCAGTGAGCTAACTGGAATGGCTAAGTTCGTGTATGCGTGCATGCATTTTAGTGAAAATTCTTTTGCTCAGAACATATTGGACCAGGATACCTTCACATTTGCTTGTTTTGGTGCCTTGTAATTGAAATTTTGCAGTTGATGTCAAATTTAGGATTTTGGATGTTTAGGGGAAGATCTTAAAGACGTAGGGTTCACCGGTACCGTTGATTGCTCAGTATTAGTTTTTCCTTTTGAGATATAAGAACTGTGGTTGTTACTCGCCTTTTGTGAGCCTTGCTGTTTGAGGTCATTTGCTACCCCTGTTTTCCATTTTTGTGGATCTAAAAACTCACTACATTGCATTGTGAAGTATAAAGTAGTAGTTTGTCTAATCTCTAAATCAGTTTCTCATTATGGGTCATCCGTTCAAGTTGATATTTTCTACTGAAGTCTAATGTTTCCGCACTCAATTCCCTTATTTGACCATAAACGGGACCTTTTGACGCATTGGGGGTAATCATGCTAGTAGCGACTAGGTTTTTATTGTAGTTGTTTCTCAATTCTCTTCCTACCTTAAAATGGAATTCTAGTTTTTCATTTCGAACCAACATAATTTGTGGATCCCTGACGTCAAGATATTTTTATCTTCTGAGACGATTTTAAATGAGATTGATGACACTAAGTCACTAACCCATATATGAGGTAGTTTACCAGTTATTTCCTCCTGATTATATTAAACTGGCTTGTCTCAGTTTATATTAATACACATGATCTCCAGGGAGATTTATCTGAAAAAAGTTCGGAAAGCATGCCCCACTTATTGTTCGGAAATTCAGGGGATACATTGCAGTGAATTGAACTAATCACAATAAATCTGTGCTGTAATTAAAAACAGGTGAAAGACCATTACATGCATGCAGAAGGAGCCGATGTAATTCAACATATGATTGATTATTTCATCTTGTGAGAGAAGAATGTTTACATCTATATCGTCAAGCTAATCGTTTCGAGTCCAATTAATTTTAAAGTCAGGTTGGCTCTTGATCTCTCATGCCGCGTTCGTTGTGTTGCCGGTCGGAGAACATATGATGTAGTCCAGTCTCCAGCTTCAAGGGGGAGCAAGCACTCCCTTCGCCGGTCGGTCAATGTACTTATTTATGACTATTGCTTTTTAGTAATTTTAATCATTCATTTTAGTCCAAATGTAAATGAATTTCATACTAATGAATCTGTTACTGTTGGAATTATTGCATATAATGTCTATAACTCTATGTGATACACCAATACCTTATCACAAATTCTCATTTAAGACGGACACTATCCGCATACGTGAGATCAAATTAAAGTCTCAAAGATGTCTTTCTTGGAATTCTAAGTTCAACCAAAATTCTTAGAATGCTACGTATTCATTTTCTTGTAACTGTTACGGTATTTGTGAACATTGGAGAATTTATCTAGGACTACATCCTTGGTATTATACTATATCTAATGGAAAATGAGATAGCGTCACCGGGTGGTACTTAATTTGGACGCCACCGGGGTTATTATAGTAAAATTACATAGCTATTTTTAATTTCCTCCCATAAAATTTGAATTTCAAATTTATTAGTGAAAATGGTAGTTTAGGAACTTAAACTATAACTTAACAAAAATGAGTAAACAAAAAAGTTAGTGAGATTTGCCTTGATATTTGCCACTTTTTGAGGTGGAATATAATGCTATCAACAAACAAGTTTATATTGGATTAGTGTACACCGTTTTAAGCTCAAGGATGCCCTTTGTACTAGATAAAGAACTTTGGGAATGATATCTAATTCTTGGGTACAATGCATTTAACAACTTAATGTCGCAACTTGCATATTAATTTATATGATTAATAGGTAAACGCTTTAATTTAATATTGTTCATTTCTCAAATTATGCATGAAGGCTCAATCATCAATTGGAATTGAATATGTTATGTAATTGAGAATCGACCCGTAACTATTAATATAAATAATCACTACTACAAATCTATGAATGAACGAACTATATAATAAAGTGTGATTAAAGATGTTATGTAACTGAAAATCGATTCATAACTATTGATATAAATAATCACTACTACAAAGCTATGAATGAACGGACTATATACATAATAAAGTGTCTTTACGAGAGGAATTGAATTGGTTTTTCAATTTCTGTTGGTTTGTATATGCAAAGAAGATGAAGATGAAGATCACACTAAATGATGAAGAATTGATGATAATTTGTATTAAATTAATTGTTGTGGTGTAAATATTATAGATAGATTTTAGTTAGTTAGAGTTTCATTTTAATTTTAATTGAATAGATGTTAAATATATGTATAATTACGTATCTACCCTTGTAACTTTGGCGCAAAAATGAAAACAAACATTCTATTTTTTAATTTTCCTTTTTATTTAATTAGGGTGGCGCCGAGATTCGGTACCACCGGGTGGCGCCATATCTCTATCCTTATTGTATATCACTTTTATGTTGACATGTAAATAATTTAAATTTTTTGTCCATACAATTACGTTTTGGTATATTCAGTGCTGAAAACCAGTTCATTTATTTTGTAATACGTAATATTTTTTGAGACCCAGTAGATGAACAATGATGAAAGAATGTTTATTTTGTAGATAAATTAATGTCATTTTGTGTAAATATTATTCTAATTTGATTTAGTTAAGAGTTTAATTTTAGTTGAAGAACTACTAGATGATGTAAAATTACGAATCTATCCTTAAACATTTGGCACAAAAAAAGAAAATAAATATTCTATTTTCTTATTTTTTTTATTTTTTTATTATGGTAGCGCCGAGATTCAGCGCCACCGGGTGGCGCCATATCGCCATCCTTTACAAATTCACACTATTTCCTTCACCGTCATACCAGGGCGCCATTACTCGCCCTTAATCTCGATACCATTTTCACACATGCCTTTTAAGTAAAATCATATAAAATCATTTACATTCTATTATATACAAAAGCCTAATATAAAGACTAAATATCATTTAATTTAATAATGTCAACTCATTTTATTTTTATTTTACAAATTTAGCTTCGATAGACAATACATCTGACGTAATATAACAAAAGGTGTAAATTCTGAGCTTTATAATAAAGTTCTCGAGTATTGTTTTAATGAATATGGGCTTACTATAAAGTTTTCGATTTCATTCTCAAACGGCAAGCTTAAAAATTCCAATATAACTCAAACATTACATATAAACTCAGTTAAATTTGAATTTTAAAGCCAAAAAATTAAAATATAATTTATAAACTTTAAAAATTCTAGAAAAAAGGCACAGAAGGTTATAAAGAATTTTTTTTTTATATTTTTTAGCCAGCAAATACAATAATTTGGTATGTATTTGACCCGTCTTAATTAAGATTTAGACAAATATTGCCCACTTTAAAAATGAATTTAAAAACGATTTTTGATACTCCAATTAAGTTACACTCAATACATTTGTAATGTCTATTTCTTAACATCGCAGTAACATAGTACAATCAAGTATGACAGCATGAAACATTTAGACAAATGAAAGGCTACGTGCCACATAACAACACAACGTCACTTGCATGTACTCATGCATGAAAACTAACCCAACACGTGCCTCAACATCCTACTACACGTGCCCTACCTCTTTCCTTTATAAACCCTCAACTCCCTCAAACTCCAACTCACTCATACACTAAACTCACAACAGCAACAAAAACATCAAATAAACAAATTATAACCTCGACGTTGTTTTGTATACAACAACAATGGCGGATTACATGCAACAAGGCGGGCAGGGGCAGCAACAACTAACCCACCGCGGGCAGCTAACCACAACCCCATACGGTCAGCAACAACAAAACCCTAGAGCCCACCAAATGGTCAAAGCAGCAACTGCAGCAACAGCAGGAGGATCACTCCTACTTCTCTCAGGACTAACCCTAACCGGAACCGTAATTGCTCTTGCAATCGCGACACCGCTTCTAGTGATCTTCAGCCCGGTCCTAGTCCCGGCTGCGATCACCGTATTCCTTTTAACCACAGGGTTTCTGTCATCGGGGGCTTTTGGAATCGCGGCCTTGTCGGTCCTGGCTTGGATTTACCGGTTCATGACCGGTCAGCACCCGGTCGGGGCGGACCAGCTAGAGATGGCTAGGTCAAAGCTTGCTGGGAAAGCTAGGGATGTTAAGGACACGGCTCAACATTATGGTCAACAGGTTTTGGAAGGCGGAGCTGGTGGCGCTGGCGAAGTCGGTACTCGCCACCATACTACTGGTGGTGGTGGACGTGATACTACTACTACACGTGTTCATCAGACTACTACTACTACTTAGACTATGTAACTTTGTGTGCCTAATGTATGGATGTGTGATTATGTTGGTTATCAAGTTTGTTTGTTTATTTTGCTTTGATGTAATGTAATAACTTTGTTGTTTCAACTTTGAACCGAAAGTGGGAAATGTAGTTTGAGAGTTTTTATGTTTTGGTTGGTAGGTGTTTTGCTCAATGTTTTGTTTTTCTTTTTTTTTAAAATGGGTGTACTTCATCTCCGAAGCTAAGCTCGGATTCAACTCGCCCTCCCATATATACCGACATCACATTTATAGGTTATCGTTGAGCTGGCAAGTTGGGCCCGGCCCAAGGTGACGGAGCCCGAACCCGAGAATATTGCAACCCGAAATCGACACAACACGATTGTGACGCTTAACCCGACATGACCTAATGATCAGTGACCGAACCTGACCCGACCCGACCCAACAGACTCAGCCCGTTATTAACCCAATTAATTGATGTCCTTACAATTAGTAAGTAATATTGATCAAGATGAAAGTGATTTATTTTTTTATTTTTTAATAAATTGATCAGTTAATCTCATTGAAGACTCGGTCGGATCTCCTCTCAGAGGCAAATGGAAGTGGAAGTGGGAAATAAATGGATCCCACTTGCCTCCATGTGGGAAACTAAATGGATCCCACTTGCCTCCATGTGCGAGGAGATCCGACACCTCTTTATTTATTGAAGACGAACATGTTAAGTACACAAGCAATTACGTGGTCTACTTAATGAAACAACTCTGCCCATTTCCTCTCACAAAATACTCGTTGTAAGATCCGACCCGTCTTAAGCAAGACCTACTGATTCTATATATATATATGGTGTTACATAATACATAATAATAATCATAAGATTACATCAATAATACAACACATAGAATCTGTTATAATAATTTGATAATGGCGCCCCCAAAACTACCAGAAAATTGGACAAGCAAATTCGAATCCGAAAAAAGTATGGCATTCTTCCTTAGGGAAGAATTCAGAGGTACAGGTAGGGGTTCTGCGTACACGATTTACGTAGTTAATAAGAATACCCTAGATATGTTCCACGTTGGGGACTTCCCTGGTACTGATCCGAATTTGGGCGAATCTGAAAATATCGCCTGCTTATTCCACCGCGGAAAGTTATACATGGTGGGTGACCGCCATGCATCTGATGTACACGTATGTGATTTGTTGAACGAAGGTCGTTTAGTGTGGAAAGGCGGGCCATCTATGCAGTCTGTTAAGCCAGATCCTCACCTTGTTGCTTATAATGGAATGGTTTTTGTTTTGAATAACCCTCCCATCGAATGTAACGTGAATCTTATGTACACATTCGAGGTATGGGATACTAGGAGTGGGACTGGGAGTGGGAGTGGTTGGGTGACGTTACCTGACCCGCCTTTAGAGGATTTTAATTTAATTACTGGATTGTATAAACTCGTGTCTCACACTATTTTAGACGGACTTATTTATTTTGTATTTGATTATACTGATTCTCCCGAGTTTCGACTTGACACAGTCATGCCAGGCCTTGACGAGCACCCACCAGTGATTCGGCACAGGATTATCATGACATTTGTGGACTTCCATGACTGACCAGTCCGCCCATTTAGGAAATTTTTCCAGCTTGAAATTAATCTCAAATTTGAGGCCGAACATATGACTTCCTCTGGTCTTGATGACGCCCTTAATGGGAACTTTACCCAGCGCCTTCCTTGAAACATGCGTCTCATTCTTTTTTGTCTTCAATGCAAAAAAATAGTACGCATTCTGATGAGCATGAGGCGATGCACAGCGCACTATAATAAGCAAAGCACACAATGTATTATCAACAAGCTTAAATATCAAAAACTCTCCAAATAAAAGTGACGGAAACTCTCCTAGTCTAATACAAATACTTGTAATTTAATTTGACTAACGGTTTCTCACTATCCGGATATTAAATGCCGCTACATTAACCCACATTATCAATTCAAGATCAAGATCAAGATCAAAAGGTAAGTAAGAATTACTACCTTTCACTTCGGTCGGATCAATTTCAGATATCAAAGAGGGGAAACTGATGAACGGTTGATCATTATTCGGATATTGCTCCTTGTAATTGACATACGCCATCATTTCGACGTCCGTTGGGGCAAACCGAACGCCTCGGTAGTAGTTCACTTCATCCGCGTTGGTAAAAGCTCTCCTACCACTAAGACACTACAACAAAACGGAACTTGCGCCACGATTTATGCCACGGGAATATGAAATTCGTGGCCTAAATTTACTTGGCCACGGGAAAAAAAGTGTACTTAAATTGGTAGGAAAAACTATGCCACGGGAAAAATATCATCGTGGCAAATAATTGCTTTTTGCCACGAATTATGCCACGGTCGTGGCTAAGTGCTGCATTTAGCCACGAATTAAGCCTCAACTGTGGCTAATAATTACTTTTAGCCATGGGTTAAACCACGATCGTGGCTAATTACTGCTTTTAACCACAGGCTAAACTACGATCGTGGCTAATTATTACTTTTAACCACGAGCGAGTCATACGTGGCTAATTATTTGCTTATATATAATAAATAATTTCTTTGTGATTTTATTTTTTTAGCCCAATTTGTGTAATTGTAATAACTAGGCTTGGTGCCCGGCCCGGCCGACGCTACCTTTATTTATTATTTAAATTTTATTTTATATGAGATATAAATGCGCAAAGACATGTATAACTTAAACATTTACCATTTGTAATATGAAATATATTAAAGTAATGATGAGAAGTAAAATTTATCAACAAATTATGAGACACAATCATATCAATTTTATTTAATAATAGTTTTTATATATTTTTTTTGAAATTAAGATTAAAATACTCGTAAAAATTAACATATATTTACTACCCTTGCTTTAGTCTATTGCCATTACTAATATTAATTATTTTTCAAAAAAAAACTATGATTAAGAAAAAATTATTATCCAAGTTATGGTTTACATTTGTTATACTTGTCGTTAGGAATATTAAGAAAACCAAAATGGAAACTATTAAATGATATTTTTCTTGGAAATTAAAATTTCTCATTACTTTTCCTATAATTTAAAAGAAAAATAGTTAATACTTTCCCTTTGGTTTCTTATCATGTGCCTAGTGGACACATGTTAAAAAAACCGTTTTTAATTAAGGAATATCAAGCAATGTTTTTCAATCTTTACCAACTTTTCAATCTATTTACTTCATTCTTAGATTTTAATTATCTTTTCTAAATTAAATATATTTTCCTAATACTATATAGTATATTATATTATACTATATAATATTGTATAAATGTTATGCATCTAAAACTATATATTATATTAATTTTTATATGTTTATGTAATTTCATTACTGTCCCTTATTTCCGGATCATATATATATATATATATATATATATATATATATATAGAGAGAGAGAGAGAGATAGAGAGAGCGAGAGAGAGAGATAGGTTCTTATGAGTCCACCATTTTTTGTGAGTCCATGAGTCCTCATCTTAGCCATTGGATGAGGGAGATGGATGGATGAGATTGTAGAGACAAAAGCACACTTAACACTAATCAATTACCTATGCACTAATTAATCAACTTTCTCTCTCTAGCTTTTAGTTAATCACTTTTGTGCACCTTTAAGTATCTGAGATTTATGAGTGTTACTTCAGCCCATATTTGTGAAACTTCAAACTAAAATGTGATTTCGACTATATAAATTTGAATTTATGAAACTTCAAGACAAGTTTATGTGATTTTAGACTTTTTATGATTGTAACTTCAGTCATTACGAGTGTCACTCCAACCATTATTTATGTAACTTCAAACTAAAATATGATTTCGACTACATAAATTTGAATTTATGAAACTTCAAGACAAGTTTATGTGATTTTAGTCTTTTTATGAGTGTAACTTCAGTCACTACAAGTGTAACTTCAACCATTATTTGTGTAACTTCAAGCTAAAATGTGATTTCGACTATATGAATTTGAATTTATGTAACTTTAAGACAATTTTACGTGATTTTAGCCTTTTCTGATTGTAACTTCAACCATTATTTGTGTAACTTCAAGCTAAAATGTGATTTCGACGGTACAAATTTGAATTTTTATAACTTAAGACAGTTTATATGATTTGAACCTTTTTATGAGTATAACTCCAGTATTTACAAGTGTAACTTCAAACCGTATTTGTGTAACTTTAATTTTAAGACCTAAGTATGTAACTTTAAGACATGTTTAGGTAACTTTAGTCATTTGAAAATTTTAATTTAAGTTGATTTAACTTTAAGACATATTTTGGTAACTTCAGTCCTTACTAATATAACTTCAGTTCTTAATTGTACAACTTCAAGCATAACTTCAGTATCTTAATAGTATAACTTCAGTATCTTAATAGTGTAACTTCAGTCCCTAAAAGTGTAACTTCAGTCCTTAAAAGTGTAACTTCAGTCCTTAAAAATGAAATTTTAAGACATGTTATCTTTAGTCATTAAGAGTGTAATTTCAGTCCAAAATAGTATAACTTCAGTCCAAAATAGTGTAACTTCAGTACAAAATAGTGTAACTTCAGTACAAAATAGTGTAACTTTAGTACAAAATAGTGTAACTTCAGTCCAAATAAACCATCAAAAACTGGTTGTTTTTTA
This sequence comes from Heliosperma pusillum, assembly GCA_022085475.1. NCBI lineage: Eukaryota > Viridiplantae > Streptophyta > Magnoliopsida > Caryophyllales > Caryophyllaceae > Heliosperma > Heliosperma pusillum. The sequence continues at coordinate 302,114 of JAIUZE010075019.1, forward strand.
GATCTGAAAAAGTAATAAACATAATGAAAAATAATAATGAGATCTAAAAATATAAACATAAAAACTTCAGTTTTTAATAATGTAACTTTATTATTTAAAAGTATAACTTTAAGGCTTAATAGTGTAACTTCAAGCCTTAAAAGTGTAACTTCAAGCCTTAAAAGTGTAACTTCAAGCCTTAAAAGTGTAACTTCAAACCTTAAAAGTGTAACTTCAACAAGTAATGTGTGTTACTTTAATAATATCAACAAGATCTAATTTTTAAAAAAGTGTGTTACTTTAATCAGATCTGAAAAAAAAAAAAAAGACTATAGAAATAATGTGTGTTACTTTAATAATATCAACAAGTGTAGTTATTTTGTGTTACTTTAATATATAATATGTGTTACTTTAATAGACGATATATGTAACTTTAATAAATAAAGTGTGTAACTTTAATAGAGATTTGTGTTACTTTAATATACAATATGTGTGACTTTAATACACAATATGTGATACTTTATTAGATGAACTTTGACACATTTTTTCAGATCTGAAAATAAAAAGGAAAAACAAAAAAATAAACAAAACATATATTTTTAAAAATAAAACAACAATAACAATATCTGGAAAAAAAGGAAATAATAGATTTCAAAGACGGAAAGGAAAAAAAAGAAAAAGAAAAACAGAAGAACAGAAAAACAGATTTTAAAAGTCATACTAAATATGGACAATAAATCAATGTATCTCAAAAAAAAGAAAAAAAAAAGGAAAAAAAAATATTAAATCTGAAAAATTCAGAAAAATCAGAAAAAAAAAAAAAATAAGAGAGAGGAATGAGAAGGCGTTGGTGACCCAACAACCACCCCAACCCAAGCCACTAACCACCACGACCTCAACCCAAGAAGGGAGGAGAAGATGATGTAGGGACGGCAGGGAGGAGGAAAGGGCGGGAGGCAGTGGAGGGAGAAGGAGGAGGCGGCTCGTGGGGTGGAGGGAGAAGGTGGGTCGTGGGTCATGGCATGGCGGAAGGTGGCTGGTGGTTGTGTCGTTTTTTCTTTTTTTCAGATCTAGTTTTTTTGTGTTTGTTTGGGTGGTGGTTGTTAGAGGTGAAGGAGGACAATGGAGGAGGTGGTGGTGTAAGGAGGGTGGCCGGAGGAGAGAAGAGGCGAGGAGAGAAGAAGGACGGAGGTGGCCGGAGGAGGAGATAAGGAGAAGAGGCGAGGACGGAGGAGATAATGAGAAGGGAAGGCCTGCCGTGGCCGGAGATGGCCGGTTGTGGCCGGCGGTGGCAAGCAGTGAGGAAGAAGAGAGGATGGCGGCGACGTGGGTAAGGCGGCAGGAGGATTTGTGTCGGTTGTTGATGTTGGTGGTGGTTGGGTTGTGGTAGTTGGGTGAAATGGAAGATGAGTTATTATTTTGGGATTTTGAATTTATTAGGGTTTTAGAGAGAGATGAGATGATAGATAATTGTGTGAGATGAGAAAGAAGTAGTTGGAAGAAAAAGCTTATATATTGAATTAGGGTAGATTAGTGATTAATTAGTGAAAAATAGAGAGATAGTGGTATTAATGACCATTTAGGAGTAACAATTTCAACCATCTATCTCCCTCATCCAATGGTCACAAAGAGGACTCATGGACTTACTCTTTTGGGATGGACTCTCTTGATCATTTCTCTCTCTCTCTCTCTATATATATATATATATATATATATATATATATATAGAGAGAGAGAGAGAAAGGTTCTTTTGAGTCCTTCATATCTTTTGAGTCCCTAAGTCCTCTTATGAGCCCTTAGATCTTTCAAGTTGGGTGGTTGAGATTAAAAGCAAAAAATAACCAATACACTAATTCTTTACTTATACACTAATTAATTATCTTTCTCTCTCTAGCTTAAAGTTGATGACATTTTAGCATTTTTAGGGTTTAACTTTTGTTTTCAAGGGTAACTTTTGTTTTTTTACAAGTGTGCAGTTTCACAAGTGTAACTTTGATCTTTTACGAGTGTAACTTTAATCCAAAAAAGTGTAACCTTATACTAAAATTGATTTTACGACAAGATTTTGGCATTTTACGTATTTTCAGAGTGTAACTTTAGCCTTTTACAAGTGTAACTTTAATTCAAAAAAGTGTAACATTTTACTAGAAAATGATTTTACGACAAGATTTTGACTTTTTACGTATTTTCAGAGTGTAACTTTAGCATTTTACAAGTGTAATTTTAATTCAAAAAAGTGTAACCTTTTACTAAAAATTGATTTTACGATAAGATTTTGACTTTTTACGTATTTTCAGAGTGTAACTTTAGCTTTTTACAAGTGTAACTTTAATTCAAAAAAGTGTAACATTATACAAAAAAGTGATTTTGAGACAAGTTCTTGACATTTTACGTAATTTTATAGTGTAACTCTATTCTTTTACAAGTGTAACTTTGCTCCAAAATAGTGTAATTTTATACTAAAAAATTATTTTAAGACAAGTTTTCCACATTTTACGTATTTTTAGAGTGTAACTTTGATCTTTTACGAGTGTAACTTTAATCCAAAATAGTGTAATTTTATGCTAAAAAGTGATTTTAAGACAAGTTTTCGACATTTTTCATATTTTTGTAGTAATTTTAACCTTTTAGAAGTGTAACTTTAATATAAAATAATGTTATTTTATGCCATCTTATTTTTAAATTTTGAAATTTTAACTAATCTAAAGTGTAACTCTAGGTTATTTAGAATGTAACTTTATTATATTAAGAGTGAAATTTTACTCATTTATAGTGTAATTTACCGTTTTGCAATTGTAACATTAGTTATTAATAGTGTAACTTTAGTTTATTGAGAGTGTAACTTTAATAGATCAAGAGTGTAACTTTAATAGATCGAGAGTGTAACTATAGTCCTTTCAATGGGGTAACTTCAGGCACCGTCAATAATAACACCAAGTAAATAACAATAGTAACAATCAATAACAACAAACATAACTATTTTTGTCATTAAAAAAACGACTTATAATACGGTTATTATTAAAATCAGCTAATTAGAAGAAAAAAAAAGTAGATCTAGAAAATTTGTTTATTGATTTTTGAAATTAATAGCTATTTTTAGTAGATAAAAAAGTGGAGGAAAAAAATTAGTAACACTAAATTTGAAAAAAAAATTAATAACACTAAAGTGTAACTTTGATTTTATTAGGGTGTAATTTTAGTTTTATAAGAATGTAACACTTTCACCATCCTTGACCACCCATCAGATCTGAGACTAACTCCCACCACCATATCGACCTCCACCACCACCCCACACAACACGCATCCCCGACGCCACTCCTCTGACCTCCACCACCCCAGGCCACACAACACCTCGACGCCACCACCTCTGACCTCCACCACCCCAGGCCACACAACACCTCGACGCCACCACCTCTGACCTCCACCACCACGTCGGCGCAACACCAGACCAGCCACCATCACATCTAACACCACCACCCTCATATCTGGTTTTTTAAAAAGTAGATCTAGTTTTTTTTTTGTTTAAATAAAGAAGATCTTTAGAAAAGAAGGTTGTTGTTGGTGGAGAGCGGTGGTGGTTGTTGTCGGTGGAGAAAGGCGGCGCATATTAGAGGAGGTTTGTTACATAAATGTAAATGTATAATTATAAGCATGATGTGAAAGAAATATATTTTTTTTAAAGTATAGGTGATGACCACAAACACTTTGATAGCAAACAGTTTATAATTAATTCTATTATTTCATATTTTCATCTTTAGATACAAATGTATAATATATCTTTTTTTTTTCTTATACTTTAACTTAATACATATCTCTGCTCAATACCATGTAAACATTTAAATTTCGGTTAATTTTTTAATTTAACATATATTGTAAGTATATACTCCCTCCTATTCTCAATAACCTTCCCATTTTACTTTAACACAAAAATTAAGAAAAATACATTACCCCACCATATAATTAAATTTGGACCACACAAATACATTACCCCACCATACAATTAAATTTGGACCACAAAAACACTTACCAAAAAAGGAAATAGGGAAAGTATTGTGAATAGACGAAAATAGAAATGAGGAATGTTATTGAGAATATGAGGGAGTATATTACAACACATATCTGATAAAACAAAGTTAACAAAACGTAATTGCTCTTTCATGAACGTAATTTACTCTTTCATGGACTTTTTAGCATTAGTTTTCCCTTGCTTACCCTTCCCCTCAACAACAAAATAAACACTCTCTCTAATTGTTTTCATCACAAAATTAATCAAATTAATCAATTATGAAGTATTTCTAAGGCAGAATAATAAGACACACATCCGCAAAGAGATTGTTGTGCCTCTCATCACCAAAAGTGTGATTCTTGTTTTGTTTTCACATTATCCCCGAACAATATTTCAAGTGCTTACAAAACAAATTGTATCGGCTTGTAGACCTTGTGGTGGGTGTCAAGCATAAAATCAATTAAAGTAGTATTCATTAATGTTATGTTGATTGTTCTCTGTTGATATAACTAATTGTGCAAACCAATTGGTGTTTTTACTCTACAATAACACATCCGGTGGATAATTTCATTGATGTTCTTACTCTGGAGGGACGACATACAATTAATTGGTCTCTCTGGAGGAATGGCAGGGGCGCGGATGGTGGTGGTACTGGTGTTTTGAGGCGCGTCGGTGGCAGATCTGGGTGAGGAGAGGCGGTCGTGCAGGGGTGGTAGGTTTGTGCGGGTCTGGGTCTTGGTGGGGGGTACTCCAGTGGGTGGGTTTTGCCGACAAGGGAACGGTCGTGCGGGGGAAGGTGGTGGATGGTGGTTATACGTGGTGGTGGTGGTTGGTGGTTGGGGGTAGTTGTGGTGGCCAATGGTGAGTTAGTTATTTGAGAGAATATATTGACATTGAAACAAATTAGAAAATGGGTGGGTAGAAATGACAAGGGTAGAATGGTCATTCATGTCCATGATTGAGTAAATCATGTCCATGAATGAGCATAACCCTAACAAAATAGTTTCAGTAACACCGACAATTTTATACGGATTAAAAGTGTTGAACCTTTTCTTTTCTTCCTCTTAATATAAAACATTACTAATCGATAAATTTTATAATTAAATTTTAACTGGAATTAAATACTATTAGTATAATTATTAGTTTCTCTAACATGTCCATCTACAAAACTGCGCATTCGCGCGGGATCTATACTAGTTATAAAACAAAAGAATACAAGAAACTTACCACTAGACCAACAATATTTTGATGGCTAATAATTATACTGTTCGGTAGTTATCTATTCTGAAACAGACCAAGTAACTACTCAACCTAAAAAAAACTTGGAGAGGCCCTACGTGGGTCCGCCCCTGCATAGGCCATAACTATCGTCATAGCGATCTCAATGTCTCATAGACGGATCCACATTGGAGATTCCATGGTCACCGGATATCACGCAGCTAAATTTTTTAATGCATTTTGGCCATTATATATTTTTATGTGCTGATTAAAAATCAAAATATTTAAGAAGGTATTTAAAATATTAGCAAAAGGGACCCTTAAATAAAGTGAATCCGTTACCATACACAAATTCGTATATGTGTCTTAATTACAAAAACGGGTCAAATACTACAGATGGAGCAAAAGCAAATGTGTACGGACTAGCAAAAAATTTAACCAATCTATCCAAGTGGGGAGCTATTTAACTCGTTCTAATCTTAAGATAACCTTATCGGACTTCAGACGGACCAATGGGTTACTCTATATCTGTCGTCAGAATGTCTTAGGCCGTTGTGTTTGAATGTAATTTCACTGCAATCTTGCCCATATACAAAGTACAGCTGCAATTGAAAAGTCTTCAAAAGTTTACATTGACAATTGACATGTTTTGGATCTAAATTATTGGGTATTGACTTTATCTAAATGTTCTACTAACAACTCATCTCTTATCTTGTAGATTTCACACCCTATCAAAAAAAAAATCTCTAAAGTATGGAATTGGCAACTGTGTTATCTGTTGTTCAGACTATCCTTACTGCAATCCAGACTTTGGTTCAGCTCCAACCAATGTATTTTATTTCCGACTGTAAGCGCGAGCTTGATGACCTACATAACACTGTCGAAACTGTCAAAGCTGTTCTGCAGGATGCTGACGCTAAGCAGGACTCGTTAAATAGCCAGGAGAAGCATTACATCAAAGAGCTCAGAGATGCTGTTTATGACGCCGATAATGTGTTAGATGAGTTCCTTATGCTAGCCAAGCAGAAACAACTTATTCAAACTGGTGGTAAAGTTTCGGACAAGGTGAAATCCTTTTTTTCTCGTTGTAAGCTTCTTACTCACAGTCTGTCTAGTAAGGTTAAAATGGTTAACAAAAAGTTGGACGCCATTGCTACTAAGAGTAGTAAATTTAGTTTTAAAGTAGAGTATAAGCCTATCAAGTTTACGAAGGAGGAGACGTCTTCTTTTTTGTGTGATAATATTATTGGGAGGGATGAAGATGTAGAAAAGATTGTAGGTATGTTATTGGGATGTGATAATCGGGATTACCCCGGTGTCTCATTCCTATCCATTGTTGGGATGGGAGGCTTGGGGAAAACCGCTCTTGCCCAACTTGTTTATAATGATCCTAGGATTATCGAGGCATTTGAATTGAAAAGTTGGACTTGCATTGCTGATCAGAATCAGGAACAATGGGACTTGAAAGGATTATTAGGAAAGGTGGTGAAAGGGTCACCTATAGATAATTTAACCTCTTTGGAGCAGGTTCATCATGAAGTTACGGAAAAATTGGGTGGGAAGAAATATTTGCTTGTTTTAGATGATGTATGGACTGAAAGTTATCATAAATGGCAGCAAGTTGAAGGGTTTTTGAAGGTAGGTCAGAGGGGGAGTTGGATAATTGTAACTACACGTTCAAAAACAACCGCGCAAATGATTGGAGGTGATCAAGTGCATGAGTTGCGAGGTTTGTCAGAAGTGGAGTCATGGAATTTGTTTGAAAGGATGGCATTTCAAGCGAAAGAAAAAGATGATGATTTTGTTAAACTTGGGAAAGAGATTGTTAAAAAGTGCACCAATGTCCCGCTTGCTATTAGAGTAGTTGGAAGTCTTCTGCGGGGTCAATCCAAGTCTAAGTGGCTATCATTTCGGGACAGCGGGTTAGACAATATTAATGAAAAGAAAGATACCTTGACCACAATACTGAAGCTAAGTTACGATCAACTTAGCCCGCCCTTGAAGACTTGTTTTGCGTACTGTGCTATCTTTCCCAAGGATTGGGAGATTAGTAAGCAAATGTTGATTAACCTTTGGATGGCACAAGGCTACATCAACTTAGAGAGTTTGGGTGAGGAGTACTTTCTTATGTTGTTACAAAGATGTTTTTTCCAAGATGTCCACGAAAGCAAACTCGGTGAGATCAAATGGTTTAAGATGCATGATCTCCTGCATGATATTGCTGAACAAGTAGCGGGCGAGGAGATTTGGATATTCAGTAATAATATTTCCAATGTGGGTAAAGGAGTTCGACATCTCTCTCTTGTGAATAATTGTTATACACAACATGTCTTGGATAAAACTCGAATCCGTACTTACCTTCAAGTTAAAAAGTATACTTGTATTGGTAGTTCTGACCAATTACTAGCAAGTAAATCAATACCGAAATGGACATGCTTACGTTCACTAGACTTGAGAAATACGCGAGCTGAAAGTATACCAGAATCAATCTGTCAACTATTGCATCTGAGGTGCTTAGACCTCTCCTGGAGTGGCCAACTGAAAATGCTTCCCAAATCAATAACAAAACTAGTTAATCTACAAACATTAGATTTACATCGTTGCAGTAGTTTAAAGCAATTGCCAAATGATGTGAGTAAACTCGTTGATTTAAGCACTTTAAATGTAGCCGAATGCTATGCGTTGAGTTGTATGCCTTCAGGCATTGGTACCTTGACCTGTTTGCACACCCTAGGTCAGTTTGTGGTGGGTGTGCAAGCAAGTTCGAGTTCAAAGCAATGCTTTGCTGGGTTGGAAGACTTACGACACCTGAATAAATTAAAAGGGAGTTTAGAGATCAAAGTTGGAGTTCTTAAAAATGCAAAATTTGTGAAGGAAGTAGGCAGGGGAGCCTATTTGAGGAGGAAAGAACACCTGAAGGAGATTGATATTGAATTTATAAGGGGATCGGAATATGGAAGCAAGGAGAACGATCAAGCATTGCTAGAAGAGATGCAGCCACATGACGATCTGCTGAAGTTAAAGTTGAAAGGGTATCATGGTGAAACAATGCCAAAATGGCCGAGGAGGGGAGATAACTCGATATTATTTGACCTCCCTAATCTTGTCAGTTTAATTATCCATGATTGCAGGGAGCTGGTATGTCTGCCTTGGCAGATCGGGAAACTACCGCACCTTATATTTCTACGACTTTCAAGATTGTTAAATATGGAATATGTGGTGGACGTGGAGTCAGAAACGCATATCTCAGGGGAACGATCATCCTTTTTTCCGAGCCTTGATGAGCTCACTATTTTTGAGTTGCCTAAGTTGAAAGGGTGGTGGTGGAGATCTGAATCAGGGTCGCATGTGGTCAACCCTGGTGACGGTGGCAGCAATCAAGAAGCAGGTCTAGTGTGGGTATCATCTCCCTGTTTCCCTCTACTAAAATGGCTCGTAATAAAAAATTGTCAAAATATGACAAATGTTCCTGTATGTCCTCGTCTTGAATATTTGATAGTGTATGATTCCCGGAGATTGCTCTGGAAAAATATGAGGTGCACACCTCACCATCAGCCGGCGCTGTCACCATCATATTCTAAACCCATGATTCTGAGAGTCAATAACTTGGAGTGGCCTAAGTCAATGCCAACCGGGTATTTTCAGTTTATTGCAGCGATAGAGATAGAGAGTGAAGAGACTCTGGAGAGCTTGGGAGATATAAATGAATTGTTTCCGACCTGCTTATTGTCTTCCCTGCGATTTCTAGGCATTAAAAGTTGCCTTAAACTAAGGAGCATGGGAAATTGGTTGGAGCATCTTTCTGCCTTGCAGTGTTTACGTATATACGACTGTCCTAATCTGCTGCCAGGAGGGATACCATGGCAACACCTTCCTAGGACTCTCCAATCCTTGTGTTTGGAGAGTTTTAAAGAGATGGAGGAACTGCCAGAAGAGATGCAGTACTGCACTTCCGTCCGATCTCTTGAAATTCGAGACTGCCCGAAACTGGAATGTCTGCCTAAATGGATGCCCAAACTAACCTCTCTCGAGAAACTGCAACTTCGCATGTGCTCCAAGAGGCTTGAGAAAAGATGCCAGCAACCAAATGGGGAGGACTGGCCTCTCGTACAACACATCCCCCTTACTTATATTCTATCCTTTTTACAAGAACGGGAGAAGAAAAAATCTGATCATGAACCCTGGACCAACGAAAATTATTGGTGTTGAGACCATAACAAACACAGGCACACAGCACTCGCATTCCGAGGTTTCTTTGTACAATGCTTGCGATCAGAGAGCAGCAAAAGCAAGAAACAATACTGGATTTGTATTTTTTTGGCTGTCCTTGTGGATTAAACGACATTTATTCTTAGTTTGTGCATCGAGAGGTTAGTGATACAACTGTTTTGATCAATATCAGGAATGCTTATCTCCATTACTGCAGTCTGTTTGCACTTTGAATGGATGTACATAATACAAATGCATGCTTTTAAGGCATATGTGACTTTGGCTTAATTATTTGGAGATTTCACACAACTCAGACGAGAGTATGAGACCGTTGTATGTGTACAAGACGCTCATTAGAACAGCAGCAGATTAATTTGGGCAGGCAGCATCATTCACGTTTCACATCTTTCTGTAAATCTGTGAGCGATACGCATCAGTACTTCACTGTCAGATTTATAAAATAAATAAGAAGTATTATTTAAGTCTTTCTGGGCATGTTTCCGATGGTAAGACGACAATACAACAGCTATCTGAAAAGTGGCAATTGCCGGACTTTGCAGCTGAAAAACCAATTTGCGGGCTCATGTACAACATAAATCCAACCAACCTAAAATCAAGGCTTTAATTCTTAGATACAAACTCATTTAAGATTATCCAAAAAATGCAGTTCTCTTGATTGTTGATTCTGTAGCGACCGACTTTATGTCGGGTTTTGATTAAATTAATAAAGCAACTTTTTATAATGCAGTTCTTTCATCAACTCAGTAATTTCCGTCCTGAACTCAGGACAGACCTTTTGTTGTGTCAGCGTTAACATCATCCTGAACGACGATTTCCAAGGATGAGACGGTCTTAATCTGTGAGACCTCATACCCCCAGTGGCCCAGTCCATTATAAAGGGTCTTATACGAACATTCATTGTCACTCAAAAAAGGAAAGTGGGAACATCACTCTCAATTGGAGGGAGTAACATTTTTCCTAATATTTACGGTCATTTCTGACCCGGGGCAATAAAATACCGAAAACCGTTTATTATAGGCTGTAATTTGGGCTGTTCGTGAGGTCGTACTGGGCTGCAGTACTGTTTCTCATGATTTTTGTACCACGTGTCCTGGTCCGTGGTAGAAATTACCATGTTCGATTAAACCATCAGATAACACGTATTTATCCATTTTCTCGATAAACCGAGTTATCCCCGAAAAACATTAATCGCATACCGGCACCCTCAAATCTCCTCCGTTTATAATCAGAATTTGTGTGGGAGCTTTATCTGAGAAAATAAAATATTTTTGTGATTTACAGTCATTTCTGACCCGGTGCCGCAAAATATCGAAAATCGTGTATTATAGGCTGCAATTTAGGCCGTTCGGGAGGTCGGATTGGGTCATGTTTCATTTTCTCACGAATTTTGTACCACGTGTCCTGAGATGTGTTAGTAGTTATCCTGTGCGATTAAACCAACAGATAACAAGTATTTTTCCAATTTCACGATAAACAGAGCTACCTCCGAAAAACGTTTATCGCTTACCGACACCATCAAATCTCCTCCGCTTATGATCAAAATTTGCGTAGGAGCTTTATCTGAGCCAATAAAATGGTGTTGTGATTTACTGCCATTTCTGACCCTGGGACACAAAATACCGAAAGCCGTGTATTATAAGCTGTAATTTGGGCCGTTCGGGAGGTCAGACTAGGCTGCATTTCAGTTTCTCATTATTTTTGTACCACGTGTCATGGGCCGTCGTAGAAGTTACCATGTTCGATTATACCATCAGATAACACGTATTTATCCATTATCTCGATAAACCGAGTTACCCCCGAAAAATGATTATCGCATACCGACACGCTCAAATCTCCTCCGTTTATGATCAAAATTTGCGTGGAAGCTTTATCTGAGCTAATAAAAAGTTTGTGTGATTTACTGCCATTTTTTACCCGGGGCCACGAAATACTGAAAACCGTGTATTATAGGCTGTAATTTGGGCCGTTTAGGAGGTCGTACTGGGCTGCATCGTTTCAGTTTCTCACGATTTTTGTACCACGTGTCCAGGGTCGTGGTAGAAGTTACCATGTTCGATTAAACCATCAGATAACACGTATTTATCTATTTTCTCGATAAACCGAGTTACCCCCGAAAAACGTTTATCGCATACCGACACCCTCAAATCTCCTCCATTTATGCTCAAAACTTGTGTGGAAGCTTTATCTGAGAAAATAAAATGTTTTTTGTGATTTTTGGTCATTTCTGACACGGTGCCGCAAAATACCAAAAATCGTGAATTATATAGGCTGCAATTTGGGCCGTTCGGAAGGTCGTACTAGGTCATGTTTCATTTTCTCATGAATTTTGTACCACATATCCTAGGCCGTGTTAGTAGTTATCGTGTTCGATTAAACCAACAGATAACAAGGATTTATCCATTTTCACGATAAACAGAGGTACCTCCGAAAAACGTTTATCGCTTACCGGCACCATCAAATGTCCTCCGTTTATGCTCAAAATTTGAGTGGGATCTTTATCTGAGCCAATAAAATGTTTGTGTGATTTACGGCCATTTCTTACCCTGGGCCACAAAATACCGAAAATCGTGTATTATAAGCTGTAATTAGGGCCGTTCGAGAGATCATACTGGCCTGCGTTTCAGTTTCTCACGATTTCTGTACCACTTGTCATGCTTGTACCGTGGTAGAAGTTAACATGTTCGATTAAACCATCAGATAACATGTATTTATCCATTTTTCTCGATAAACCGAGTTACCCCGAAAAACGTTTATCGCATACCGACACCCTCAAATCTCCTCCATTTATGCTCAAAAAATCTGTGGAAGCTATATCTGAGAAAATAAAATGTTTTTGTGATTTTTTGTCATTTCAGACCCGGTGCCGCAAAATACCGAAAACCGTGCATTATATATATAGGCTGCAATTTTGGCCGTTCGGGAGGTCGTAATAGGTCATGTTTCATTTTCTAATGAATTTTGTACCACATATCCTGGGCCGAGTTAGTAGTTATTGTTTCCGATTAAACCAACAGATAACAACTATTTATCCATTTTCACGATAAATAGAGGTACCTCCGAAAAACGTTTATCGCTTACCGACACCATCAAATGTCCTCTGTTTATGCTCAAAATTTGCGTGGGATCTATATCTAAGCCAATAAAATGTTTGTGTGATTTACTGCCATTTTTGACCCTGAGCCACAAAATACCGAAAACCGTGTATTATATAAGCTGTAATTAGGGCCGTTCGGGAGGTCATGATGGGTTGCGTTTCAGTTTCTAACAATTTTTGTACAACTTTTCCTGTGCCGTGGTAGAAGTTAACATGTTCGATTAAACCATCAGATAACACGTATTTATCCATTTTCTCGATAAACCGAGTTACCCCCGAAAAACGTTTATTGCATACGGACACTCTCAAATCTCCTCCGTTTATGCTCAAAATTTGTGTGAAATCTTTATTTGAGAAAAGAAAATGTTTTTTTATTTACGGTCATTTTTGACCCGGTGCCGCGAAATACCTAAAACCGTGTATTATAGCCTGCAATTTGGGCCGTTCGGGAGGTTGTACTAGGTCATGTTTCATTTTCTCATGAATTTTGTACCACATATCCTAGGCTGAGTTAGTAGTTAACGTGTTCGATTAAACCAACAGATAACAAGTATTTATCCATTTTCACGATAAATAGAGGTATCTCCGAAAAACGTTTATCGCTTACCGACACCATCAAATGTCCCCCGTTTATGCTCAAAATTTGAGTGGGATCTTAATCTGAGCCAATAAAATGTTTGTGACTTACTGCCATTTCTGACCCGGGGCCACAAAATACCGAAACCGTGTATTATAGGCTATAATTAGAGCCGTTCGGGAGGTCATACTGAGCTGCGTTTCAGTTTCTCACGATTTTTGTACCACTTGTCCTGGGCTGTGGTAGAAGTTAACATGTCCGATTAAACCATCAAATAACACGTATTTATCCATTTTTCTCGATAAACCGAGTTACCCCGAAATACGTTTATTGCATACGGACACCCTCAAATCTCCTCCGTTTATGCTAAAAATTTGTGTGAAAGCTTTATTTGAGAAAATAAAATTATTTTTTGATTTACGGTCATTTCTGACCCGGTGCCGCAAAATACCGAAAATCGTGTATTATAAGTCTGCAATTTGGGCCGTTCGAGAGGTCGTACTAGGTCATGTTTCATTTTCTCATGAATTTTGTACTACATATCCTCGGCTGAGTAAGTAGTTACCCTGTTCGATTAAACCAACAGATAAAAGTATTTATCCATTTTCACGATAAACAGATGTACCTCCGAAAAACGTTTATCGTTTACCGGCACCATCAAATCTCCTCCGTTTATGGTCAAAATTTGCGTGGAGGCTTTATCTGAGCCAATAAAATGTTTTTATGATTTACTGCCATTTCTGACCCCCGGCCATAAAATACCGAATACCGTTTGTTATGACTGTAATTTGGGCCGTTCGTGAGGTCGTACTGGGTTGCGTTTCACTTTCTCACGATTTTTGTACCACTTGTCCTGGGCCGTGGTAGAAGTTAACATGTTCGATTAAACCATCAGATAACAAATATTTATCTATTTTCTCAATACACCGAGTTACCCCCGAAAAACGTTTATCGCATACCAACACCCTCAAATCTCCTCCATTTATGCTCAAAAATTGTGTGGAAGCTTTATCTGAGAAAATAAAATGTTTTTGTGATTTTTGGTCATTTCTGACACGGTGCCGCAAAATACTGAAAACTGTGCATTATATAGGCTGCAATTTGGTCCGTTCGGGAGGTCGTACTAGGTCATGTTTCATTTTCTCATGAATTTTGTACCACATATCCTCGGCCGAGTTAGTAGTTATCGTGTTCGATTAAACCAACAGATAATAAGTATTTATCTATTTTCACGATAAAATGTTTGTGTTATTTACTGCCATTTCTTACCTTGGGCCACAAAATACCGAAGATCGTGTATTATAAGCTGTAATTAGGACCGTTCGGGAGGTCATACTGGGCTGCATTTCAGTTTCTCACGATTTTTGTACCTCTTGTCCTGGGTCGTTGTAGTAGTTAACATGTTCGATTAAATCATCAGATAACACGTCTTTATCCATTTTTCTCGATAAACCGAGTTACCCCCGAAAAACGTTTATCGCATACGGACACTCTCAAATCTCCTCCGTTTATGCTCAAAATTTGTGTGAAAGCTTTATTTGAGAAAATAATATGTTTTTTTTATTTACGGTCATTTCTGATCCGGTGCCCCAAAATACCGAAAACCGTGTATTATAACCTGCAATTTGGGCCGTTCGGGTGGTTGTACTAGGTCATGTTTCATTTTCTCATGAATTTTGTACCACATATCCTAGGCCGAGTTAGTAGTTACCGTGTTCGATTAAACCAACAGATAACAAGTATTTATCCATTTTCACGATAGATAGAGGTATCTCGGAAAACCGTTTATCGCTACCGACACCATCAAATGTCTTCCGTTTATGCTCAAAATTTGCGTGGGTTCTTAATCTGAGCCAATAAAATATTTGTGTGATTTACTGCCATTTCTGACCCGGGGCCACAAAATACCGAAAACCGTGTACTATAGGCTGTAATTAGGGCCGTTCGGGAGGTCATACTGGGTTGCGTTTCAGTTTCTCACGATTTTTGTACCACTTGTCCTGGGCTGTGGTAGAAGTTAACATGTTCGATTAAACCATCAGATAACACGTATTTATCCATTTTTCTCGATAAACCGAGTTACCCCGAAAAACGTTTATTTCATACGGACACCCTCAAATCTCCTCCGTTTATGCTCAAAATTTGTGTGAAAGCTTTATTTGAGAAAATAAAATGGTTTTTTGATTTACGGTCATTTCTGACCCGGTGCCGCAAAATACCGAAAATCGTTTATTATAAGTCTGCAATTTGGGCCGTTCGAGAGGTCGTACTAGGTCATGTTTCATTTTCTCCTGAATTTTATACCACATATCCTGGGCTGAGTAAGTAGTTACCCTGTTCGATTAAACTACTTGATAACAAGTATTTATCCATTTTCACGATAAACCGAGTTACCTTCGAAAAACGTTTATCGCTTACCGGCACCATCAAATCTCCTCCGTTTATGCTCAAAATTGGCGTGCGGGCTCTAACTGAGCCAATAAAATGTTTTTATGATTTACTGCCATTTCTGACCCGCGGCCATAAAATACCGAAAACCGTGTGTTATGACTGTAATTTGAGCCGTTCGAGAGGTCAGACTTGGCTGCATTTCAGTTTCCCGAGACTTTTGTACCACGTGTCCTGGGTCGTGGTAGAAGTTACCATGTTCGATTAAACAATCAGATAACACGTATTTATCCATTTTCTCGATAAACCGAGTTACCCCCGAAAAATGATTATCACATACCGACACGCTCAAATCTCCTCCGTTTATGCTCAAAATTTGCGTGTGAGCTTTATCTGAGCTAATAAAAAGTTTGTGTGATTTACTGCCATTTTTGACCCGGGGCCACAAAATACTGAAAACCGTGTATTATAGGCTATAATTTGGGCCGTTCAGGAGGTCGTACTGGGCTGCGTTTAAGTTTCTCACGATTTTTGTACCACTTGTCTTGGGCCGTGGTAGAAGTTAACATGTTCGATTAAACCATCAGATAACACGTATTTATCCATTTTCTCGATAAACCGAGTTACCCATGAAAAACGTTTATCGCATACCGACACCCTCAAATCTCCTTCATTTATGCTCAAAAATTGGGTGGAAGCTTTATCTGAGATTTTTGGTCATTTCTGACCCGTTGCCGCAAAATACCGAAAACCGTGCATTATATATATAGGCTGCAATTTGGGCCGTTCGGGAGGTCGTACTAGGTCATGTTTCATTTTCTAATGAATTTCTTACCACATATCCTGGGCCGAGTTAGTAGTTAACGTGTTCGATTAAACCAACAGATAACAAGTATTTATCCATCTTCACGATAAATAGAGGTACCTCCGAAAAATGTTTATCGCTTACCGACACCATCAAATGTCCTCCGTTAATGCTCAAAATTTGCGTGGGATCTTTATCTGAGCCAATAAAATGTTTGTGTGATTTACTGCCATTTCTGACCCGGAGCCACAAAATACCGAAAACCGTGTATTATATAAGCTGTAATTAGGGCCGTTCAGGAGGTCATGATGGGCTGCGTTTCAGTTTCTAACGATTTTTGTACAACTTTTCCTGGGCCGTGGTAGAAGTTAACATGTTCGATTAAACCATCAGATAACACGTATTTATCCATTTTCTCGATAAACCGAGTTACCCCCGAAAAACGTTTATTGCATACGGACACTCTCAAATCTCCTCCGTTTATGCTCAAAATTTGTGTGAAATCTTTATTTGAGAAAATAAAATGTTTTTTTTATTTACGGTCATTTTTTACCCGGTGCCGCAAAATACCGAAAACCGTGTATTATAGCCTGCAATTTGGGCCGTTCGGGAGGTTGTACTAGGTCATGTTTCATTTTCACATGAATTTTATACCACATATCCTAGGCTGAGTTAGTAGTTACCGTGTTCGATTAAACCAACAGATAACAAGTATTTATCCATTTTCACGATAAATTGAGGTATCTCCGAAAACGTTTATCGCTTACCGACACCATCAAATGACCTCCGTTTATGCTCAAAATTTGAGTGGGATCTTAATCTGAGCCAATAAAATGTTTGTGACTTACTGCCATTTCTGACCCGGGGCCACAAAATACCGAAACCGTGTATTATAGGCTGTAATTAGGGCCGTTCGAGAGGTCATACTGGGCTGCGTTTCAGTTTCTCACAATTTTTGTACCACTTGCCCTGGGCTGTGATAGAAGTTAACATGTTCGATTAAACCATCATATAATACGTATTTATCCATTTTTCTCGATAAACCGAGTTACCCCGAAAAACGTTTATTGCATACGGACACCCTCAAATCTCCTCCGTTAATGCTCAAAATTTGTGTGAAAGCTTTATTTGAGAAAATAAAATGTTTTTTTTATTTACGGTCATTTCTGACCCGGTGCCGCAAAATACCGAAAATCGTGTATTATAAGTCTGCAATTTGGGCTGTTCGAGAGGTCGTACTAGGACATGTTTCATTTTCTCATGAATTTTGTACCACATATCCTGGGCTGAGAAAGTAGTTACCCTGTTCGATTAAACAACAAATAACAAGTATTTATCCATTTTCACGATAAACAGAGGTACTTCCGAAAAACGTTTATCGCTTACCGGCACCATCAAATCTCCTCCGTTTATGCTCAAAATTTGCGTGCGGGCTCTATCTGAGCCAATAAAATGTTTTTATGATTTACTGCCATTTCTCACCCGCGGCCACAAAATACCGAAAACCGTGTGTTATGACTGTAATTTGGGCCGTTCGGGAGGTCAGACTTGGCTGCGTTTCAGTTTCCCGAGACTTTTGTACCACGTGTCCTGGGTCGTGGTAGAAATTACCATGTTCGATTAAACAATCAGATAACACGTATTTATCCATTTTCTCGATAAACCGAGTTACCCCCGAAAAATGATTATCACATACCGACACGCTCAAATCTCCTCTGTTTATGCTCAAAATTTGCGTGGGAGCTTTATCTGAGCTAATAAAAAGTTTGTGTGATTTACTGCAATTTTTTACCCGGGGCCACAAAATACTGAAAACCGTGTATTATAGGCTATAATTTGGGCCGTTCGAGAGGTCGTACTGGGCTGCGTTTAAGTTTATCACGATTTTTGTACCACTTGTCTTGGGCCGTGGTAGAAGTTAACATGTTCGATTAAACCATCAGATAACACATTTTTATCCATTTTCTCGATAAATCGAGTTACCCATGAAAAACGTTTATCGCATACCGACACCCTCAAATCTCCTTCATTTATGCTCAAAAATTGTGTGGAAGCTTTATCTGAGAAAATAAAATGTTTTTGTGATTTTTGGTCATTTCTGACCCGGTGCCGCAAAATACCGAAAAACGTGCATCATATATAAAGGCTGCAATTTAGGCCGTTCGGGAGGTCGTACTAGGTCATGTTTCATTTTCTAATGAATTTTGTACCACATATCCTTGGCTGAGTTAGTAGTTATCGTGTTCGATTAAACCAACAGATAACAAGTATTTATCCATTTTCACGATAAATAGTGGTACCTCCGAAAAACGTTTATCGCTTACCGACACCATCAAATGTCCTCCGTTTATGCTCAAAATTTGCGTGGGATCTTTATATCTGAGCCAATAAAATGTTTGTGTGATTTACTGCCATTTCTGTCCCAAAGCCACAAAATACCGAAAACCGTTTATTATATAAGCTGTAATTAAGGCCGTTCGGGAGGTCATGATGGGCTGCGTTTCAGTTTCTAACGATTTTTGTACAATTTTTCCTGGGCCGTGGTAGAAGTTAACATGTTCGATTAAACCATCAGATAACACGTATTTATCCATTTTCTCGATAAACCGAGTTACCCCCGAAAAACGTTTATTGCATACGGACACTCTCAAATCTCCTCCGTTTATACTCAAAATTTGTGTGAAATCTTTATTTGAGAAAATAAAATGTTTTTTTTATTAACGGTCGTTTTTGACCCGGTGCCGCAAAATACCGAAAACCGTGTATTATAGCCTGCAATTTGGGCCGTTCGGGAGGTTATACTAGGTCATGTTTCATTTTCTCATGAATTTTGTACCACATATCCTAGGCTGAGTTAGTAGTTACCGTGTTCGATTAAACCAACAGATAACAAGTATTTATCCATTTTCACGATAAATAGAGGTATCTCCGAAAAACGTTTATCGCTTACCGACACTATCAAATGTCCTCCGTTTATGCTCAAAGTTTGAGTGGGATCTTAATCTGAGCCAATCAAATGTTTGTGATTTACTGCCATTTCTGACCCGGGGTGACAAAATACCGAAACCGTGTATTATAGGCTGTAATTAGGGTCGTTCAGGAGGTCATACTAGGCTGCGTTTCAGTTTCTCACGATTTTTGAACCACTTGTCCTGGGCTGTGGTAGAAGTTAACATGTTCGATTAAACCATCAGATAACACGTATTTATCCATTTTTCTCGTAAAACCGAGTTACCCCCGAAAAACGTTTATTGCATACGGACACCCTCAAATCTCCTCCGTTTATGCTCAAAATTTGTGTGAAAGTTTTATTTGAGAAAATAAAATGTTTTTTTGATATACGGTCATTTCTGACCCGGTGCCGCAAAATACCCGAAAATCGTGTATTATAGTCTGCAATTTGGGCCGTTCGGGAGGTCGTACTAGGTCATGTTTCATTTTCTTATGAATTTTGTACCACATATCCTGGGCTGAGTAATTAGTTACCCTGTTCATTTAAACCAACAGATAACAAGTATTTATCCATTTTCACGATAAACAGAGGTACCTCTTAAAAACGTTTATCGCTTACCGGCACCATCAAATCTCCTCCGTTTATGCTCAAAATTTGCGTGCGGGCTCTATCTGAGCCAATAAAATGTTTTTATGATTTACTGCCATTTCTGACCCACGGCCACAAAATACCGAAAACCGTGTGTTATGACTGTAATTTGGGCCGTTCGGGAGGTCAGACTTGGCTGCGTTTAAGTTTCCCACGACTTTTGTACCACGTGTCCTGGGTCGTGGTAGAATTTACCATTTTCGATTAAACAATCATATAACACGTATTTATCCATTTTCTCGATAAACCGAGTTACCCCCGAAAAATGATTATCGCATACCGACACGCTCAAATCTCCTCCGGAACTTTATCTGAGCTAATAAAAAGTTTGTGAGATTTACTGCCATTTTTGACCCGGGGTCACAAAATACTGAAAACCGTGTATTATAGGCTGTAATTTGGGCCGTTCGGGAGGTCGTATTGGGCTGCGTTTCAGTTTCTCACGATTTTTGTACCACTTGTCCTAGGCCGTGGTAGAATTTAACATGTTCGATTAAACCATCAGATAACACGTATTTATCCATTTTCTCGATAAACCGAGTTACCCCCGAAAAACGTGTATCTCATACCGACACCCTCAAATCTCCTCCATTTATGCTCAAAAATTGTGTGGAAGCTTTATCTGAGAAAATAAAATGTTTTTGTGATTTTTTATCATTTCTGACCCAGTGCCGCAAAATACCGAAAACCGTGCATTATATATATTGGTTGCAATTTGGGCCGTTCGGGAGGTCGTACTAGGTCATGTTTCATTTTCTAATGAATTTTGTACCACATATCCTGGGCCGAGTTAGAAGTTACCATGTTCGATTAAACAATCAGATAATACGTATTTATCCATTTTCTCGATAAACCGAGTTACCCCCGAAAAATGATTATCGCATACCGACACGCTCAAATCTCCTTCGTTTATGCTCAAAATTTGCGTGGGAGCTTTATCTGAGCTAATAAAATGTTTGTGTGATTTACTGCCATTTTTGACCCGGGGCCACAAAATACCGAAAATCGTGTATCATAAGCTGTAATTAGGGCCGTTCGGGAGGTCGTACTGGGTTGCGTTTCAGTTTCTCACGATTTTTTTACCACTTGTCCTGGGCCGTGGTAGAAGTTAACATGTTCGATTAAACCATCAGATAACACGTATTTATCCATTTTCTCGATAAACCGAGTTACCCCCGAAAAACGTTTATTGCATACGGACACTCTCAAATGTCATCCGTTTATGCTCAAAATTTGTGTGAAATCTTTATTTGAAAAAATAAAATGTTTTTTTGATTTACGGTCATTTCTGACCCGGTGCCGCAAAATACCGAAAACCGTGTATTATAGCCTGCAATTTGGGCTGTTCGGGAGGTTTTACTAGGTCATGTTTCATTTTCTCATGAATTTTGTACCACATATCCTAGGCCGAGTTAGTAGTTACCGTGTTCGATTAAACCAACAGATAACAAGTATTTATCCATTTTCACGATAAATAGAGGTATCTCCGAAAAAACGTTTATCGCTTACCGACACCATCAAATGTCCTCCGTTTATGCTCAAATTTTGCGTGGGATCTTAATCTGAGTCAATAAAATGTTTGTGTGATTTACTGCCATTTTGACCCGGGGCCACAAAATAACGAAAACCGTGTATTATAGGCTGTAATTAGGGTCGTTCGAAAGGTCATACTAGGCTGTACTTCCGTTTCTCACGATTTTTGTACCACTTGTCCTGGGCCGTGGTAGAAGTTAACATGTTCGATTAAACCATCAGATAACACGTATTTATCTATTTTTCTCGATAAACCGAGTTACCCCCGAAAAACGTTTATTGCATACGGACACCCTCAAATCTCCTCCGTTTACGCTCAAAATTTGTGTGAAAGCTTTATTTGAGAAAATAAAATGTTTTTTTGATTTACGGTCATTTCTGATCCGGTGCCGCAAAATAACGAAAACCGTGTATTATAGTCTGCAATTTGGGCCGTTCGGGAGGTCGTACTAGGTCATGTTTCATTTTCTAATGAATTTTAGACCACATATCCTGGGCCGAGTTAGTAGTTATTGTGTTCGATTAAACCAACAGATAACAAGTATTTATCCATTTTCACGATAAATAGAGGTACCTCCGTAAAACGTTTATCGCTTACCGATCGACACCATCAAATGTCCTCTGTTTATGTTCAAAATTTGCGTGGGATATTTATCTGAGCCAATAAAATGTATGTGTGATTTACTGCAATTTCTGACCCGGGGCCACAAAATACCTAAAACCGTGTATTATATAAGCTGTAATTAGGGCCGTTCGGGAGGTCATTCTGGGCTGCGTTTCAGTTTCTCACGATTTTTGTACACCTTTTCCTGGGCCATGGTAGAAGTTAAAATGTTCGATTAAACCATCGGATAACACGTATTTATCCATTTTTCTCGATAAACCGAGTTACCCTCGAAAAACGTTTATTGCATACGGACACCCTCAAATCTCCTCCGTTTATGCTCAAAAATTGTGTGAAAACTTTATTTGAGATAATAAAATGTTTTTTTGATTTACGGTCATTTCTGACCCGGTGCCGCAAAATACCGAAAGCCGTGTATTGTCTGCAATTTGGGCCGTTCAGGAGGTCGTACTAGGTCATGTTTCATTTTCCCATGATTTTGTACCACATATCCTGGGCTGTGTTAGTAGTTACCTTGTTCGATTAAACCAACAGAGAACAAGTATTTATTCATTTTCACGATAAACAGAGGTACTTCCGAAAAACGTTTATCGCTTACCGACACCATCAAATCTCCTCCGTTTATGCTCAAAATTTGCGTGCGGGCTTTATCTGAGCCAATAAAATGTTTTTATGATTTACTGCCACTTCTGACCCGCGACCACAAAACACCGAAAACCGTGTGTTATGAATGTAATTTGGGCCGTTCGGGGCCACGAAATATCGAAAACCGAAAAGTTTGTGTGATTTACTGCCGTTTTTGACCCGGGGCCACAAAATACTGAAAACCGTGTATTATACGCTGTAATTTGGGCCGTTCGGGAGGTCGTACTAAGTCATGTTTCATTTCCTCATGAATTTTGTACCACATATCCTAGGCCGAGTTAGTAGTTACCGTGTTCGATTAAACCAACAGATAACAAGTATTTATCCATTTTCACGATAAATAGAGGTATCTCCGAAAAACGTTTATCGCTTACCGACACCATCAAATGTCCTCCGTTTATGCTCAAAATTTGCGTGGGATCTTTATCTGAGCAAATAAAATGTTTGTGTGATTTACTGCCATTTCTGACCCGGGACCACAAAATACCGAAAACCGTGTATTTTATAAGCTGTAATTAGGGCCGTTCGGGAGGTCGTACTGGGCTGCGTTTCAGTTTCTCACGATTTTTGTACCATTGTCCTGGGTTGTGGTAGAAGTTAAAATGTTCGATTAAACCATCAGATAACACGTATTTATCCATTGCCTCGATAAACCAATTTACCCCTGAAAAACGTTTTTTGCATACCGAGACCCTCAAATCTCCTCCATTTATGCTCAAAATTTGTGTGGATGCTTTATCTGAGAAAATAAAATGTTTTTTTAATTTTTGGTCATTTCTGACCCGGTGCCGCAAAACACCGAAAACCGTGTATTATATATAGGCTGCAATTTGGGACGTTCGGGAGGTCGTACTAGGTCATGTTTCATTTTCTCATGAATTTTGTACCACATATCCTGGGTCGTGTTAGTAGTTTTCGTGTTCGATTAAACCAACAGATAACAAGTATTTATCCATTTTCACGATAAATAGAGGTACCTCCGAAAAACGTTTCAAATGTCCTCTGTTTATGCTCAAAATTTGCGTGGGCTCTTTATCTGAGCCAATAAAAAGTTTGTGTGATTTACTGCAATTTTTGACCCGGGGCCACAAAATACTGAAAACCGTGTATTATAGGCTGTAATTAAGGCCGTTCAGGAGGTCATACTTAGCTGCATTTCAGTTTCTCACGATTTTTGTACCACTTGTCCTGGGCCGTGGTAGAAGTTAACATGTTCGATTAAACCATCAGATAACACGTATTTATCAATTTTCTCGATAAACCGAGTTATCCCGAAAAACGTTTATTGCATACGGACACCCTCAAATCTCCTCCGTTTATGCTCAAAATTTGTGTGAAAGCTTTATTTGAGAAAATAAAATGTTTTTTTGATATACGGTCATTTCTGACCCGGTGCCGCAAAATACCGAAAACCGTGTATTATAGTCTGCAATTTGGGCCGTTCGGGAGGTCGTACTAGGTCATGTTTCATTTTCTCATGAAATTTGTACCACATATCCTGGGCTGTGTTAGTAGTTACCCTGTTCGATTAAACCAACAGATAACAAGTATTTATCCGTTTTCACGATAAATAGAGGCACATCCGAAAAACGTTTATCGCTTATAGACACCATCAAATCTCCTCCGTTTATTCTCAAAATTTGCGTGGGGGCTTTATCTGAGCCAATAAAATGTTTTTATGATTTACTGCCATTTCTGACCCGCGACCACAAAATAACGAAAACCGTGTTATGGCTGTAATTATGGTCGCTCGGGAGGTTGTACTGGGCTGCAATTCAGTTTCCCACGAATTTTGTACCTTATGTCCTGGGTCGTGGTAGAAGTTACCATGTTCGATTAAACAATCAGATAAAACGTATTTATCCATTTTCTCGATAAACCGAGTTACCCCCGAAAAACGTTTATCGCATACGGACACCCTCAAATTTCCTCCGTTTATGCTCAAAATTTGTGTGGAAGCTTTTTTTGAGAAAATGAAATGATTTTTTGATATACGGTCATTTTTGACCCAGTGCCGCAAAATACCGAAAACCGTGTATTATTGTCTCCAATTTGGGCCGTTCGAGAGGTCGTACTAGGTTATGTTTCATTTTCTCATGAATTTTGTACCACATATCCTAGGCCGAGTTAGTAGTTATCGTGTTCGATTAAACCAACAGATAACAAGTATTTATCCATTTTCACGATAAATAGAGGTATCTTAGAAAAACGTTTATCGCTTACAGACACCATCAAATGTCCTCCGTTTATGCTCAAAATTCGCGTGGGATCTTTATCTGAGCCAATAAAATGTTTGTGTGATTTACTGCCATTGCTGACCCTGGGCCACAAAATACCGAAAACCGTGTATTTTATAAGCTGTAATTAGGGCTGTTCGGGAGGTCGTACTGAGCTGCGTTTCAGTTTCTCACGATTTTTGTACCATTGTCCTGGGTTGTGGTAGAAGTTAACATGTTCGATTAAACCATCAGATAACACGTATTTATCCATTTTCTCGATAAACCGAGTTACCCCCAAAAAACGTTTATTGCATACCGACACCCTCAAATCTTCTCCAGTTATGCTCAAAATTTGTGTAGAAGCTTTATCTGAGAAAATAAAATGTTTTTGTAATTTTTGGTCATTTCTGACCCGGTGCCGCAAAACACCGAAAACCGTGTATTATATATAGGCTGCAATTTGGGACGTTCGGGAGGTCGTACTAGGTCATGTTTCATTTTCTCATGAATTTTGTACCTCATATCCTGGGCCGTGTTAGTAGTTATCGTGTTCGATTAAACCAACAGATAACAAGTATTTATCCATTTTCACGATAAATAGAGGTACCTCTGAAAAACGTTTCAAATGTCCTCCGTTTATGCTCAAAATTTGCGTGGGATCTTTATCTGAGCCAATAAAAAGTTTGTGTGATTTACTGCCATTTTTGACCCGGGGCCACAAAATACTGAAAACCGTGTATTATAGGCTGTAATTAGGGCCGTTCGGGAGGTCATACTTGGCTGCCTTTCAGTTTCTCACGATTTTTGTACCACTTGTCCTGGGTCGTGGTAGAAGTTAACATGTTCGATTAAACCATCAGATAACACGTATTTATCAATTTTCTCGATAAACCGAGTTACCCTGAAAAACGTTTATTGCGTACGGACAGCCTCAAATCTCCTCCGTTTATGCTCAAAATTTGTGTGAAAGCTTTATTTGAGAAAATAAAATGTTTTTTTGATTTACGGTCATTTCTGACCCGGTGCCGCAAAATACCGAAAACCGTGTATTATAGTCTGCAATTTGGGTCGTTCGGGAGGTCGTACTAGGTCATGTTTCATTTTCTCATGAAATTTGTACCACATATCCTGGGCTGTGTTAGTAGTTACCCTGTTCGATTAAACCAACAGATAACAAGTATTTATCCATTTTCACGATAAACAGAGGTACATCCGAAAAACGTTTATCGTTTATACACACCATCAAATCTCCTCCGTTTATTCTCAAAATTTGCGTGGGGGCTTTATCTGAGCCAATAAAATGTTTTTATGATTTACTGCCATTTCTGACCCGCGGCCACAAAATAACGAAAACCGTGTTATGGCTGTAATTATGGTTGTTCGGGAGATTGTACTGGACTGCGTTTCAGTTTCCCACGAATTTTGTACCACGTGTCCTGGGACGTGGTAGAAGTTATCATGTTCGATTAAACAATCAGATAACACGTATTTATCCATTTTCTCGATAAACCGAGTTACCCCCGAAAAACGTTTATCGCATACGGACACCCTCAAATTGCCTCCGTTTATGCTCAAAATTTGTGTGGAAGCTTTATTTGAGAAAATAAAATGATTTTTTTGATTTACGGTCATTTTTGACCCAGTGCCGCAAAATACCGAAAACCGTGCATTATTGTCTGCAATTTGGGCCGTTCGAGAGGTCGTACTAGGTCATGTGTAACACCCCACATTTGTTGAAGAGGTCCATTGATAAGTTTAAATGACTAGTGCTTAAAAGGATTGTAAGTACTACTCATATCAACAAAGTGCACTTTCTTTTCTGGTCATCCATGCAAAAGAACTCAAAAGTTAAGCATGCTTGACTGAGAGTAGTCTTAGGATGGGTGACCTCCTGGGAAGGTTCTCGGGATGTGCATGAGTGAGGACAAAATGCGCTGGAAATGACCCGTGTTGATCTGTGGGCCACGTACACAGCCTGGAGAGCTATCATGAGTGACCGCTCCCGACCCAAGGTTTGGGCCGGGGTGTTATAATTGGTATCAGAGCGAACACGCTCCCAACTCTCGCTTAGTAAATGACTAAATTAAATGGATTAGTAAATGAGTGAGAGTAAATGGGTTAGAAACCAATAAGGACTAGTTGGTTACTTGTGTAGAGTGTATGAGTAGTTACCTGAAGTGGTTCTTAGTTTTACCACTAGAAAACAAATTTCTGTTTTACAGATGGTGCGCACTGGAACTGGTAACGGAAATGGTAACGAAGCCGATGCTGAACGCATCAGAAGACTCGAGGATGCGCTGGCATCTATGGCTCAAGGATTTACTACTCATCTCAACAACAACAACAACAACAACCACCGTCCGCAGCAGTCTGTGTTTGACCGCTTTGCTCGTCACCGTCCCCCAACCTATGATGGTGCTAATGATCCTACTGCTTTGGAAGCTTGGATTAGGGAGATTGAGAAGTTGTTTCTTGCTACTGAGTGTCCTGATGGTCAGAAGGTGAATATTGCTACCTACTACCTGAAGGATGAGGCTGACAACTGGTGGGCTGTCGCTAGAGCTGGTTTGGAGGTTCAGCCAGATTTTGGCTGGGCTTTTTTCTCTCAAGCTCTGAAGAAGAGATTTTATCCTGAAGAGCTGAGATGGCAGAAGGAGCAAGAGTTCCTTCGTTTGTCTCAGGGTTCGATGACTGTTGAGGAGTACACTAACAAATTTGTGAGACTATCACGATTTGTTACTTCTGTGGCTTTGGACGAGGTTTCGAGGACTCGTCGCTATGAGAAGAATTTGGCTCCTAAGGTCAGGACTGCTATGTCTGGCATTCCTTCGACTTCGTTCCAGCAAGCTTATGATCGTGCTCTTAGCATCTATGATTCTGTTCTGGCTACCGAGGCCGAGGAAAATGCAAAGATCAAGTCCATGAAGAGGCCATATGTTGCTCCTACATCCTATCAGTCGTCTGGAAAGAAGCAAGTTTGAGGCTCGTCCGTATGCTCCGCGTGATCAGGGTCAAGCTAAGAGAGGTATGACTTGCTACAGATGCGGGAAGGCTTACCATCCAGGTAAGGGCTGTGTTACTGGTAATCCTATCACTTGTTTCACTTGCAAAGCTCCGGGACACAAGGCCATTGATTGTCCTCAGAAGCCTAAGATTGATGTTCCGAAGACTGGTCGAGTGTTCGTTATGAGTCGTGCAGAGGCTGAGGCTAATCCAGATGTGGTTACGGGTACTTTTCTGGTCCAATCTTTACCTGCTTTTGTTTTATTCGATACGGGTGCATCAATGTCTTTTGTATCCGAATCCTTTGTCGTCCGTGCTGGACTTATCCCTTCCTCATCCGTCAATGCCGCAATTTCCCTCCCTACGGGTGAGATTGTTTCGTGTTCCATTCTATTCAAGGACGTTCCTGTCACTATTGTGGGAGCGATCCTTCCTGTCGATCTTGTCCAATTTAACCTAGGAGATTTTGATGTGATTTTGGGGATGGATTGGTTAGCTCGTTATGATGCTAGATTTCAGTGTAGAGATCAGAAGATTTTGCTCAAGAGTCCTAGTGGTGCTAGATTGTCGTACCAGGGTGTTAGGGTAACGCCAAATGTGAAATGGGTATCTGCTATGAAGATGGTGAGCGTGAGTAGAAAGGGTCATCAAATCTATCTGTGTAGTGTTCGTGATGTGTCCGCAGAACCTAAATTGGAGGAGATTCCCATCGTTAGAGAGTTTCCTGATGTTTTCCTTGAGGATCTACCTGGTATTCCACCTGAGCGTGATGTGGAGTTCTCGATTGATTTGTTGCCTGGTACTGGTCCCATTTCGAAAGCTCCTTATCGTATGGCGCCAGCTGAGCTACAAGAGCTTAAGAAGCAACTTGAGGAAATGATCGATAAGGGTTTTATTCGTCCGAGTGCTTCGCCTTGGGGTGCTCCTGTTTTGTTCGTCAAGAAGAAGGATGGTAGCATGCGATTGTGCATTGATTATCGTGAGCTGAATAAGGTGACTATCAAGAATAAGTATCCCTTGCCAAGGATCGAGGATTTGTTTGATCAGCTCCGTGGGGCGAGTGTGTTCTCGAAGATTGATCTGAGGTCAGGTTACCATCAGATTCCAGTTAGGAAAGAGGATATTTCAAAGACTGCTTTTCGTTCGAGGTATGGTCACTATGAGTTTGTGGTTATGCCTTTTGGTTTGACGAATGCTCCTGCGGTTTTCATGGATCAGATGAACCGCACTTTCAGCGAGTATTTGGACAAGTGTGTCGTGGTGTTCATAGACGACATACTTATTTACTCGAGAGACGAGGAGGAACACGAGGATCATCTTCGTGTTATTTTGGAGACACTTCGCAAGCAGAAGTGGTATGCTAAATTCTCGAAGTGCGAGTTTTGGCTGAAAGAGGTGACCTTCCTAGGTCATGTGATATCTGGAGATGGAGTTATGGTTGATCCTTCGAAGATTCGAGCTGTGGTCGATTGGGAGAGTCCAAAGAATGTGAATGAGATCCGGAGTTTCCTTGGTCTGGCTGGTTACTATCGTCGATTTGTGCATGATTTCCCGAGGATCGCGAGGCCTATGACTCAGCTTATGAAGAAGGAGTCCAAGTTTATTTGGACCGAAGCTTGTGAATCAGCGTTTCAGGAATTAAAGAAGAGATTGACTACTGCTCCAGTGTTAACTGTGCCTGAAGAGGGTGTTGAGTTCGATGTCTATTGTGATGCGTCGAAATCCGGTTTGGGTTGTGTTTTGATGCAGAAGGGTAAGGTCGTGGCTTATGCTTCCCGTCAGTTGAAAGTCCACGAGGTGAATTATCCGACTCATGATCTTGAGTTAGCAGCTGTGGTGTTTGCACTTAAGTTGTGGAGACACTATCTGTATGGAGTTTCTTGTAACATCTATACGGACCATAAGAGTTTGAAGTATATCTTCACTCAGAGAGATCTTAACATGAGGCAGAGACGATGGTTGGAACTGCTGATTGACTATAAGATCGAGCTGCAGTACCATGAGGGTAAGGCAAACGTGGTTGCCGATGCTTTGAGTCGAAAGACTCGTCCTGTTTTGAGTTCGCTTATGGTGTTACCTGATGAGTTGAGCCGAGAGTTCCAAAGGTTGAGCCTTGAGGTGGTTCTTCCTGGTACTCTGAACTTGGGCGCAATGATTGCCGAACCTGAGATTCTACATGAGATCCGGGTTAAGCAACGAGAGGACAACTTCCTTGAAGGAGTCCGAGTCGCTTTAAGTGAAGGTAGAGCCAAAGACTTCATGGTCGCACCTGATGATGGTTTGCGATTCCGCGGTCGATGGTGTATACCCAACTGTGAGGTCTTAAAAGGTAAGATTCTCAAAGAGGCTCATAGTACGCCCTATTCCGTTCATCCTGGTGGTGATAAGATGTATAAGGATCTGAAGCTACGCTTTTGGTGGCCTAAGATGAAGAAGGAAATCGCCGAGTTCGTGAGCCGTTGTCTCGTTTGTCAGAAGGTCAAGTTTGAGCATCAGAGACCTGGTGGTTTGCTACAACCATTAGAGATTCCTACATGGAAATGGGATTCGATTTCGATGGACTTTGTCATGGGTTTACCGAGATCGCAGAGGGGAATGAATGCTATTTGGGTTGTGGTTGATCGTTTAACCAAGGTTGCGCATTTCATTCCAATGAAGGAGACTTGGAGTCTCGAGGAACTTGCTAATGCTTATCAGCGTGAGATTATTCGTCTGCATGGGGTTCCTAAGGATATTATTTCCGATCGTGATCCGAGGTTTTGTTCCCAATTTTGGAAGAAGCTGCAGTTAGCTTTGGGCAGTGAGCTTAAGATGAGTACGGCTTTCCATGCTGCTACTGATGGTCAGACCGAGAGGACCATTCAGACTTTAGAGGACATGTTGCGAGCTTGTGCATTGGAGTTCCAGGTTAGTTGGGAGAAGAGTTTGCCACTCGTTGAGTTCTCTTATAATAACAGCTATCAAGCTAGTATTCAGATGGCTCCGTTTGAGGCACTTTATGGAAGGAAGTGTCGTAGTCCTTTATGTTGGGATGATTCTAGTGAAGTGGTAGTAGTTGGACCCGAGTTGATCCAGGAATCTATCGATCAGGTGAGATTGATTCGTGAAAAGTTGAAGGCAGCTCAGGATCGTCAAAAGACGTATGCAGATTTGCGTCGTAGGCCGATTGAGTTCGAAGTTGGCGATAAGGTGTTCCTTAAGGTGTCACCTATGAAAGGTGTTAAGAGATTTGGGATTAAGGGAAAGCTTAGTCCTAAGTATATTGGACCTTATGAGGTGCTCGAGAGAGTTGGCGAGGTAGCCTATAGGTTGGCTTTACCTCCGAATTTGTCAAAGGTACATGACGTATTCCATGTATCTCAGTTGAGGCGTTATCGTAGTGATCCTTCTCATGTTTTGCAAGCCGATGTGGTTGAGTTTGAACCTAATTTGACTTATGAGGAGATACCTATCCGTATTTTGGATCGTCAAGAGAAGAGGTTAAGGAATAAGGTAGTACCTTTGGTACGAGTTCTTTGGAAGAGTCAGAGATTTGAAGAAGAGACTTGGGAGACTGAAGCTTCGATGATGGAGAAGTATCCGCATCTTTTTGAGTGAGGTAGTTACCCTATCCAGTTTCGAGGACGAAACTTCTTTTTAGGGGGTTGGATTGTAACACCCTAGATTTTCCGTTATTTATTTTATTCGGATTAATTAATTATTTCTCGGAAATTCTTATTTTATTAGTCTAAGTTATGCCTAATATTAGTATAACTTAATTGTTGGGCCAAATCCTCCTTATTATTTCTTATTGGGCCTATTTTCTAATAAACCCTAGTGCCCATTAGCTTCTCTATAAATACCAAGCTAAACCTAGCCTCCTTCCCTTTCTTTTATTTGAAAACCCTAAACCTAATTCTCTCCTCTCTTCCTCTCCTTTGTGCCGTGTGGTGGCTGCCATTTACCTAGGGTTTCGTGCCCCTTGTTCCATATTTCTTCATCATAATCATTCATTTTCGTTCCTAGATCGATCCTAGCCAATCTATTCTTCAATCGTTGTAAGTTTTATATTTTATTTCCATCTTTTCGTAGTTTTATGCGCTAGATTATTAATTAGGATCATTATTATTGTTGGCACGTGTTGATGATGATGGTGAAGGCTTTGTGGACAATCCGGAGGAAGATTCTTATATTCTAGAAGAAGATTTATCGTAGATTTTACGCTAAAAAGGTAACTAGGTGTTTTCCTTTAATTATGTTTATAGAAAGTGAATTATTAACATGATATAATGATTGGTTGTATGATTAATTGTTTGTGTGGTTATTTATGCTTATGATTCACATGTTTAATTGCATTTAATATTTATGTTGTTATTTTATTTTCAATTATTTATTTGGTGTGCGAACTAGGGTTCAAATTGCGAACCCTAGCGCCGTCTTGGAGGCGCGGCCTCTAGAGTTGGCCGTGGCCTAGGGTTTTGGCTTCTCCTTGTGGGAGAGGCTAGGGTTTGCTTATGTTGAGAAATTAGGGTTTTGGTTTACATCATTAAGGTTATAGCTGAAGTTACTATAACTTTGCATGTAAGCTACCCTAATTATACCTATTTGAGTTATAACTTTGAAAGTGACGTTATGGTGCGGTGTACTATAACAAGACTCGTTGTGGTGACATGGCGGTTTGTACCGTGGAGTCGACCCCTCGGTGATGGTGTTATAGAGGACTAACCCGTGACGGAAGAGAGTTATAGTTGATGATACTATAACCTCGCACGTATAAAGTTATAGCTTGAAGTGCTATAACTTCACTAAAGTTGAGTGGAAGTTATAGCTGAAGGTACTATAACTTTGATGAAGTTAAGTGAAGGTTATGGTTGATGATACTATAACCTGGTAAGCTTAACCAAAGTTATAGGTGGTGTACTATAACTCTGCTGGAGTTAAGCGAAGGTTATGGTTGATGATACTATAACCTGGTAAGCTTAACCAAAGTTATAGGTGGTGTACTATAACTCTGCTGGAGTTAAGCGAAGGTTATGGTTGATGATACTATAACCTGACAAGCTTAACCAAAGTTATAGCTGAAGTTACTATAACTTCACTAAAGCTGAGTGAAGGTTATAGCTGAAGTTACTATAACTTCACTAAAGCTGAGTAAAGGTTATAGGTGATGTTACTATAACTTCACTAAGGTTAAGTGAAGGTTATAGTTGGAGGCATTATAGCATTGGATGTTATATGCTTTCGTGTCTGGTGTTATGGTAACTCGAACTATAACATGACCTTTGAGGTGTAATGCTATAGGTCAAGATACTATAACCTTAATCATTTGTGCTTGTTTATGTGTAGTGTTATGGTCAGCTGGACTATAACACTATGTTTGTATATCGTATTGGTTATTCTTATTCCTATATTGTTGGACAGTCGGTTATACTGTTCTTGAGTTGAGTCGTGATGTTGTTCACGCATTGTTGGACAGTCAGTTATACTGTTCCTACGTTGAGTCGTGACGTTGTTCACGCATTTGTTTGTGCAGTCAGTTATACTATGCATTTGTCTGTTGCTGGTTGAATAGATGACGGTAGTATCAGTTATATACTATTCGGAATGAACAAACGCTACCCTTCGGGGGTTTATTTTGGTCTATGTTCGAGGGGGTATCAGAGGCAGTGGTTATACGCTCTGGTCCTCGAGTGTCGTTCGATGTACAGTTAATGCATCGAGAGTCTGGCCAGGTCTTAGACATATAGGCAGTGGTTATACGCTATACATAGTACCGTGGAGGCAGTGGTTATACGCTCCACATCGATGGAGGCAGTGGTTATACGCTCCGTCAGCTAGAGGCAGTGGTTATACGCTCTGGCAAGTTAGAGGCAGTGGTTATACGCTCTAACGGGCGTTCGCTCTATTCGCTATGCTTTCATGCTAGCATTGTGCCTTACGTTGCTGTGGATCGTGTGCTACTTTGGGTCTTAAATGTATTCATGGTCTAGTGGTTGTATATGGTCTAGGTCTGCAGGATTGCATTCATGTAGGTTTCGTTCAGTCTTGGTAAGTTTGAATGTACGTCATATTGTATAGATTGCTTCACATGTCATTTATGATTACTGTCTGTTATTATAGATTGTTATTAATTCAGCCTGTTGTAAACATGACTGGGAGAGCATCTAGTTACTCCCGACTGATTGTCGACCCCCATTCTCAGGTTGAATTGGATGCTGCTTGTCTGGATGTTGTGCTGGAGAGACTTGTGGCGAGAAGAATAATTTATTTAGGAATTTAATTAAGTTAAGAACTATTAATAATGTATTAGTTTAGTTTTGGTTTTGAGTATCGATCCCGATTGGTCAGGTGTTTCCGCCACCTTGACCCTATTCATCTTTGTACTCTGATGGATTATTTATTATTAAGTTATTTCTTTTGTTTTAAAAATCCGGGTGGTTACAGTTGGTATCAGAGCCGATGGTTCGGCAAGGTGCGATGTGGTGATGGTGCTCGAGATGACGCGGAGTAGCGTCGTGGTTGCGGAGTAGCACCACCGCTGGACTCTCACCCTTGGTCGACCAGAGATGCGGAGTAGCCTGGTTGGCCCGGCACGGGGTTGTGTCGGGTGCGGAGTAGCGCCAAGTGAGGGGGAGTTGCAGCACACACACATGTGAAAGGGGGAGATTGTTGAGGTCTCTTCCCATATGTGTGTGAGGAGCACTATCCCACATTGGTAGAATACAAGTGAAGGGGCTAGTTTATAAGTAAGTGGGCTACTCCTCCTAACACCAATTGGTTTTAGGATGGAACCTCACTTGCTTGTGGACCGGTCTCATGCACCTAATTCTATAAGCCCGCTGCGGAGGACTCAACAAATGGTATCAGAGCAACCCTGCGACCGTGTGGTGATGGAGGCAGTTGTTATACGCTCCTGGAGGCAGTTGTTATACGTTCCATTATGATCACCCACCTAGCGGGGGAGGATTCTGGGTTAGCGGTTATGCTCCCAGGCGCAACGAGGACGTTGCGTTCTTCAAGTGGGGGTGATTGTAACACCCCACATTTGTTGAAGAGGTCCATTGATAAGTTTAAATGACTAGTGCTTAAAGGGATTGTAAGTACTACTCATATCAACAAAGTGCACTTTCTTTTCTGGTCATCCATGCAAAAGAACTCAAAAGTTAAGCGTGCTTGACTGAGAGTAGTCTTAGGATGGGTGACCTCCTGGGAAGGTTCTCGGGATGTGCATGAGTGAGGACAAAATGCGCTGGAAATGACCCGTGTTGATCTGTGGGCCACGTACACAGCCTGGAGAGCTATCATGAGTGACCGCTCCCGACCCAAGGTTTGGGCCGGGGTGTTACATCATGTTTCATTTTCTCATGAATTTTGTAGCACATATCCTAGGCTGTGTTAGTAGTTACCCTGTTACCCTGTTCGATTAAACCAACAAATAACAAGTATTTATCCAGTTTCACGATAAACAGAGGTACCTCCGAAAAACGTTTATCGCTTACCGACACCATAAAATCTCCTCCGTTTATGCTCAAAATTTGCGTGGGGGCTTTATCTGAGCCAATAAAATGTTTTTATGATTTACTGCCATTTCTGACTCGGGGCCACAAAATACCGTAAACCGTGTTTTATAGGTTGTAATTTGGGCCGTTCGGGAGGTCGTACCGGGCTGCGTTTCAGTTTCTCACAATTTTTGTACCACGTGTCTTGGTCCGTGGTAGAAGTTACCATGTTCGATTAAACCATCAGATAACACGTATTTATCCATTTTCTCGATAAACCGAATTACCCCCGAAAAACATTTATCGCATACCGACACCCTCAAATCTCCTCCGTTATAATCAGAATTTGTGTGAGAGCTTTATTTGAGAAAATATAATGTTTTGTGATTTACAGTCATTTCTGACCCGGTGCCGTAAAATATCAAAAGTCGTGTATTATAGGCTGCAATTTAGGCCGTTCGGGAGGTCGTATTGGGCGGGGTGAGTATTACGAGTATTACGTATCTCTTTAATCAATACTGAATTCAACATTTGTATTGTGTACTCAACATTACTTATTTGGGTTTTCTAGTCATTTGTGTACGTTTCCGTTTCAAACATAAACAATGATAATTTTGCGGCATTGGTCTGTTCAATCGTGTTTTCTTTATTGTATTTTCAAGGCGCGGCATACAGTGTGCTTAGTAACTACTCCATTAATTATTAATCTAAGATCTCTTTAATTATATTTAATTCAGCATTTGTACTCAGTAATTACTCCACTACTTCCATCTCAGATCTCTTAAACCTTCCATTTCCATTTCAAACATCACGAATTAAGACTGTAATCTTTCAAATCCGACAATATGGACCTGTCAACAACATTGTCTGTAGTTCAAACTATCCTTACTGTCATCCAAA
Organism: Heliosperma pusillum; assembly: GCA_022085475.1. Lineage (NCBI taxonomy): Eukaryota > Viridiplantae > Streptophyta > Magnoliopsida > Caryophyllales > Caryophyllaceae > Heliosperma > Heliosperma pusillum. Next base: position 338,415 of record JAIUZE010075019.1, read on the forward strand.
CATTGAATCAGCTGCAGTCAATGTGCTCTATTTCCGACTGCAAGCGAGAGCTTGAAGATCTCCAAAACACTGTCGAAACCGTCAAAGCTGTTCTTGAGGATGCTGCTGCCAAGCAGGACTCACTGAACAGCCAGGAGAAGCATTACATCAAACAGCTCAAAGATGCTGTTTACGATGCTGATGATGTGTTAGACGAGTTCCTCACGCTCGGCAAGCGAAAGCAACTCATTCAGGCTGGTGGTAAAGTCTCTGACAAGGTCAAATCCTTTTTTTCTCGTTTTAAGCTTCTTACTCACAGTATTTCTACTAAGGTTAAAATGGTTAACAAGAGGTTAGATGGCATTGCCGCTAAGAGTAGTAAATTTTGTTTTAAGCTTGATTATACGCCGACCAAATTTACCAAGGAGGAGACATCTTCCTTTTTGTGTGATAAAATCATTGGGAGGGGTGAAGATGTGGAGAGGATAGTAGGTACGTTATTGGGTTCTGATAATGTTGACCAATCAGATGTTTCATTTTTAGCCATTGTCGGGATGGGAGGCTTGGGGAAAACCGCTCTTGCGCAACTTGTTTTTAATGATCCTAGGATTAGCGAGGCATTCGAATTGAGGAGTTGGACTTGCATTGCTGATCAGGATCAGGAACAGTTGGACTTAAAAGCGTTTTTAGGAAAGGTGGTGAAAGACTTACCTTTCAATAACAAGCTTGAATTAACGTCTTTGGAGCAAATACATCATGAAGTAAGAGAAAAACTTGGAGGAAAGAAATATTTGCTGGTGTTAGATGATGTGTGGACTGAAAGTTATGATAAATGGCAGCAGTTTGAAGGGTTTTTTAGGGTAGGCCAAAAGGGGAGTCGGATAGTTGTAACTACACGTTCAAAAACAACAGCCCAAATGATTGGAGATGATCAAGTGCATGAGTTACAAGGTTTGTCTGAAATGGAGTCATGGAATTTGTTTGAAAGGATGGCGTTCCAAGCAAAAGAAAGAGATGATGATTTAGTTAAACTTGGCAAAGAGATTGTTAAAAAGTGCACCAATGTCCCTCTTGCAATTAGAGTAGTAGGAAGTCTTCTGCGTGGTCAATCCAAGTCTACGTGGCTGTCATTTCATGAGAATGGGTTAGATAGTATCAATGAAAGTAATGATTCCATCACTCGCATATTGAAGCTAAGTTACGATCAACTTAAGCCCTCCTTAAAGATTTGTTTTGCTTACTGTGCTATCTTTCCCAAGGATTGGAAGATAAGTAAGCAAATGTTAATTCAGCTTTGGATGGCACAAGGCTACATCAACTTAGAGAATTTAGGTGAGGAGTACTTTCTTATGTTGTTACAAAGATGTTTTTTCCAAGATGTCCACGAAAATAAACTCGGTGAGATCAAATGGTTTAAGATGCATGATCTCCTGCATGATATTGCTGAACAAGTAGCGGGAGATGAGATTTCTAGATTGGATTTTGTCACTTCTAATGTGGGCAAAGGAGTTCGCCATCTCTCTTTTATGAATGACTATTATACAGACGAGATCTTCAATAGGACTCAGATTCGTACTTACCTTCAAGTCATTAAGGTGAATCATGGTATGCCATGTATGTGTACTGCAGACCAATTTCTAGCTAGTAAATCAATACTCAAATGGACATGCTTAAGGTCACTAGACTTGAGAACATCACGGGCTGAAAGTTTACCAGAATCAATAGGTCAATTGTTGCATCTGAGATTTCTAGATCTATCACGGAGTAGCAGGCTGAAAATTCTTCCTAAATCAATAACTAAACTAGTTAATTTACAAACCTTAGATTTACATCAATGCATTAGGTTACTAGAATTACCAAATGATGTGAGCAAGCTAGTTGGTCTAAGTACCTTAAATGTAGATGGCTGTTATTCGCTCATTCGCATGCCTTCAGAAATAGGTATGTTGACCTGTCTGCACACTTTATGCCAATTTGTGGTGGGTGTGCGAGGAGGTTCAAGTTCAAAGCAATGTTTTGATGGGTTGGAAGACCTACGGCACCTTAATAAATTACAAGGGAGTCTGGAGATTGAAATTGGAGTGCTTAAAAATGCAAAATTTGTGAAGAAAGAACATGGCAGGGGAGCCTATTTAGGAAGTAAAGAATACCTGAAGGAGATAGCTATAAATTTTTTAACAGGAGAAGAGTATGGAAGCCAGGAGTATGAGCAAGCGTTACTAGAAGAGATGCAGCCTCATCATGATGTTAGGAGGTTGACCTTGAGCGGATATCATGGCGAGACAATGCCCAGATGGCTAGGGAGGAGAGACAAGTCATTACTGTTTGATCTACCTAATCTTATCACTTTGGAGATTTATAGTTGTGGGAAGTTGAAATGGCTGCCTTGGGAGGTCGCAAAACTACCCCACCTTAAAAGGCTACATCTTGACGGATTGGAGAATCTGGAGTATGTGGTTGTTGTGAACTCAGGAACGTCTGGCTCTAGTGAAGGTTTGTTCTTCTCCAGCCTTGTTGAAATCAACTTTAATTTTCTGCCGAAGTTGAAAGGTTGGTGTTGTAGCTCAAAGTCGGGGTTGCATGTGGTCAAATCTGATACTGGTAGTAGCAACCAAGAACCTCATATAGTGTGGGTATCATATCCCTGTTTCCCTCAATTAAAGAATCTTGTTATAAGTTTCTGCAGAAAGATGACGCATGTTCCTGTATGTCCCCGTCTTGAACATCTCGTAGTGGGTGATACCACGAGAGAGCTGAGTTGGACAATGATGAGGTCTACATCTAGCCTTCGGTCATCATTGTCATGGTCATATTCCAAACCGTGGATACTAAAAATCAATAACTTAGAGTGGGCCAAGTCAGTGCTGACCAAGTATAATCAGTCTATTGCTGCAATAGACATACAAGGTGGGGATAAATTGGAGAGTTTGGGAGAAGCAAACGAATTGTTACCAACCTGTTTATTGCAATCCCTGCGATTCCTAAGCACCGAACATTGTCCCAAACTAACGAGCGTGGTAGGATGGGTGGAGCATCTTTTTGCCTTGGAGGGTTGGCGTATATACAACTGTCCTTATCTGCTCCAGGGCGGGATCCCATGGCAACAACTCTCTGGGAGTCTCCGAATCTTGTCTTTGACTTTTTCTAAAGAGATGGAGGAACTACCAGAGGGGATGCAGTACTGCACCTCCCTCCAATCAATCAAAATTGAGGGGTGCCCGAAGCTGGAATGTCTCCCTGAATGGATGCCCAAGCTCACCTCTCTCCGGAAACTGCAACTTCGCGTATGTTCGGAGAGGCTCAAGGAAAGATGCCGACAACCAAATGGAGAGGATTGGCCCCTCATCCAACACATCCCCCTCACTTGTATTCGGACTTCAGCAGATGAATATCGACGTTACCGCCAGCCCCGCTTTCCTGATCCTGACACTTGGATTAACGAAGATATCTGGTTTTGAGAACACCCACCCTTCTGGAATACCAATGACTGTTGGGTGTTCAGTGTTCTCTTCTTTTGATGATGTGCAATCTATTGAAGATTGAGTATGTTGAAAGAAAGCCATGTATACAGTTGTAGTTCAGCAACAAATTGAAGTATACTTGATTAAGGACTTTGCTATACAATGTTTGCGATTAGAGAGCGGCAAAACCTAGAAATCAGTAGTCTGACTGATACAATAAGATTCAAAAAGGTGAATAAATACTTACAAACCAGTAAAGAATTCTGAGCAGAACAACATTAATTTGTACTCATATTTTGACTTGTTTTCAAGAAAGGTAAGAGAGGAAATCTGGTCCTTAACCCTGGACTGAAGAAGATCACTGTAATTGAGACCATCACTGATCTTGAATATCTAACCTCCCCAATTGTTGTGTTTATTTCCCCTTTCTCTCGGTCTTTCGTATCATCCAAAGTTGTAGTTCAGCAACAAATTGAAGTGCACTTACCAAAGATGTGTTGTACAATGCTTGCGATTAAGGAGCAGCAAGAGCAAGAGACCATGAGTTTGGATTCCTTGAATTTTACTACTCGCATTCTATTTAGAAGTTGCACTCTATTCGTGTCCATTTTTTTTCTCTCCTCCTGGATTAACCACAGTAGTTCTTAATTTGTTTACGGAGAAGTTTCCGATTCTACAGTTTGATCATTAGCATTACTGATTGATAGATGAACCATCTCAACCAAAACCTTAAGGTAATGGTTGGGGCCCATATATTATAGTTATATTCTATTACTGATTTCATCAATACTGCAGTATATTAGCGTGGATGTACAGATGCATACTTTCCAGGAATGTGTGGATGAATCTCTATAGAATATTCTTACATAGTCAATCTATAGATAGATAGGTGGCGGATAATAAATGACAGTCGGGTGAACTCTATGCACCTGAAGCATTCACGTCTTTCAAGTGCGGCTTTGGCTTAATTCTTTGGAAAAGTTCACATATCTCAAATGAGACCGTTGTACGTGTACAAGAGTAACAAGACTCTTATTTGATTATTTCCTAACATTGTAACTTTGTAAGATTATTATTGGTAACCATGAACTAACTGAATCTATCTTTAATTTTAATTTCATTCATCTTTAACTAATTCTTATTAATGAGCATATCACAAACATTTACACATTAAATCATTATATTTGGAAATTATGTTCTACTTACTCAACTACTGTGTAGCACATGTTATTTGTGGCGGACTTGGCAGTCAGATAAAAATCCTCACTTCCAGCTAAATACTGTATTAGATTGTCGCTCCAAGTTATTACCTAAAGTTTCCTGATCATTTGTATACTTTTTTTTTCAGCAGAAGTGGATTAGTATGGGCAGGCAACATCATTCACAGTGTTAAGAGACTCCATGGATTTCATTAGGCATCTTACTGTTTAATTAAGTCTGTGAACGGTACGCATCAATACTTCACTGTCATCGATTTTGTTATTAATTAACACTTTGTGCGCATGTTTCTGATGGTGAGACGGCAGTATGGCACTAGCAATGTTACTCAAACTTAGGGTCATTAAATACTCCTCCCTCATTATATTGTCATTAAAGACTCCTCCCTTATTATATTGTGTTAGATTGATATTGTCGAAAATGTTCGATTACAATTATCCGATTGTATCTAATACTTACCAGGTAATCCTTTTTTTTACAGAGGTCGGTCGGTCGAAGATCAATATGGTCTTGCGACACGGCTTGCATTGTCAAGCAATCCCATTGATTTTATCAGGTACTTTAATTTTTCCTTCAACGATTTCCATTATTTGTGCTAAAAAAATGCATGCTTTGCACATTAGTGTATTTCAAATATTGAAAGGGACCCGTGAAGAAAATTTCCTGAATCCGTCGCTAACTATCAGTAATCAGAAAGTCTCAAGAGTTATTTTGTGGACGTAAATTACAGCAGCAGTTGAAAGGTCTGCAAGAGTATACTTTCCCATTTTGTGGTGCTAATTATTTGATGTGGACTTGTTATAATTCTGCTACTTAACTGAAAAGCTGTGCTCAATATATACTATATTCATCTCAAATCTTTCAAAACCTATAATATGGACTTAGCAACTGTGATGTGTGTAGTTCAAACTATACTTACTGCAATCCAGACTTTAGTTCAGCATCAACCAATCTCCTTCATTTTTGACTGTAAGCGCGAACTTGGAGACCTCCAAAGCACTGTTGAAACCATCAAAGCTGTTCTTGAGGATGCTGAGGCGAAGCAGGATGCGCTCAACAGTCAAGAGAAGAACTACATCAAAGAGCTTAAAGATGCTGTGTATGATGCTGATGATGTGATAGATGAATTCGTTACTCTAGCGAAGCAGAAGCAACTAGACGTGGTTGGTGATAAAGTGTCTAATAAGGTGAGATCTTTCCTTTCTCGGTTTAAATTTCTTTCTCATGATCTCTATAACAAGGTCAAGAAGGTTAATAAGAAGTTGGACAGCGTTGCAACAAACAGTAGTAAGTTTAGCTTTAAGCTTGAGAATAAAGGCGTGAAATTTAGAAAAGAGGAGACATCTTCTTTTTTGTGTGATAAAATCATCGGAAGGGGAGAAGATGTAGAGAGGATTGTAGGTATGTTATTGTGCTCTGATGATGTTGATCAACTAGATGTTTCCTTCATAACCATTGTAGGCATGGGAGGCTTGGGGAAAACCGCGCTTGCCCAACTTGTTTATAATGATCCTAGGATTAGCGAGGCATTTGAATTGAAGAGTTGGACTTGCATTGCTGATCAGGATCAGGAACAGTGGGACTTGAAAGGGTTTTTAGGGAAGGTGGTGAGAGAATCACCCATTGATAACTTAACCTCTTTGGAGCAGCTACATCATGAAGTTACGGAAAAACTGGGAGCGAAAAAATATTTGCTGGTACTAGATGATGTGTGGACTGAAAATTATGATAAATGGGAGCGGTTGGAAGGGTTTTTGAAGGTAGGCCAAAGGGGAAGTCGGATAGTTGTAACTACGCGTTCCAAAACAACTGCTCAAATGATCGGAGGTGATCAAGTGCATGAGTTACAAGGTTTGTCTGAAATGGAGTCATGGAATTTGTTTGAAAGGATGGCGTTCCAAGCAAAAGAAAGAGAGGATGATTTAGTTAAACTTGGCAAAGAGATTGTTAAAAAGTGCACCAATGTACCGCTTGCTATTAGAGTAGTAGGAAGTCTTCTGCGCGGTCAATCCAAATCTAAGTGGCTATCATTTCATGAGAAAGGATTAGAGAGTCTTAGTAAAACTAATGATACAGTGAAGCGCATTTTGAAGCTAAGTTACGATCAACTTAGCCCTTCCTTAAAAACTTGTTTTTCTTACTGTGCTATCTTTCCCAAGGATTGGACTATTAATAAGCAAATGTTGATTCGGCTTTGGATGGCACAAGGCTACATTGACTTAGACGATTCGGGCGAGGAATATTTTCTTATCTTACTACAAAGATGTTTCTTCCAAGATGTTGTGGAGGATGAATTCGGTGAGATTGTGTGCTTCAAGATGCACGATCTCTTGCATGATATTGCTGACCAAGTAGCGGGTGGTGAGATTTGTAGGTTTAGTTTTGACACTTCTAACGTAGGTAAAAGAATTCGACATCTCTCTCTTGTGAATGACTGTTATACAAGCCATATCTACAATGAGACTCATATCCGTACTTATCATCAAGTGAAGAAGGTTTATATGGGCAATGCGAACCAATTACTAGCTAGTAAATCGATACCAAGGTGGACATGCTTAAGGTCATTAGACTTGAGACAAATGCAAGCCGAAAGTTTACCAGAATCAGTAGGTCAACTGTTGCATCTAAGGTATATAGATCTTTCATGGAGTATCCATCTGACAATTCTTCCCAAATCAATAACAAAACTAGTTAATCTACAGACTCTAGATTTACATTGCTGCAGTAGCTTAGAAAATTTGCCATCTGATGTGAGCAAGCTAGTTGATTTAAGCACCTTGAATGTAGCCGGATGTGATAAGCTGAGTCGTATGCCTAGAGGCACAGGTATGTTGACCTGTCTGAACACTCTAGGCCAGTTTGTGGTCGGTGTACGAGGCTGTTCAAGCTCAAAGCAATGTTTTGATGGGTTGGAAGACTTAAAACACCTGAATAAATTAAAAGGGAGTTTAGAGATCCGAATTGGAGTGCTTAAAAATGCAAAATTTGTGAAGGAAGAACATGGCGGGGGTGCCTTTTTAAGAAGTAAGGAAAACCTGAAGAAGATTGTTGTTAGATTTAAACAGGGAAAGGAGTATGGAAGCGACAAGCACGAGCAAGCATTGCTGGAAGAGATGCAGCCTCATCATGATATTAGGAAGTTGGAGTTGGAAGGGTATCATGGTGAGACAATGCCGAGATGGCGAGGAAGGGGAGATAACTCGACACTATTAGTATTTTATCTCCCTAATCTTGTCACTTTGAAGATTTGTAAATGTGGTGAATTGCTATCTCTACCTTGGGAGGTCGCACAACTGCCCCGTCTTAAACAGCTACAACTTGTGGAATTGCAGAATCTCGAGTACGTGGTGGATATAGACCCAGAAACGGATGGTTCAGGTGAAGGATTATCGTCCTTCTTTTCCAGCCTTGTTGAACTCTCTTTTCATGTGCTGCCTAAGTTGAAAGGGTGGTGGGGAAGATCAGAATCAGGGTTGCATGCGGCCAACCCTGAAAAAATTGGTGGCAGCAACCAAGAACCGCAGCTAGTGTGGGTATCATCTCCCTGTTTCCCTCTACTAAGGTCGCTTGTTATAGAATATTGCGAAAAGATGAAGTATATATTGTATATTCCTATGTTTCCCGTCATCTATATCTGGAAATATATGATTCCAGAAGGAAATTGTTTTGGTTTAATTTTTTAAGCATACCTCGCCATGTTCCTTCAAATGTCAAACTGAGTTTACTGAGAATCAACAACTTGGAGTTTCCCAAGTCAATGCCAACCGAGTATATTCAGTCTATTGGAGGGATAGAGATAGAGTGAGGAGAGGGTGGAAAGCTCGGAAGAAGTAAAAGAGTTGTTGCCAACCCGGTTATTGCCTTCCCTGCGTTTCTTAGGCATCAAAGCGTGAGAGGATGGTTGGAGCATCTTTCTGCCTTGGAGTGCTTGGATATATCCGATTGTCCTAATCTGCTGCCAGGTGGGATACCATGGGAACACCTTTCGAACCACCAATCTTTGTGCATGGAGAGTTTCAAAGAGATGAAAGAATTACCAGAAGGGTTGCAGTACTGCACCTCCCTCCGATCTCTAAAAGTTCTGGACTGGCCAAAGCTCGAATGTCTGCCCAAATGGATGCCCAAACTCACCTCTCTCCGGGAACTGCAACTTCGAAGATGTTCCGAGAGGCTCGAGGAAAGATGCCAACAACCGTATGGGGAGGACTGCTCCCTTATCCTACACATCCCCTCACTTGTATTTTAACCTATTTACATGAAAGGTAGAAATTCAAATCTGATTATAAAAGATTAAGTTTTAGTTTTAGTTATATTATCCTTTCTGTTTACTCTTGCACTCAATTCTCGCTGTTTTGCAATACCTTTCGTACCTGCTTCAAATGCTAGAAATGGTGTCTTTTCCATTCACAACTCTTTTCACCTGTACACCAGAATAAGGTCATCATTTTGCATATTGTGATAGAATGGAGTAACTTCTTATGATAATGTAGCCGAGCTAAGAATGTTAAGAGGTCATCATTCTATCATTTTGCATATTGTGATAGAATGGAGTAACTCTTTTCACTGGTACACCTTGAGTATAAGTTTGCTGAAAAATAGATGACAGCAAGCAGAAGAATGTTAATCACCCCTGTAAAAGAAGAAATTATAGCATTACCTGAATTAGCTCTTGTTTAAGTGTGGCTTTGTCTTAAATCTTTGGGATTTGTATGTATTACACCGTACCTTCCGATTTTTCCTCGAGTTATCATTGACCCTTCATAGTTAAAACTTTATATTTATGAAAAGAGGTTCACCTGTCAACATTGTCATATGTTTAGTAATTTCGGAAATTACTGACTGCAGAGGAACTTGTGCAATCTGCTAATAACTGTATGGTTTGCAGCATATGCGCCCAAGCATTGTTTTGTTACCTCTGTTTTGTTACCTCCTTCGCAGGCCAAAACAAGCTTGCCACAGGAGAGTATTTTGAAGTGGTTCGTGTTTAGCAGAAAGGGGTGGAGTGTAAGACGTGAACTGAGTCGGTTTACCAAATAGATCCATAAGAAACATTGGCGAATGAAGAGGGCAGGAAATGCACTTATTGCCGAACTGTAAGTCATCTGGGGAATAAATTGTTAGTTTGAATTTATAACCTTAATTGCTCAAAGACGAGATAATTCATCTGAAGCAGCAAGTAAATTATCTCTGATTTACTAGTTGCTGGCATCACACATTCACATGTATGAGTTACAGTATGCTTTCTTCATCCTGTTCATGGACTACTAGCTATGAATACTGGTGAGCTGCCTACAGAACAGATCATGCCAGATCTTCGATATTGTGAGATTAAACACATGTATACGTGAGCTAACCCTTACTCTAAGTCTTGATGTTACAGAGTCTCCGAGGCAAGGGGATGCAATCTATCCAAAAATCTGGCATATTGGCTAGAGACCGTCACATTTCATTGATTTCTTCTCTATTTGAACACCAGAAAATACTGTCAAGACGGATATAGTTAAATCGCCAAAATTACCTGATTTTTACAAGAATGAAAAATCCAAGATGCAGATAGCTCAACTAACACTTTGGTATTTCCAAGCATCATGTAGCGCTTCTGCTAACCAGATTCTGTAATTGCGATTCCTGCATCTTACATTAATGCTCATGAACCCTGGACGGAAGAACATGACAGGTATTTGAGACTATTACAATATTTACAAAGCTAGTAATGCGAGATTTCTTATGGAACCTCCACCTTTCCGCTATACCGGTGACTTCAAGGCGGTATCTTGTTGTTGAAGCACTACAATCTAGTGAAGCTTAGGTTATCAAATAGTAAATGAAAGCCGATGTGTGATGTCCTCTATAACTGCATCCCTTTACCTCTCTTTCCGTAATTTTTGCACCATTTCTTTGATATTCATTTATCCTATTTTTCTCAAGGTTTACACACAGTTACGAATTTTACTACGCCATGTTCACAATTTGTGGTGATTTCGGTTGAGCACTGACTTGTTATCAGATGATCAACGACAACTCGTCTATTCTGTTTTGTTCCTTTTCTTTTTTCTCTTTTTTTTCGTTAGTCTTTTGCATCGTCCATACTTGTACTTCAGCAACAAATTGAACAAGTTTATAAAAATTTGGAGCACTTGGTGGCACGCCGACAAGGTAGAACAAGCGTTTTTCGGCTCTCGTGTCGTGAGACGGGGCGTATTGATTGTTTTATGTCATGAGACATCGTTAATTAGTTATATGACTGAGTAGGTTATTCCTCAGTATGTACTTTCGAGTTAAGTAGTTATATGTCGTGTGACATGGTTTATATGGGCGGGTAGGTTACCCCTCCGTATGTACTGACGAGTTACGCAATTGTTCTCGCTAACAAGTCGATTACGCATTATTATACTGGCGGGTTACGAATCTATCTTGACTGGCGAGTCAGCTTACGCATAATTGTATTGGCGAGTTGCGCACCTATCGTGGCCGGCAGATCGTATACGCACTGATGAGAATAAAATTATGAATACGGAGAAGAAAAGTCGACATTTTTTTCTTATTAATTATTGTATTCTAATTTTCAAAATCACGATAAGTCGGTGACTTACCATTAGTTTGAGGGAGGGTACGGGAAGGAAACAAAAGATACGGAAAATTCATGCGATACCCCTGAGGTTTGACAATTTGCACGATATGCCCAATTTTTTTATCCGAACATTTTTAAGACGCCATAACTCGTGTTTACGAACTTAGTAAATGCTGATTTTTTTTCAAATTGATTATTATTCCAAGAACTACGATTTGAAAAAAAATTGTCGTATTCGGATGCCGTGGCTAGGAGTTTCTGTAGGTCAAACTTTCTTTTACCGAAGAAACTTTGAATGGCCATATCTCTTGGTCACGAGTTCCAAACTCGATAATTTTTCCAATTCGTAGTACTCGGAAAGATGTTCGATTTGAAAAAAAAATCTTCAATTTTTGAGCTCAGTTATGGCCTCTTAAACATTTTCGATATAAAAATTGGGTATTTCGTGAAATTCCAAACCTCAAATATATCGCGTGAATTTTCCGCAATAGATATGGTATATTATCAGAATATACCATATGATATGATATATTATTATCTTAAACTCCGTAGAACAAATTAGATTATACTCGTATGTTATATAGGGTTAGTTTATGATATTATAAATATCTACCTTATCTCTATGTAATTGAAGACAACATAGTATCATCATAATATGAATCACAAATTCTAATTTGTGACGGACCGACTCGTCGTAAACTTGCGACGGATCAAATCCCTCTCACAAAGAGCGAGTGAGGAATAACTTGCTCTTTATGAGGGGATTTGACATGTCGCAAGCTTGCGACGAGTTGCCCCATTACAAACAAAATTTATAATGACAGACGACTATGTGACCCCATAATGAGTCATCACGAAAACAAGGAAAAAGGAACGTAATTATGATAGTGGCAGGCTTCAAGTTGGCCCAAATAGGCCCACTCGTTGTCACCAATCACCATGCATCTTATCAACATGATATGCACACAAAACGAAGATCGTCTAAACGTGTAGGCCCCACTTTGAAAAATAAAAATAGATATTGAACTTTATAATCCCAAAAAGAATGATTAAAACTTTTAATTTTTCTACCTAAAATACGTGTCTACTTTGTCTTCCTTATCTACTTCTAACTCCTTATCTTTAGTTGCAAGTTTTTTGTTTTTGTTTTTATCTTTATTTTCAAATTAAAATATAATAATGAGAAACGTCAAATAATGATGTGTCAATTAACAATCTATATCTATAAATAATATACTAAAAGCTACGGGGGTAAACAAGCGAATAGCCAAAGTAATATTATTAACCGGGATGTTGTAAAATTAATAATATTAACAACGAGAGTATTGAATGTGTCTCATAATTTATTTAATAAATTTTACTTCTATATCATAGAAAAATATATTATAAGTGATAAATGTATGAATTAGACACAATTCTGTTATTTTGTTTCAAACACTAAAAAATTTAAATGATAAATAGAGTAGCTCGGATGGAGCCGGGGACAAAACCTAGTTACATTTTAAAAAGTGTGTTCCGCTATATTTTATGAATGTATTTACGTGCTCCCTACTTTTAAGTTTTAAAAGAAAATTCAATTTAAAAATGAAAAACATAACTAGGCATGTGCTATGCAACCTATGATTATATGAATAGTACCGAATACTAAATTCTCCGTATGTCCCAACTCCCAAGTGAAAAAATTAGGAGAAGAAAACAAAAAGTATAAAGGAAAGGATATGACAATGAGGAGAAAAAAGATTATACATCTGAGGTACTACCTCAGAGTAGTTTGATTTTGAGTTTTTGTGCATTTTTTTCGAGCTTTTTAAAGTTTATAAATTACATTTTATATCTTATATATGATTTTTTTGAGTTTTATTGTAATTTTTTTGAGGTTAATGTTCAAATTAATAAACTCAAAAACTTTATAGTATAACTAATAATTTTTAATACTATACTCAAAAACTTTATTGTAATGCTCAAAAACTACATTATATGTGGTAGTACATCAGAGGTACAATCCACTTACTGGACAATGAGATGACTTACCTACCCAATCGGGGAATAATGGTTAAACTAGTTTTATACCCGTGCTAAAATGCACGAATTGCTTTTAAAATTATGATGTTCGAAATATACTAATTAAACAAATATATAATTACTGTCAATTTCTATGTCAATTTTTTGTTTGACGATCAACATGCAATTTATTATTGTGAGCCCGTAATTTATATAGATGGTGTATGTGTTATTTTTTTAATAACCTTAATCGATTTCAATTTGTTCTAAACATGTACTCGTAAATAATTTGTATTTTTTGTATATAATTTTTGGAATGTAATTTTTTTTTTTTTTTTTTTTGGAATGGTAATTTAAATTTTGTCGATTGTTATATTTTTTTTCCTGATTAGCATAGTATAAGTTAGGAAATCATATTATATAAATCATACAAAGTATTATATGATAGACCATCATATTATAATCCTAATTATATGGTATGATGTAAATAGTTATTGTGGAGAGGAGAGAGGGAAATTAAATATTTTGGAAATTGTGTGGGTCCCACCCGCAAAAAAAATGGGAAAAAAGGTGAGTTTTTTCCAGCCAATAGGAAGGCAGGAAAAAACTCACCTTTTATATATAGGAGGATTAAACCTCTCCGGACAAGTTAATTTGAGATTGAAATTAACACGAATAACACCTAAACTTGACAAACATGTTAATAGAATCCAAATAATTTTGAGCACAACCAAAATTAACTCTTTAAAACATAATTTTTCTTCTCTTAGTCGATTACCCAAGGTAAATAACTTGACCCGCTTGACCCGAAAATAACCTGAGTAACATATCGATATAAATTTTACCACATAAAATGTGAATAATACCGACTAGTAATTATATCCCACCTGGAAAAAGTAGGGGAAGAAAAATAAGGAAAGGATAGACATACACACTGGGGCATAATGGTTAAGTTGAATCGACCCGAGTAGGCTTACCCAAGACCCAAAATAATTCGAACATCTCAAATTTCATTTAACCTAGAACTTGGCTCACACCAAACGGGCAAACACTAAACTATATTGAACAATTTATATTTAGCCTACTATTTTAGTACGGTGCAAGTGTGCAACGCACGGGCATCATCCTAATATACTCCTAATATACTCATAAACGAGTTTACAAGTTAAGCCATATTAGAGCTCGGACCGGCTTGAATGTAGCCAAGGTTGGAGCTCACGAGCCGAACTTTGACCGAGCCGATTCCAAAGACTCAACGAGCCGCCTGAGATCACTTAGGACTCTAGGCATAGTGCCATTACTTTGAGAACTGCTAACCATTGCCAAGCCTTTCTGTTGAAATGATACCCACTTAGACTTGCGTTGCCCATACAAATGAGTTCCAACTATTCTTATAGCAAGAGGAACATTCGCACACCCTTTGACAATATCCTTGCCAATTTGGACAAACTCCTCTGATGGAGTTCCTTGTCCGAAGGCCATCCTTTCGAATAATTTCCATGAATTTTCTTCAGACAGGCCTTGCAACTCATATGCTAGACTCCTTCCTATTACTCGACTCGTCTCTTTAGATCGTGTGGTGACCAAAACCCAGCTCCCTCTTCGACCTCCTGTCAAGAATCCAGCTAATTTCATCCATTCATGGCGATTTTCATTCCATATATCATCCAACACGAGAAGAAACCGTTTTCCTGCAAGATGTTCCCCAAGTCTTTTCTGCACACGATCCAACGAGGCTCCTGAATGTGGCTTCGTACCGGTCGCTGATTCTAGAGTATTAGCTAAAATAGTCGCAAAATTAAGTTGTTTAGTCTCTTGATCGTGATCAGCGACACAAGTCCACAACTTCACTGAAAAAGCACTCGAAACCCTTTTATCATTAACTAGAAGTTGAGCCAGAGCAGTTTTTCCTAAACCTTCGACACCCACGATAGAATAAAAAGAAACATCATCTTCGACATCAGAGTTTAGCAAAACTCTTACAATGTTTTCGACATCAATTTCCCTCCCAATAATATCACCAGCATCGACATGGGAGCAACTGTCCTCCCTTCTACGCTTTATATTAGTCTGATCGCTTTCATGCCTAAACCCGAACTTGAGATGATTACTTGAAATAGCATCGATTTTAAGGCTAACCTTCTTAACCCTTGTCGTAGACATTTTTCCTGCAAGCATATATTTCAAACGGCTAATGAAAAAACGCGCCTTTTTGGAGAGCTTGCCACTCTCCATGGCCAAACGTTTTTTCTCGGCAAGGGTGAGAAACTCGTTATACAGATAATCAGCATCAATAACCACCTTCTTAAGTTCCTTTATTAAGTGTCGTGCCTCATGAGACAACACTTGCTTGTTTTCCACATCCAAAATCACCGCCTTAATGGTGGACACGGTTTGTTGGAGTTTCATAAGCTCGGATTTGTAGCCGAACATCGACCACATTTCTTTGATCTGTGTACATTTTAGTGCGGCGAAGAGGGTTTGAGCTAAAGATAACAATGTATCAATAGACATATTTGTTAGTAATTCAGAAAAAACAACAAGCAAGTAATGCTGATTAACTATAACTTCACAATATTTTCACTACTACTTTATATTTCAGTGTTGTTAAAGTAGAAAATATATATATAGGAGTAGTTCAAAGTCTTTGATGAATTAGTCAAGGTCTAGTATACACTAGAATTGTTTATTTGTTTGCATAGATTTTCAACATAATTTCCTCAAAGCATCACATATGTCATATGATATCATATGATAAAGATGGCTTATAGTAGTAACTAATAATGTAAATTAAAGTATCATTTTGCTAACTAATAATGTAAAAAAAAGCTAAGACCCAAAATCAAGACTGAGAAAGAGACTTTTGATTTAAGTTTGTACGGAGTACTAGATAAGGACGGTGGACGCAGGATTTTAGCGTATGGCGCACAAAATTGATCGACGGTATGACCAGCGATCGGAAATTTTTCGCCCCCGAGATTTAAGTGAGAGAAATAAAGATTAACCGATTGTTTGACTACCCGATTGTATGACCACCCAGGCCCGGTCCTGAGTTTTTTGGGCACTTTAAAATGAACATAGTGCTATAGATAGTACAAGTATTTGAGATGCTCATGTGCTGAAAAGTAGGGGTGAGCAAAACCGTATATCCGATACGGTTTTCAAAACCGTATCGGATATCCGGTTTTAAAAATCTCAATTTTGAGTATCCTTATCCGATACGGATTTTCCGTATATCCGGAAACCGTATATCCGGTTTTTCCGTATATCCGGAAACCGTATATCCGGTTTTTCCGTATATCCGGAAACCGTATATCCGGTATCCGGTTTTTCATTTAATTATGTAAAATTTTATGTCTTATTTTTATTTATTTTTGTGATTTTATGATTTTTCTTAATAAGTTAAAAGAGTATCACATATTTTAAGAATAAATAACTTAAAAATGTATAAAAGTAATAAGATTGAGTCACGGATATACTCGACATTTTGTGGTTTTATGATTTTATTTTTATATTTTATATTAAAAATAGAAACTGTATCGGAAACCGTATATCCGGTTTCATATTTTGCCGATACGTATCCGATACGGTTTTTTATAAACCGTATCGTATATACGGAAATTCGTATCGGATATACGGAAATCCGTATAATTGAAACCGTATATCGTATCGGATACGTATAATAAAACCGTATCGTATATTTTTGCTCAGCCCTGCTGAAAAGGAACATAGTCCAAATTTAACACTTGCGCATTTTGTTTCTAAATATGATGAATATTTTTGCATCATTTTATCCCTACTTTTACCTTTTACTTAACTCGATTGTGCGATTCAACTAATTAATAGCTCATTTTATATGTTAATAAGTAATTATTAGTTTTATTTTATTAATTGCGAATAATCATCATTTTCTTAGAATTTGTTAATATTTTTACTCATATATATTTTGTAGGTATCTAGTGAAGAAATATAACAAGATCGAGAAACAAGTGAATAGTGAAACGAGTCAAGACGGGTCAAATGGTTCAAGACACGTTCGAAATAAAATTGATCGGATGAATAGTTGTTGCTCGTCGAGTGAAATTAGTGCTCTTGGTCCTGAGTACTTAACTTGATTTTATTCATGGATGGCATTTTGGACCCTATACTTTCGGATGAACCTTCACATGTAATGAGCTACTTCATTTGATTTTATCATAATTTATTTTAGTGGGTCACTCCACTTGTTGATTTGTTGGCATTAAAAATGCAAGATGAAAATTTGTAGACCATTTAACGAGGAAAATCATGGACCAAAATCAAGTTGGTGGTACATTGGAATTGAGCCTCATATTTTACGTAGAAGACAACATGAGGACTTGACATATTTGTGGCGAGATTCCTTTTGGTGTGTTCTTGGCAGCTCGACAGAAGAGAAGACAGACGCATCACATAACAAACCGTTGGTCTTGCTTCAGACGGACCATTTTGGTCTGAAGCAATAAGACGGGATTTTGTAACCATTTTACAGTTAGATGTAACCACTATTGAAAACAAGTTGATATAAGCTGTGTTTACATTTTATCAAAAAGTGGCAACATAATCCCGTCTTATTTTTCAGACGGAATTAATCCGTCTGAAATAAGAATTTGTGCATAACAAAAGGCCAACCAACAAGAGTTGGTCTCAATAGTAAAAAAAGTTCATATTCTGGTCATGAAGTCAAGGGTTTGACTCGCATTAAGTTAAAATATAGCCCTGTTAGTAGGCAATATATAAACACCTCTTTAAGCTCTCAATGAGGCCGGTGATCT
Source organism: Heliosperma pusillum (assembly GCA_022085475.1). Classification (NCBI taxonomy): domain Eukaryota; kingdom Viridiplantae; phylum Streptophyta; class Magnoliopsida; order Caryophyllales; family Caryophyllaceae; genus Heliosperma; species Heliosperma pusillum. The sequence goes on from JAIUZE010075019.1 coordinate 356,438, forward strand.
GCCCTGACCTTAAAATGAGTAAGACTTACCCTTAACCTAAACTTTTTAGCACAAAAAAAAACATAACAAAAGGGAAGACCAATATTTCATTACACCTACATATAATTTTAGACTACTTAGAGATAGATTATTAGACTAGTATTAGATTATTTTGAGAGATGTAGAAAATTAGACTAGACAAGAACCCGTCTCACTAGATTAGATTATCGTAGTTTAATTTCCTCCTTTAATCTTTCCCCAAATTAGTTTAATCTTGTAATGGTTTATTCTACTCGGATTTTGTATGAAGACTAAGATCGAAAGATCGGATTTTTATTCAAGTTATTATCTTTTCCGTCTCATCTTTGTTAATCCGTAAAGAATCGATCTTTCCTCTTTATTTTCATTTATTTTCATTTCTATTACATTCTTTTACTAGATCTACTTATTAGTAATGTTTAGTATGTTTATTATTGTGTTAATCTTTTTGTTTGTCTTAATTATGTTTGAGTAGATTATTGCTAGGGTTTAAGGAGATCTTAAGTGAGATTAAATGAGTTTAATTATTGTGTTTTGTTAAGTGTAAGTTTGTGGTTTACTTGTCTTAAATCTAATGCACACTACATGTTCGATGAAATGCTTGAAGTGAAAACTTAAGTCTTTCTATATTCTAGTTTACTATTCTTTGAAGCGAAAGCTAGGACTAGTAATTAGAAGGCATGATTTTGATAGGATTGGCCTAATATGAGAGATAGCTTACTAATTAGATCTGACCTAAGGGACCTCTTGGACCGAAAGGTCTAGACTTTACCTAGACTTGTACCCATCTTAATTACCTTATTATTTTGTATTTGTATGTGTTGAGCGTTGGATGTTGGATGTTGCCTCTTGTCTTGTGCATTAAATATGTTTGTTGAATTGTTTAAATAAAAGTTTGGCATTTCTTATCGTGTAGACTCGTCTTATGAGAAAGCCTTGACTTGATTGTTGACCGCACTTGACAAGTGGGTTGAGAATGGCTATGGCGAAAGCTTGGCTAGACTCGACCCAAAGACCGTCTCTCACCGAAAGATGGAGACATACCTAGACCTCACCCTCCGTTTCACCTCTCATTTTGTTTTAGACTTGACCCTACCTACTTAAGTGAACCCGAGATCCTAGCCTCTCCTTATTTGTGTTAATTGTTTAGTTTATGTTTATTAGTTTAAATTCATTAGCTTAGCATCATTTCTCATCTTCTTAGTTTGACTAAACTAGAACAAAACCGAGACTTATAGCCTAACTCCACTGTTCTTTGTGGTTCGACCCCGACTTCCGATATTGCATTAGTTAAGTTTTACAAATTTTGTTTGCTTGAGCGGTTCGCGACAAACCGCCCATCAAAATAATGTCTATTTTTCAATAAATGTCTTTGAATTATTTTCTAATATCTCTACATTTTATTGAATTTCAGTAGTTATGTAACGGCTACCATAAATTGGTTGCTACAATTCTCTCTCATTAATCCCCTTAATAAATTGTATATTAATGGAAATTTATTCTCACACTAAATACTTCTATGTCAGGTTATATATTCACCAATTTGTATTTGGTGAATTTGACTAACCTATACAATGTACAACTCAAGTTACTCACATATCTCTTAGTTAGTGTATCAACATGGGACTTAGGATTTGGGGCATGGACATATTTTGGGACTCGATTAGCCGCTGGAGGTACGATACACGGTAGTGGCCAGTTAGTGTGCACAATGATTCGATCACTTCCGCATATATAAGGTATGTCCTTAATTTCATATAGTGGTATCAGAGAATACTGTGGAGATAATGTTCTTTGGTTCATGTTTGTTTCGAGGCAAATGACATCATTCTCCATCAATTCGAGTTATATAGTTGTTTCTTGCATCTAATGCTAATTTTTGTCCTTTGTTGATTAAGAAACAGAGCGAGATTTTTTTTTATAACCCGTAGTTGTTTTATCCATTATTTGTCGATGGATAATTCACTTCTAGCTATGCTAAACTGTGTTTTCAAGTTCCATAAATCGTTTGTGTGATGATTTAGTTGGAATGGTGAGACTAATATGGTTATGTTAAAATTATACTTCTAGGAGAATAAGTTTGTTTTTTGTTCATTGGTGACATATTGATATTTAGAAGGAAAATAACATTTTTATGTCTAAACCTGTTATCAAGCTCAAGAAATTATTAGAGTATTTTTTCTTGTTCTCCTGTAGTTGGTAATTTAATGTGTACCTTGTTTAGTACATGGTTAAATGTCAACCATGTTATTGATAAGTAATTTGCTTGTTACTAATCAATTATCTACACGCACAATGATATGTAATCAAGTTATCGTCACTTTATCTTTGTGGTAAGACTAGGTTAGTTCTTGTGTGGGATCAAGAGTTGTCATCAATTAAGATTAACTAACAAGATGGTTGACGCATTATTCTATATGATGTGTTCTTAGTTAGTTCATGTGTTGAGTTAATTGTGCAAAAGATTCAACTTAAGTTTTAATCTTGTTAAGTTGTGCATGTGTTATGATGAACATTTTTTTGTTAAAGATTTTGTATCTTTTGGAAATGTTCATATGCATTTGTTGCATGATAAAGCACACACATAAGATATCATTATTCTTTTAGATTCAACTTTGTATTTTGATGTTACCTTGTTTAGTACATGGTTGAACGTCACTTTTGTCATTGATAAGTAATTTGTTTCAAATCAATCCGCTACACGCACAATGATATGTAATCAAGTGATTGTCACTTTACTTTTGTGGTCATAGTAGATTAGTTCTTGTGTAGGACTAAGAATTATCATCAAGTAAGATCAACTAACAAGATGGTTGATACATTATTCTATAAGATGTGTTTTTAGTTAGTTCACGGTTGAGCTAATTGTGCAAAAGAGTCAACTTAAATTTTAATCTTGTTGAGTTGAGGATGTGTTTGATTATGATGGACCTTTTTGGTTAAAGATTTAGTATCTTCTTGAAATATTCATATGCATTTGTTGCATTATGAGGCACATAAGATATGACAAAGCTTTTAGATAGCCAAATCACAAAGGTAATTGCCTTGACACATATGTAGTGGGAAGATGAGACTGAGTCACTTAAAACTTAGTGAGTGTTCAGGTTTATCTTTGTACATGAGTTGTATGGAAAAATATTGACTCGTTATAGAGTCGCCCTAGTAAGTCTAAGATGAGACTTTTGTAGTCGAAGTATGAAAAGACACCCTATTTTCATACTAAAACTATGAACCGAATCACAAGTGTCAGATTAGATATTGAGTATACCGATTATGTGGCTTGGGTTAGATACTTGAGTAGTATCTAGACTTATAATTATCACGACATAGAAGCGTGATATGCCCATCGTAGTGGGAGCTATGTTGTGACACATATATCATACTATGTGTGTTTTATATGTCGGCCGTTAGGAGTGACGGATGATTTCCTACGTACTAACATCCAATTGTTATTTATAAACATACAGGTCTATAAATACCTTTTAATAAAAAAATATTTTTGTTTTCCGAATATTGCTGAAAATCGTTGATTTTGAAGGTTATTATCCACGATTTTTAGGACAACTGGGTCTCGAAATAAAATATCTCTAAATTTGCACTGCAATATCTCTAAGACATATTATAATGACTCGGGATAACGAAATTGGCATCTGATTTGAAACAAAGATAGTTTAGAAACCTTAAGACCACTTTTAAGATCTTGTCTGTATTAGAAGAAACAAGTAGTAATCTACGTGTTTACGTTGTTTAAAGAGAGATACTAACATCCAATTGCTATTTATAGACGTAACGGGTCTATATACACCTTTTGAAAAAAATATTTTTGGTTTCCGAATATCGCTGAAAACCGCTGATTTTGAAGGTTATTATCCACGGTTTCGGAACATCTGGGGCTTGAAATAAAATGTCTATAATTCGCACTATAATATGTCTAACACATATAATAATGACTCAGGATAACGAAATTGACATCTATTTGAAATAGAGATATTTTGGAGACCTTAAGACCACTTTTCAGACCTTGTATGTATTAGAGGAACCAAGTAGTAATCTCCGTTTTAAAGCATTGATAAAATAAATCTAAATTCGCACTTTAATATCTCTAAGACATATAATAATGACTCGGGATAATGAAATTGGCATCTCACTTAAATCAAAGATAATTTGGAGACCTTAAGACCATTTTTCAGACCTTGTTTGTATTAAAATAAACAAGGAGTATTCTTCATTTTTACATTGTTATAAAGAGTGATACTAACATCCAATTGCTATTTATAAACGTAACGGGTCTATAAATACCTTTTAATAAAAAATATATTTGGTTTCCGAATATTGCTGAAAATCGTTGATTTTGAAGGTTTTTATCCACGATTTTCAGGACAATTGGGCCTTGAAAAAAAATTCTCTGAATTCGCAGTGTAATATCTCTAAGACATATTATAATGACTCAGGATAACGAAATTGGCATCTGATTTGAAATAAAGATAGTTTGGAGACCTTAAGACCACTTTTCAGACCTTGTCTGTATTAGAAGAAATAAGTAGTAATCTACGTGTTTACGTTGTTTAAAGAGGAATACTAACATGCAATTGCTATTTATAGACGTAGCGGGTCTATAAACACCTTAAGAGAAAAAATATTTTTGGTTTCCGAATATCGCTGAAAACCGCTGATTTTGAAGGTTATTATCCACGGTTTTCGGGACAACTCGGCATTGAAATAAAATAACTCTAAATTCGCACTTTAATATCTCTAAGACATATAATAATGAGTCAGGATAATGAAATTAACATCTCACTTAAAATAAAGATAATTTGAAAACCTTAAGACCACTTTTCAGACCTTGTTTGTATTAAAATAAACAAGGAATATTCTCCATTTTTACATTGTTTAAAGAGGGATACTAACATCCAATTGCTATTTATAAACGTAACGGGTCTATAAATACCTTTTAATAAAAAATATTTTTGGTTTCCAAATATTGCTGAAAATCGTTGATTTTGAAGGGTTATTATCCACGATTTTCAGGACAATTGGGTCTTCAAAAAAAAATTATCTGAATTCGCACTGTAATATCTCTAAGACATATTATAATGACTCTGGATAACGAAATTGGCATCTGATTTGAAATAAAGATAGTTTAGAGACCTTAAGACCATTTTTCAGACCTTGTCTGTATTAGAAGAAACAAGTAGTAATCTACGTGTTTACGTTGTTTAAAGAGGGATACTAACATGCAATTGCTATTTATAGACGTAACGGGTTAATAAACACCTTTAGAGAAAAAATATTTTTGGTTTCCGAATATCGCTGAAAACCGCTGATTTTGAAAGTTATTATCCACGGTTTTCGGGACATCTAGTCCTTGAAATAAAATATCTATAATTCGCACTATAACATCTCTAACGCATATAATAATGACTCAGGATAACGAAATTGACATCTGTTTGAAATAGAGATATTTTGTAGACCTTAAGACCACTTTTCAGACCTTTTATGTATTAAAGGAAACAAGTAGTAATCTCCGTTTTTACATAGTTTAAAGAGGGATACAAACATCCAATTGCTATTTATAGACGTAACAGGTCTATAAATACCTTTAGGGAAATAATATATTTGGTTTCCGAATATCGCTGAAAACCGCTGATTTTCAAGGTTATTATCCACAGTTTTCAGGACAACTGAGCCTTGAAATAAAGTATCCCTAAATTCGAACTGTATTATCTCTAAGACATATAATAATGACTCAGGATAACGAAATTGGCATCTCACTTAAAATAAAGATAATTTAGAGACCTTAAGAACACTTTTCAGACCTTGTTTGTATTAAAAGAAACAAGGAGTATTCTCCATTTTTACAATGTTTAAAGAGGGATACTAACTTCCAATTGCTATTTATAAATGTAACGGTTCTGTAAATAACTTTTAATAAAAAATATTTTTGGTTTTCGAATATTGCTGAAAATCGTTGATTTTGAAGGTTATTCTCAAATGCTTTGTGCGCTCTGGCCTTGAACTTCTCAATTTTCTTGGTTATCGGTAGAACGGGGGCAGTAACTATCCGTGTTGCTGGCGTTCTAAAAGACTGGATTCTGATTGCTCTTTCAACATCTACGATTTTCAGGACAACTGTGTCTTGAAAAAAAATTTCTCTAAATTCGCACTGTAATATCTCTAAGACATATTATAATGACTCAGGATAACGAAATTGGCATCTGATTTGAAATAAAGATAGTTTGGAGACCTTAAGACTACTTTTCAGACCTTGTCTGTATTAGAAGAAACAAGTAGTAATCTACGTGTTTACGTTATTTAAAGAATGAGACTATTATCTAATTGCTATTTATAGACGTAACAGGTCTATATAAACACCTTTAGAGAAAAAATATTTTTGGTTTCCGAATATCGATGAAAACCGCTGATTTTGAAGATTATTATCCATGGTTTTCGGGACATCTGGGCCTTGAAATAAAATGTCTATAATTCGCACTATAACATCTCTAACGCATATAATAATGACTATGGATAACGAAATTGACATCTGTTTGAAATAGAGATGTTTTGGAAGACAATTTTTCAGACCTTGTATGTATTAGAGAAAGAAAGTATTAATCTCCGTTTTTACATTGTTTAAAGAGGGATACTAACATCCAATTGCTATTTATAGACGTAACGAGTCTATAAATACCTCTAGGGAAATAATATATTTGGTTTCCGAATATCGCTGAAAACCGCTGATTTTGAAGGTTATTATCAACGGTTTTCAGGACAACTAGGCATTTAAATAAAATAACTCTAAATTCGCACTTTAATATCTCTAAGACATATAATAATGACTCAGGATAATGAAATTGGCATCTCACTTAAAATAAAGATTATTTGGAGACCTTAAGACCAGTTTTCAGACATTGTTTGTATTAAAAGAAACAAGGAGTATTTTCCATTTTTACATTGTTTAAAGAGGGATACTAACATACAATTGATATTTATAAACGTAACGGTTCTATAAATAAATTTTAATAAAAAATATTTTTGGTTTTCGAATATTGCTGAAAATCGTTGAGTTTGAAAGTTATTATCCACGATTTTCAGGACAACTGAACCTTGAAAAAAAATTCTCTGAATTCGTATTGTAATATCTCTAAGACATATTATAATGACTCAGGATAACAAAATTAGCATCTGATTTGAAAATAGATAGTTTGGAGACCTTAATACCACTTTTTCAGACCTTGTCTGTATTAAAAGAAACAAATTGTAATCTACGTGTTTACGTTGTTTAAAGAGGGATACTAACATCCAATTGCTATTGTTAGACATAACGGGTCTATAAATTCCATTAGGTAAATTATATATTTGGTTTCCCAATATCGCTGAAAACCGCTGATTTTGAAGGTTATTATCCACGGTTTTCAGGACAACTGGGCATTGAAATAAAATAACTCTAAATTCGCACTTAAATATCTCTAAGACAAATAATAATGACTCAGGCTAATGAAATTGGCTTCTCGCTTAAAATAAAGATAATTTGAAAACTTTAAAACTACTTTTAAGACCTTGTTTGTATTAAAAGAAACAAGGAGTATTCTCCATTTTTACATTGTTTAAAGAGGGATACTAACATCCAATTGCTATTTATAGACGTAAGGGGTCTATAAATACCTTTAGGGAAATAATATATTTGGTTTCCGAATATCGCTGAAAACCGCTGATTTTCAAGGTTATTATCCACGGTTTTCAGGACAACTGAGCCTTGAAATAAAATATCCCTAAATTCGAACTGTATTATCTCTAAGACATATAATAATGACTCAGGATAACGAAATAGGCATCTCACTTTAAATAAAGATAATTTAGAGACCTTAAGACCACTTTTCAGACCTTGTTTATATTAAAAGAAACAAGGAGTATTTTCCATTTTTACAATGTTTAAAGAGGGATACTAACATCCAATTGTTATTTATAAATTTAACGGGACTATAAATATCTTTTAATAAAAAATATTTTTGGTTCCGAATATTGCTGAAAATCGTTGATTTTGAAAGTTATTATCCACGATTTTCAGGAAAACTGGGTCTTGAAAAAAAATTCTCTAAATTTGCACTGTAATATCTCTAAGACATATTATAATGACTCGGGATAACAAAATTGTTATCTGTTTTGAAATAAAGATAGTTTGGAGACCTTAAGACCACTTTTCAGACCTTGTCTATATTAAAAGAAACAAGTAATAATCTACGTGTTTACGTTGTTTAAAGAGGGATACTAACATCCAATTGCTATTTATAGACGTAACGGGTCTATAAACACCTTTAGAGAAAAAGTATTTTTGATTTCCGAATATCGCTGAAAACCGCTGATTTTGAAGGTTATTATCCACGGTTTTCGGGACCTCTGGGCCTTGAAATAAAATGTCTATAATTCGCACTATAAATGTCTAACTCATATAATAATGACTCATGATAACGAAATTGACATCTATTTGAAATAGAGATATTTTGGAGACTTTAAGACCACTTTTCAAACCTTGTACGTATTAGAGGAACCAAGTAGTAATCTCCGTTTTTACGTTGTTTAAAGAAGGATACTAACATCCAATTGCTATTTATAGACGTAACGGGTCTAAAAATACCTTTAGGTAAATAATATATTTGGTTTCCGAATATCGCTTAAAACCGCTGATTTTGAAGGTTATTATTCATGGTTTTCAGGACAACTGGGCATTGAAATAAAATAACTCTAAATTCGCACTTAAATATCTTTAAGACAAATAATAATGACTCAGGCTAATGAAATTGGCATCTCACTTAAAATAAAGATAATTTGAAAACCTTAAAACTACTTTTCAGACCTTGTTTGTATTAAAAGAAACAAGGAATATTCTCCATTTTTACATTGTTTAAAGAGGGATACTAACATCCAATTGCTATTTATAGACGTAATGGGTCTATAAATACCTTTAGGGAAATAATATATTTGGTTTCCGAATAACGCTGAAAACCGCTGATTTTCAAGGTTATTATCCACGGTTTTCAGGACAACTGAGCCTTGAAATAAAATATCCCTAAATTCGAACTGTATTATCTCTAAGACATAAAATAATGACTCAGGATAACGAAATTGTCATCTCACTTAAAATAAAGATAATTTAGAGACCTTAAGACCACTTTTCAGACCTTGTTTATATTAAAAGAAACAAGGAATATTTTCCATTTTTACAATGTTTAAAGGGGGATAATAACATCCAATTGCTATTTATAAATTTAATGGGTCTATAAATATCTTTTAATAATAAATATTTTTGGTTTCCGAATATTGCTGAAAATCGTTGATTTTGAAGGTTATTATCCACGATTTTCAGTAAAACTGGGTCTTGAAAAAAAATTTCTCTAAATTCGCACTTTAATATCTCTAAGACATATTAAAATGACTCGGGATAACGAAATTGTCATCTGTTTTGAAATAAAGATAGTTTGGAAACCTTAAGACCACTTTTCAGACCTTGTCTATATTAAAAGAAACAAGTAATAATCTACGTGTTTACGTTGTTTAAAGAGGGATACTAACATGCAATTGCTATTTATAGACGTAACGGGGTCTATAAATACCTTTAGGTAAATAATATATTTGGTTTCCGAATCTCGCTGAAAACCGCTGATTTTGAAGGTTATTATCCACGGTTTTCGGGACCTCTGGCCTTGAAATAAAATGTCTATAATTCGCACTATAAATGTCTAACACATATAATAATGACTCAGGATAACGAAATTGACATCTATTTGAAATAGAGATATTTTGGAGACCTTAAGACCACTTTTCAAACCTTGTATGTATTAGAGGAACCAAGTAATAATCTCCGTTTTTACGTTGTTTAAAGAAGGATACTAACATCCAATTGCTATTTATAGACGTAACGGGTCTAAAAATACCGTTAGCTAAATAATTTATTTGGTTTCCGAATATCGTTTAAAACCGCTTATTTTTAAGGTTATTATCCACGGTTTTCGGGACAACTGGGCATTGATAAAATAAATCTAAATTCGAACTTTAGTATCTCTAAGACATATAATAATGACTCGGGATAATGAAATTGGCATCTCACTTAAATCAAAGATAATTTGGAAACCTTAAGACCATTTTTCAGACCTTGTTTGTATTAAAAGAAACAAGGAGTATTCTCCATTTTTACATTGTTTAAAGAGGGATACTAACATCAATTTGTTATTTATAAACGTAACGGGTCTATAAATACCTTTTAATAAAAAATATTTTTGGTTTCCGAATATTGCTGAAAATCGTTGATTTTGAAGGTTTTTATCCACGATTTTCAGCACAACTAAACCTTGAAAAAAAATTCTCTGAATTCGCAGTGTAATATCTCTAAGACATATTATAATGACTCAGGATAACGAAATTGGCAACTGATTTGAAATAAAGATAGTTTGGATACCTTAAGACCACTTATCAGACCTTGTCTGTAACTCTGTAATAGAAGAAACAAGTAGTGATCTACGTGTTTACGTTGTTTAAAGAGAGATACTAACATGCAATTGCTATTTATAGACGTAACGGGTCTATAAATACCTTTTGGTAAATAATATATTTGGTTTTCAAATATCGCTGAAAACCGCTGGTTTTGAAGGTTATTATCCACGGTTTTCGTGACAACTGGGCATTGAAATAAAATAACTCTAGATTCGCACTTTAATATCTCTAAGACATATAATAATGACTTGGGATAATAAAATTGGTATCTCACATAAAATAAAGATAATTTGACAACCTTAAAACTACTTTTCAGACCTTGTTTGTATTAAAAGAAACAAGGAGTATTCTCCATTTTTACATTGTTTAAAGAGGGAAACTAACCTCTAATTGCTATTTATAGACGTAAGGGGTCTATAAATACCTTTAGGGAAATAATATATTTGGTTTCCGAATATCGCTGAAAACCGCTGATTTTCAAGGTTATTATCCACGGTTTTCAGGACAACTGAGCCATGAAATAAAATATCCCTAAATTGAACTGTCTTATCTCTAAGACATATAATAATGACTCAGGATAACGAAATTGGCATCTCACTTAAAATAAAGATAATTTAGAGACCTTAAGACCACTTTTCAGACCTTGTTTATATTAAAAGAAACAAGGAGTATTTTCCATTTTTACAATGTTTAAAGAGGGATACTAATATCCAATTGCTATTTATAAATGTAACAGGTCTATAAATATCTTTTAATAAAAAAATATTTTTTGATTCCGAATATTGCTGAAAATCGTTGATTTTGAAGGTTATTATCCACGATTTTCAGGAAAACTGGGTCTTGAAAAAAAAAGTTCTCTAAATTCGCACTGTAATATCTCTAAGACATATTATAATGACTCAGGATAACAAAATTGACATCTGATTTGAAATAAAGATAGTTTGTAGACCTTTAAACCACTTTTCAGACCTTGTCTGTATTAGAATAAACAAGTAGTAATCTACGTGTTTACGTTGTTTAAAGATCGATACTAACATCTAATTGCTATTTATAGACGTAACGGGTCTATAAAAACCTTTAGGTAATAAATATATTTGGTTTCCTAATATCGCTGAAAACCGCAGATTTTGAAGGTTATTATCCACGGTTTTCGGGAGAACTGGGCATTGTAATAAAATAACTCTAAATTCGCACTTTAATATCTCTAAGACATATAATAATGACTCAGGAGAATGAAATTAACCTCTCACTTAAAATAAAGATAATTTGAAAACCTTAAGACCACTTGTCAGACCTTGTTTGTATTAAAAGAAACAAGGAGTATTCTCCATTTTTACGTTGTTTAAAGAATGATACTGTAACAACCCGAAAAGTATCCTATTTTTCTAGTGAAAATGTTTTACGAATACTTTTCAGCCTGTTTAAGTTTTAAAGTGGAATTTATTGTTTCCAGTTGAATTTTGAAATTCCGAGTTCGTATTTGGAATTTTTGAGAGATTCCATGAGAATCCCGTTTTTAAGTCAACTTTGACTTTCGTTGACTTTTTCCGACTCGCCTTGTAATTTTGAAGACCGAAATTTTATTAAAAAAAATAATATTTTTAATTTATTTTTATTAAGATTTATTTGGATTTATCATAATTTAATATAATTATTTTGAATTTAATCGGAATTAAAGAATAACTTTTACGGTTTAATCCCGAACGTCATTTAACTATTCCCGAGTCGACTTAAATCCCGAAACAAACCCGAAACTCGACTTTGGCATGAGTCACACGCCCATGTCACCTTTTTCCACTCACTTTTGGATATTTTCATTATTTTGATTAATCTAATAATAATATCTTAGATATTTATTACTTTATCGATCCGTCAGTTTAAATTACGCAAATCGATAAATCAGACCCGATTTCTTTGATGAACCACACGGCTCTTCTTCCTCTCTTAAAGCTTGATATTTTCCTTTCTTTTGATTACCATAACATAATATCTTGATATTTGATTTAATTAACTTAATATCTAATTAATTACCGTAATATAATTATTAAACCCGAGTCCATTCCGTAACAACAATTTCAAAACCCGACTCCATATTATTTTCTATATGTACACGGCCATTCTCCACTTACTCACTAACAACTTTTCATTTTACAATAAATCAAATTAAGATCTATTAATCGTTCTCAATCGTTCTTCGTCGTTCTTCATTCGTTCTTCGGTCGTTCTTGAGCAAAATCATCATAAAACCTTCATTTCTTAATTAAATCCGTCCTAACTTATATTTCTAGAATCTCTTCTTCGCTCTCCATCTTCAAGTACGGTTTATTTTCAATTCCGACAAAATCGTTTTCAACACTTTAATTATGGAAAATCAAGTTTTAATTCTAACAATATTATTCTTGTCATTTCTTATAAGGGGAAGATTTTGAAGACGAGTTTGGTGACTCGTATATTTTGGGTGAAGATTAGTAGACGGGTTTTTCTTTACTTCTTATTTTGATGCTACTTGATTTTGCTAGCTAAGGTAACGATTCCGAGTTACTCGACGAATTAATGTTACATAGCTTTTGTTTCTTTTGTTTTTGGTTCATCTTTTGTTTTAGTTCATATTATGGTTACTTATGATTTTTAGTAGTAGCATGATAAGTAGTATGATTTTTATGATTGTATGGAATTTTTAATATGTTTAGTGTTCTTGATGAATTTGATGATTGGTTCATAATAATGATTTTTGTTTGAATGATGGTTGGATTGGTTGTTAAAATGGATTTTGTTAATTAAAAATCATGTTGAAATACATTGGGGTTGTTGTTTTGGTGGTGGCCGAATTGGGTGGCTGGAAACCAGCCCAAACCGGCCGGTTCAGGCCTGGTCAGACCGGTTCAGGCCGGTCCAGCCCGGTCTGGATTTGGTCCGGGTATGGTCCTTGGGAGTGGTGTCGATACTTGATTGTTATGTTGTTGTTTTGACGGGTTTTAAATATGTTAAGCATGCGGGAAATATTAAGAAACGGTTTTTAGTAAAGTCGATCAAAACAGTCCAAATCAGCCCAAAACAGCCGTGGGCCCAGTCCACGCCCATGTTAGGTCCGGCCCAAAATCAGCCCATGAGTCCTCACTTTGGACTTGTGACGGTTTTTGAGTTATTGTTATTTTATCTTGTTTTGTAATATTTAGCAAGTGGGAAATGTTAATAAGTAAAATATTTAATTAAAAAGGTTTTTCATAAAATTATTGTTTCTCACATGTTAGAAATTATAATACGAGATTATGGTTTAATTAGATGTCCTTTAAGTCAAACGGGTTTTAGTAAGATTTAATAATTCACAAGTTAGAAGTTTTAATAAAATAACATGTAATGAATATGATGATTGTTATGTTAAGTCTATATGGTAAAGACTCTGTTTCTAGCCGGTTTGATCAAACGAGTTTGGTCAAACTAAGATCTAGTCAGCCCTGTTTTGACTGATGACCCGTCGCGGGACTCGGGTCGGGGATTTGTCTTCAAGTAAGGTTGTATTTAATTAATAAAATAGCCTTAGTAGATATGAGGCGATATGATATTTGAATATGATTTTTATGCAATTAGTCACATGATAGGAAGTTTTTCCCGTGACTGTTTGATTGTATGATATGTGTCGTGTTGACTAAGTACCCATAGAGAATTATGAGTATATGGCGTCTTGATCATTCTAATTCTAAATGAGTAGCTTGGACCATGACATTGATAGGCCTTACTATCTTTAACGAGTATATAGTTCACTGCTTGATAGCTTTTGTGTCACGGCCTGGGGGGCTTATCTCCAAGTCGGGGCATGGCTGCCTAATAGTTCCACTTTGGGAATGGAGCCAGCTTAAGTACTAGCCATCTCTGCTTAGGGGGTCGCCTAGTAGAGTTTCTCATGTACGGTTCTGTCATGGGACGGGGAATGGAATAGCTGTTGTCGCTAGGTCTGATCAGTCTAGGACTAGGATGTTTTTCTACCTTGTGGTATAGCCTTGAGTTACAGAAGTCGACTATTGACTGGACTAAGAACTTATGCCTGTTTGTAGAAGTATTTGTCTTTCATGTTTGTATGATTCTATGAATCTTAGAAGGTGAGATGCAAGCCGGCTAAGGTTTATAGAGTTTGGATTAACGGTTGTTAACTGATTCACATGATATTATGTTTGATTAGGGTTTGAGTGTATCATGGCCATGTTAACGGTAACCTCTGAGCTAGCATACCATCTTCCCTACCTCGTGTTATAGTTTATTATCGGATTCACATGATAGCTTTCATATGCTAGGTTATATGTTAGTTAATTGTTTCATAACATGAAAAGCATATCATATATGTTAAGGTTTTGTATTTTCCATATACCTTGCTTTTATGTTATTCATGTTTAATTAAACTCGACATTTCGTGCCTGGGAGAACTCGGAGTTACTCCCCACTGACTGTGGCTTCCGTGTTTATATTTAATGCGGTTGGCAGGTTTGTGATGCATACTTTGGGTACATTGACGAGCTAGCGAGCGAAGTATTTACCTTGGACCTATATTCAGTTCTTAGGATTGTATATTATTATACACTCTTTTATTTCAGTATTTATACGGGAAACATGTGTCCCGTTTTGGATACTTCTTTTGTATAATATTATTTCCTTTTTGTTTTGAACCTTTTTATTTAAGACACCTTCTTATGATGAATATATTTAATAGTAGGTTCCAGTTTTAAAATGTACCGATTTTCACTAAAGTGAACCTATTAGAAACGTATTCTCATCTTTTATTTATTTAAATTATTTTTTTTCTTTCCGCAAATTTGAGGGTGTCACAGATACTAACATCCAATTGCTATTTATAGACGTAACGGGTCTATAAACACCTGTAGAGAAAAATTATTTTTGTTTTTCGAATATCGCTGAAAACCGCTGATTTTAAAGGTTATTATCCACGATTTTTGGGACATCTAGTCCTTGAAATAAAATGTCTATAATTCGCACAATAACATCTCTAACGAATATAATAATGACTCAGGATAACGAAATTAACATCTGTTTGAAATAGAGATATTTTGTAGACCTTAAGACCACTTTTCAAACCTTGTATGTATTAAAGAAAACAAGTAGTAATCTCTGTTTTTACATTGTTTAAATAGAGATACTAACATCCAATTGCTATTTATAGACGTAACAGGTCTATAAATACCTTTAGGAAAATATTATATTTGGTTTCCGAATATCGCTGAAAACCGCTGATTTTCAAGGTTATGTTGGAGCTAGTGTCCTCCAGCTAGTGCAATAACATAAATAAATCTCTGTAGGTTCACAGGGTATACTTTGTATTATAATCAGTTGATTAACGTTTATCAATAACGGTTGGCTTGCTAGATAAGTTTGACGTTATTGTCATACAGATGGCGGTGATCAACTGGTCCCTAAAAGTCACACCTATAGGATGTGTTTGAGAGATGTGATTGTTTGAGAAAATAATCATATTGATACCCTATTATATGACTAAAAGGTTAGTCAGTGTATTGACTAAAAGGTTAGTCAATGTGATGATGAGACGAAAGTTAGCTGAGACGAATTAACTGTAATTCGTAAAATTGAATATAAAAAGTTATATTTAATTATAGTATATAATGTAAGCTAATTAAACATAAACCGTTATAATTAATTGGCAAGTTATAAATATACGGATATTTATAATTAATGAGGTATTATAATGTCGGTCCATGTAAAAACGGCGATTATAATATATTACATTATATTGGAAGCTAAAATGAACAAAAACGAATGTATCCAGATACACTCGGGTTTTCGGGTCAATGGGTAGTTATTTGAGGAGACTAAATCTCCTCATATAAAAACCAAAAAGAGCCGTGAGTTTTGGGAGAGCAGAAAGTGAAAATTGAGATTTTGGCTTTTCTAACCTAATTCATACTACACTGCCTCCATCTCATCTGAAAATCATCACAACAGACAAAAGTTAACTGTAACTTTTGACATAAACACAAATCAAAAGTTAACAGTAATTTTTGATAACTTCTAGCAACACAAGGGTATTTCTCGGAGCATCTTGGGTGCAACGATTAGGAGGATATCTACCTTGATATCTCTGTTCTTTACGCCGATTGCTAGGACCGAAGGTTGATTTCTAAACCTTTTCTTTGTTTTCGTTTATGACTCGATAATCAAATTATTACTTTTCGTTATAATCCTATTATAATTGTATTGTGGTAATACCGATTTCCCACAGGTTATTATCCACGGTTTTCAGGACAACTGAGCCTTGAAATAAAGTATCCTTAAATTCGAACTGTATTATCTCTAAGACATATAATAATGACTCAGGATAACGAAAATGGCATCTAACTTAAAATAAAGATAATTTAGAGACATTAAGAACACTTTTCCGACCTTGTTTGTATTAAAAGAAACAAGGAGTATTCTCAATTTTTACAATGTTTAAAGAGGGATACTAACATCCAATTACTATTTTTAAATGTAACGGTTCTATAAATAACTTTTAATAAAAAATATTTTTGGTTTTCGAATATTGCTTAAAATCGTTGATTTTGAAGGTTATTAGTCACGATTTTCAGGACAACTGGGTCTTGAAAAAAACATTCTCTAAATTCGCACTGTAATATCTCTTAGACATATTATAATGACTCAGGATAACGAAATTGACATCTGATTTGAAATAAAGATAGTTTGGAGACCTTAAGACCATTTTTCAGACCTTGTCTATATTAGAAGAAACAAGTAATAATCTACGTGTTTACAGTGTTTAAAGAATGATTGTAACATCCAATTGCTATTTATAGACGTAACGGGTCTATAAACACCTTTAGAGAAAAAATATTTTTGGTTTCCGAATATCGATGAAAACCGCTGATTTTGAAGGATATTATCCACGGTTTTCGGGACATCTGGGCCTTGAAATAAAATGTCTATAATTCGCACTATAACATCTCTAACGCATATAATAATGACTCAGAATAACTAAATTGACATCTATTTGAAATAGAGATATTTTGGAGACCTTAAGACCACTTTTCAGACCTTGTATGTATTAGAGGAAACAAGTATTAATCTCTGTTTTTACATTGTTTAAAGAGGGATACTAACATCCAATTGCTATTTATAGACGTAACGAGTCTATAAATATCTTTAGGGAAATAATATATTTTGTTTCCGAATATCGCTGAAAACCGCTCATTTTTAAGGTTATTATCACAGCTTTTTAGGAAAACTGGGTCTTGAAAAAACATTTCTCTAAATTCGGACTGTAATATCTCTAAGACATATTATAATGACTCAGGATAACGAAATTGGCATCTGTTTTGAAATAAAGATAATTTGAAGACCTTAAGACCACTTTTCAGCCCTTGTCTATATTAGAAGAAACAAGTAATAATCTACGTGTTTAGGTTGTTTAAAGAGGGTTACTAACATCCAATTGCTATTTATAGACGTAACGGGTCTATAAACAACTTTAGAGAAAAAATATTTTTGGTTTCCGAATATCGCTTAAAACCGTTGATTTTGAAGGTTATTATCCACGGTTTTCGGGACCTCTGGGCCTTAAAATAAAATGTTTATAAATCGCACTATAACATCTCTAACGCATATAATAATGACTCAGGATAACAAAATTGACATCTCTTTGAAATAGAGATATTTTGGAGACCTTAAGACCACTTTTCAGACCTTGTATGTATTAGAGGAAATAAGTAGTAATCTCCGTTTATACATTGTTCAAAGAGGGATACTAAAATCCAATTCCTATTTATAGACGTAACGAGTCTATAAATACCTTTCAATAAAAAATATATTTGGTTTCCGAATACTGCTGAAAACCGCTGATTTTGAAAGTTATTATCCACGGTTTTCGGGACAACTGGGCATTGAAATAAAATAACTCTAAATTCGCACTGTAATATCTCTAAGACATATAATATTGACTTAGGATATTGAAATTGGCATCTCTCTTAAAATAAAGATAATTTGGAGATCTTAACACCACTTTTCAGACCTTGTTTGTATTAAAAGAAACAAGGAGTATTCTCCATTTTTACATTGTTTAAAGAGGGATACTAAAATACAATTGCTATTTATAAACGTAATGGGTCTATAAATACCTTTTAATAAAAAATATTTTTGATTTCCGAATATTGCTGAAAATCGTTGATTTTGAAGGTTATTTATCCACGATTTTCAGGACAGCTGGGCCTTGAAAAAAAATTCTCTGAATTCGCACTGTAATATCTCTAAGACAGTTTGGAGACCGTAAGACCACTTTTCAGACCTTTTCTGTATTAGAAGAAACAAGTAGTAATCTACGTGTTTACGTTGTTTAAAGAGGGATACTAACATGCAATTGCTATTTATAGACGTAACGGGTCTATAAATACCTTTAGGTAAATAATATATTTGGTTTCCGAATATCGCTGAAAACCGCTGATTTTGAAGGTTATTAACCACGGTTGTCGGGAAAACTCGGCATTGAAATAAAATAACTCTAAATTCGCACTTTAATATCTCTAAGACATATAATAATGACTCAGGATAATGAAATTATCATCTCACTTAAAATAAAGATAATTTGAAAACCTTAAGACCACTTTTCAGACCTTGTTTGTATTAAAAGAAACAAGGAGTATTCTCTATTTTTACATTGTTTAAAGAAGAATACTATCATCCAATTGCTATTTATAAACGTAACGGGTCTATAAATACCTTTTAATAAAAACTATTTTTGGTTTCCGAATATTGCTGAAAATCGTTGATTTTGAAGGTAATTAATCCACGATTTTAAAGACAACTGGGCCTTGAAAAAAAAAATTCTATAAATTCGCACTGTAATACTTCTAAGACATATTATAATGACTCAGGATAACGAAATTGGCATCTGATTTAAAATAATGATAGTTTGGAGACTTTAACTCTTTAAGACCACTTTTCAGACCTTGTCTGTATTATAAGAAACAAGTAGTAAACTACGTGTTTACGTTGTTTAAAGAGGGATACTAACATCCAATTGCCAGTTATAGATGTAACGGGTTTAAAAACACCTTTAGAGAAAAAATATTTTTGAATTCCGAATATCGCTAGAAACCGCTGATTTTGAAGGTTATTATCCACGGTTTTCGGGACATCTGGGCCTTGAAATAAAATGTCTATAATTCGCACTATAAAAACTCTGAGACATATATAATGACTCAGGAGAACGAAATTGACATCTATTTGAAATAGAGATATTTTGGAGATCTTAAGATCACTTTTCAGACCTTGTAAGTATTAGAGAAAACAAGTAATAATCTCCGTTTTTACGTTGTTTAAAGACGAATACTAATATCCAATTGCTATTTATAGACGTAACGGATCTATAAATACCTTTAGGTAAATAATATATTTGGTTTCCGAATAACGTTGAAAACCGCTGATTTAATCTACGGTTTTCGGGACAACTGGGCATTGAAATAAAATAACTCTAAATTCGCACTGTAATATCTCTAAGGCATATAATAATGACTATGGATAATGAAATTGGCATCTCACTTAAAATAAAGATAATTTGGAGACCTTAACACCACTTTTCAGACCTTGTTTATATTAAAAGAAGCAAAGAGTATTCTCCATTTTTAGATTGTTTAAAGAGAGATACTAACATTCAATTGCTAAATATAAACGTAACGGGTCTATAAATACCTTTTAATAAAAAAATATTTTTGATTTCCGAATATTATTGAAAATTGTTGATTTTGAAGGTTATTATCCACGATTTTCAGGATAACTGGGTCTTGAAAAACTATTTCTCTAAATTCGCACTTTAATATCTGTAAGACATATTATTATGACTCAGGATAACGAAATTGGCATCTGCTTTGAAATAAAGATAGTTTGGAGACCTTAAGACCACTTTTCAGACCTTGTCTGTATTAGAAGAAACTAGTAATCTACGTGTTTACGTTGTTTAAAGAGTGATACTAACATGCAATTGCTATTTATAGACGTAACGGATCTATAAACACCTTTAAAGAAAAACTATTTTTGGATTCCGAATATCGCTGAAATCGCTGATTTTGAAGGTTATTATCCATGGTTTTCGGGACATCTGGTCCTTGAAATAAAATGTCTATAATTCGCACTATAATATCTCTAACACATATAATAATGACTCAGGATAACAAAATTGACATCTGTTTGAAATAGAGATATTTTGGAGACCTTAAGACCACTTTTCAGACCTTGTATGTATTAGAGGAAACAAGTAGTAATCTCCGTTTTTACGTTTTTTAAAGAGGGATACTATCATACTAACATCCAATTGCTATTTATTGACGTAAAGGGTCTATAAATAACTTTAGGTAAATAATATATTTTGTTTCCGAATATCGCTGAAAACAGCTGATTTTGATCGAAGGTTTATTATCAACGGTTTTCGGGACAACTGGGCATTGAAATAAAATAACTCTAAATTCGCACTGTAATATCTCTAAGACATATAATAATGACTCGAGATAATGAAATTGGCATCTCACTTAAAATAAAGATAATTTCGAGACCTTAAGACCACTTTTCAGACCTTGTTTGTATTAAAAGAAACAAGGAGTATTCTCCATTTTTACATTGTTTAAAGAGGTCGGATACTAACATCCAATTGTTATTTATAAACGTAACGGTTCTATAAAATACCTTTTAATAAAAAATATTTTTGATTTCCGAATATTGCTGAAAATCGTTGATTTTAAAGGTTATTATCCACGATTTTAAAGACAACTGGGCCTTGAAAAAAAAATTCTCTAAATTCACACTGTAATACTTCTAAGACATATTATAATGACTCAGGATAACGAAATTGGCATCTTATTTGAAATAAAGATAGTTTTGAGACCTTAAGACCACTTTTCAGACCTTGTCTGTATTAGAAGAAAGTAGTAATCTACGTGTTTACGTTGTTTAAAGAGTGATACTAACATCCAATTGCCAGTTATAGACGTAACGAGTCTATAAACACCTTTAGAGAAAAAATATTTTTGGATTCCGAATATCGCTAGAAATCGCTGATTTTGAAGGTTATTATCCACGGTTTTCGGGACATCTGGGCCTTGAAATAAAATGTCTATAATTCGCACTATAATATCTCTAAGACATATATAATGACTCAGGATAACGAAATTGACATCTATTTGAAATAGAGATATTTTGTAGATCTTAAGACCACTTTTCAGACCTTATATGTATTAGAGAAAACAAGTAGTAATCTCCGTTTTTACGTTGTTTAAAGACGGATACTAATATCCAATTGCTATTCATAGACGTAACGGATCTATAAATACCTTTAGGTAAATAATATATTTGGTTTCTGAATATCGCTGAAAACCGCAGATTTTGAAGGTTATTATGCACGGTTTTCGGGACAACTGGGCATTGAAATAAAATAACTCTAAATTCGCAATATAATATCTCTAAGACATATAATAATGACTCAGGATAATGAAATTGGCATCTCACTTAAAATAAAGATAATTTGGAGACATTAACACCACTTTTCAGACCTTGTTTGTATTAAAAGAAACAAAGAGTATTCTCCATTTTTACATTGTTTAAAGAGGGATACTAACATCCAATTACTATTTATAAACGTAACAGGTCTATAAATACCTTTTAATAAAAAAATATTTTTGGTTTCTAAATATTGCTGAAAAACGTTGATTTTGAAGGTTATTATCCACGATTTTCAGGACAACTGGGTCTTGAAAAATAATTTCTCTAAATTCGCACTGTAATATCTCTAAGACATATTATAATGACTCAGGATATATAATTAAATTGGCATCTGATTTGAAATAAAGATAGTTTGGAGACATTAAGACCACTTTCAGACCTTGTCTGTATTAGAAGAAAGTAGTAATCTATGTGTTTACGTTGTTTAAAGAGTGATACTAACATCCAATTGCTATTTATAGACGTAACGGATCTATAAACACCTTTAGAGAAAAAATATTTTTGGATTCCGAATATCGCTGAAACCGCTGATTTTGAAGGTTATTATCCACGGTTTTCGGGACATATGGGCCTTGAAATAAAATGTCTATAATTCGCACTATAATATCTTTAACACATATAATAATGACTCAGGATAACGAAATTGACATCTGTTTGAAATAGAGATATTTTGGAGACCTTAAAACCACTTTTCAGACCTTGTATGTATTAGAGGAAACAAGTAGTAATCTCCATTTTTACGTTTTTTAAAGAGTGATATCAATTGCCATTTATAGACGTAACGGGTCTATAAATACCTTTAGGTAAATAATATATTTGGTTTCCGAATATCGCTGAAAACAGCTGATTTTGATCGAAGGTTATTATCCACGGTTTTCGGGACTACTGAGCATTGAAATAAAATAACTCTAAATTCGCACTGTAATATATCTAGGACATATAATAATGACTCAGGATAATGAAATTGGCATCTCACTTAAAATAAAGATAATTTAGAGACCTTAAGACCACTTTTCAGACCTTGTTTGTATTAAAAGAAACAAGGAGTATTCTCCATTTTTACATTGTTTAAAGAGGGCGGATACTAACATCCAATTATTATTTATAAACGTAACGGGTCTAAAAATAACTTTTAATAAAAAATATTTTTGATTTCCGAATATTGCTGAAAATCGTTGATTTTAATGGTTATTATCCACGATTTTCAAGACAACTGGGTCTTGAAAAAATATTTCTCTAAATTTACACTGTAATATCTCTAAGACATATTATAATGACTCAGGATAACGAAATTGGCATCTGATTTGAAATAAAGATAGTTTGGAGACCTTAAGACCACTTTTCTGACCTTGTCTGTATTAGAAGAAAGTAGTAATCTACGTGTTTACGTTGTTTAAAGAGTGATACTAACTTCCAATTGCTATTTATAGACGTAACGAGTCTATAAACACCTTTAGAGAAAAAATATTTTTGTATTCCGAATATCGCTGAAACCGCTGATTTTGAAGGTTTTCGGGACATCTGGGCCTTGATATAAAAAGTCTATAATTCGCACTATAATATCTCTAACACATATAATAATGACTCAGGATAACGAAATTGACATCTGTTTTAAATAGAGATATTTTGGAGACCTTAATACCACTTTTCAGACCTTTTATGTATTAGAGGAAACAAGTAGTAATCTCCGTTTTTACGTTTTTTAAAGAGGGATACTAACATCATATTGCTATTTATAGACGTAACGGGTCTATAAACACCTTTAGAGAAAAAATATTTTTGGTTTCCGAATATCGCTAAAAACCGCTGATTTTGAAGGTTATTATCCACGGTTTTCGGGACATCTGGGCCTTGAAATAAAATGTCTATAATTCGCAATATAATATCTCTAAGACATATAATAATGACTCAGGATAAGGAAATTGACATCTATTTGAAATAGATATATTTTGTAGACCTTAAGACCACTTTTCAGACCTTGTATGTATTAGAGGAAACAAGTATTAATCTCCGTTTTTACGTTGTTCAAAGAGGGATACTAACATCCAATTGCTATTTATAGACGTAACGGGTCTATAAATACCTTAGGTAAATAATATATTTGGTTTCCGAATATCGCTGAAAACCGCAGATTTTGAAGGTTATTATCCACGGTTTTCGGGACAACTAGGCATTGATATAAAATAACTCTAAATTCGCACTTTAATATCTCTAAGACTTACTCCCTCTTATTTTGAGTGTTCTTCCCCTTTATCTAATATATGTGAGGAGTATTATATTAAAAAGGGAAGAACACTCAAAATAGGAGGGAGTATAATAATGACTCAGGATAATGAAATTGGCATCTCACTTAAAATAAAGATAATTTGGAGACCTAAAGACCATTGTTTAAAGAGGGATACTGATAAGTATAATTTTGGTAGCATTTTACCCCGTATTGAATCCATTACTTGACTCGATTTTTCGTACTTTAATCGTTAAAAGCTCATTTTACTAATTATTTAGATTTTATTAGTTTTGTTACCCTTATTGTAAATAATTGTTAATTTTCTAGATTTTGCACTACTTTTCGTCTTAACATTTTTTGTAGGTGCCGAGTTAAGAGAAGTGAGACGGAAAAGCAAGATTAGGTTAAAAATAAAATCGGGTTAAGACGGGACTTGACATAATACAAGTGAGCAAGATAAAATAAAAAGGAAGTCAACCCCAAATACTTCACATTGACCACCATCCCTACTTCCCATCTTCACTGCCATTTTCAAATAACCTTTACCACTTCACCTTCATCATCACATACCAATTACCCAATCGACAACCTAGCAAACCCGTCTCCGCTGCCCAGAACCGTGCCACCACCATCAATCACCTCTGACTCGGTTCGGAAACCCGGGTGCAAAACGGACCTACCTTGAACAACCCGCAGCAACTCCGTCACCTCTGTCCATCTCATCATCAATCTACATGGTCACGCTCCTCTGTCTTCAACCTGCAGCAGAAACGACCACAATTACGAGCTTAACCTCGGAACAACAACAACAACAATAACAAGAAGCAGTAGCAA
This sequence comes from Heliosperma pusillum, assembly GCA_022085475.1. Lineage (NCBI taxonomy): Eukaryota > Viridiplantae > Streptophyta > Magnoliopsida > Caryophyllales > Caryophyllaceae > Heliosperma > Heliosperma pusillum. The sequence goes on from JAIUZE010075019.1 coordinate 381,504, forward strand.
CAAACTCTAGCCACCAGGACAACGAACCACCATGGCAGCACCTTTCACCGTCATTCTGATATCGACTCATCAAGCTCAACTTCACCGCTCCTCTTAAGAGAAATTCTCTGATAACGTTTTAAGCTTGATTTTATTGACAACAAAGGGAAATGGAATGATTATAAAATTGTAAGCTAGAAGTTCACGTTAAGCTTTTCTTAAGAGAAATTCTATGGCTTTACAGCTTTCCTTTACATGGGTTATTTGATAACTTTAAAAAATGTTGGATTATCGTATCTCAGGTTCTGGATTTATTGTCTACGAGTATTTAACGTTTTAGACATGATTTTATTGATAGCAAAGGGAAATGGAATGATTATAAATTTATAAGCTAGAAGTTCACCTTAAGCTTTTCTTAAGAGAAATTCTATGGCTTTAAAGCTTTTCTTTACATGGGTTATTTGATAACTTTGAAAAATGTTGGATTCTCGTATCTCAGGTTCTGGATTTATTGTCTATGAGTATTTTAACGTTTTAGGCATGAATTTATTGATAGCAAAGGGAAATGGAATGATTATAAATTTATAAGCTAGAAGTTCACCTTAAGCTTTTCTTAAGAGAAATTATATGGCTTTAAAGCTTTTCTTTACATGGATTATTTGATAACTTTGAAAAATGTTGGATTCTCGTATTTCAGGTTTAGGATTTCAGGTTGGTTGTAAGTCTCCTCGATAAGCAGTGGGGTTCATTGGAGATGATCAATGGCTAGAAATCTTTCTGCGTGTATGCCCATTGTTTTGTTGTTGTGCCGATGCTCATGGTTGCATCTGACTTTATATTATAATGAGTTGTAAATTGTAATATACTCTCTCCGTCCCAATCATTTGTTTGTCTTTGTTAAAATTCTACTCACCGAGAATAATAAAAAAATCCACCAAATGATTGGGCAAAAGGAGTAACAAATAACACTTATGTGATTGATACTCACAATCAAGTTGCATATAAGACAACATTACAGTGCTTGCATAACTGAAATGATTCATGTGAGTTCACCAATCTTCTTCTCTCGTAAATTTGGTTTAATTAAGAATATCATGGAAAGTTGGCAAAACTATTGTATTTCATTTCCTTAAGAATTATCGCCCTTTGTTTCACCTTCTGATCTCTTCAATTACACACCAGCTCTCCCTCTATCATCCGTCCCAAACTGTCCGATTTTCTAATTCATACCTATTAGTTTACGCTACTTTTAATCTAAAGAAATTGCGTGTCATGCGTCTCTAAATTAATCATTATAATTCAACTCTTCGCTTGACATAAAACTCTAAACTAATTAGCAGATTTGTGGTTCGACTATAACATTTAAATTTGCAAACAAAAATACAATGCATTTACCTTGAAACACAACCAAAGAACTAATGTCATGGAATAGCTGAAGTACTGATAAGAGGAGAAAAAAGTTGTGGATGAGGTAAACAGGAGGAGGATGGAAATATGGAAGGTCAGAAGAGGAAGTGGAGGGGATAATGAAAGGGAAGGAGGACGAGAAGGAGAAGAGAGATTTGGGATGAGGATGTAGGGAAATATAAGGGGAAGAGGAATATTACGAGGAGGAGAAGACGAAGGTTGTGAAGGACAAGGAGGCAGAGATGGGAGGCAAAACACCGGAATAAAAGCAGTAATGGAAATAGGATAAACATTAGTAGAAGGAGGAGAGTGCATGAGAGAATTAACAACAATCAGGAGAGGATAGGAATGCAAGACTAGAACGAGGAGGAATAACAACACGGGGAGGTCGGAAATAGGCGATAATGATGAATTGAAAATGGAGAAAGAAGAAGAGAGGAGGAAATGGGAAGAGCAAGTTCTGGCGGCGAAGGGGGAAGATAGAAGGAATTAAGGGGATAGAGAAAAGAAGAGAAAGAGGATGTGGAAATATGAAGGAGAAAGTGGAGCGGAACAAAAAACCATATTATAAATAGCAGAAAACTGAGAAAGCGGCACCAGAGCGGAAAGAGAGGAGCACAAGAATTCTTTGGGAGAGAGATGAGGGAAGTTGTGAAAGAGGAATAGTCAATGTAAAAAAAGAGAAAAGGGAAATATAAGGTGTGGGAGGAAAAAAAAGATAAAGATGAGGAAGGGGCATCCAAAGGGGGAGAGAGCCAAGAGAGGTAATTGGGGAAAGGGAAAGGGAAAGGGAAAAAGGAATTAAAGGGGGAAGGTTTTTTGTGTGTATATGATATGAACGTTTTAAATTACATATACAACATACAAATTAATCATATATTATACTTCTCTGTTCCAATATTTGTTTATCTTCGTTAAAATATCATTTACTAAGAATAAAAGAAGGCTAAACAAAATAGTTGGATAAAAGAAGTTATAATATAACTAATATACTTGACCCTGGGGTATGTGTAGTTGATCCCGGATGCTTTCCCGATTCACCTACATGGAAACGAAAAATATACCATGTTAAGAGACAAAGCACATATATGGTATGTCATGACATCAGTGAGAAAGGAAAAATGCATATGAAGGATGGTTATGAATTTTTTTGCAATAAACATGATATGATTCGTAAGTAGGTGATTTCTTGGGTTTAACTCGAGGAAAATAGAAAAAAGTATGGGAAAAAAAAGGATGCATAAGTGAATGAGAAAGATAAGTAGATAAAGAGGGAGAGGATGAGATAAATAAAGTAAACGAAGGAGAAAAAGGCAATCGTGGAGGAGAACATAGGGTGGAGGGAAAGGGAAGGAAATAAGGAGGAAAAGATAATCAAGGGGGAGGTGAAGAGGACAAAGAGGAGGAGGATGTGACGAGAGACGGGAATGAGAAGAGAGGAGCAGAATTGGATGAACTAGCGATCATGGCGAAGGGGAATGAGAGAAGGAAATAGCGGGAGGAGGAGGAGGAGAGAGAGAGGATCTGGAAGAAGAAGGAGAACGTGTAGTGGGAAAGTAATTGGAATGAGGAAGAGAAGGGGTAAGCAACAATAAAAGGGAATACGAGAACTGAGAAGGAACATGAAATCAGGGGGAGAGAGTAAAAGGGGGAGGAGGATGAGAAAGAGGCGGTGGCAACGCCAAGAAAAAGGGGATGGGAAAACATGAGGTGTAGGTGAAGGAGAAAGGTGATGATGAAGAGGATGTGGAGAAGGAACACGTGGAGTGTGAGAAAGGAGAGGAAAAGAGAACTTAATCTTAAATATGATATTAAAGATAGTTCATTCAAAAAGCTTTGAAATTGGTTTAGTTTCATCACCATTTTGTATATTGTATGCTTCATTTCTCGCTCAAATTTTAAGGCAAGTGATTTTTTTAAACACATGTAATGATTAAAAAACTATAACAAGATAATTTATTTTAAAGTAGGAAAAATAATACTCCCTCATATTCATGGTATTCTTCCCTATTTCCTTTTTCGGTTATTCATGTTTTCTTCCCTATTTCCTTTTTTGGATGTGGGGTAGTGTGTTTTGTGTAGTCTAAATTCATTTGTGTGTGTGGTCTAAATTATTTATAATAGCAACATTTACACAAAATCGGGGTTCCGCGCGCAACGCGCGCGGGGAAACGACTAGTACATACAATGGTCTGAAAAGTGATCTTAAAGTCTCCAAAATATCTCTATTTCAAATAGATGTCAATTTCCTTATCATGAGTCATTATTATATGTCTTAGAGATATTATATTGCGAATTATAGACATTTTATTTCAAGGCCCAGATGTCCCGAAAACCGTGGATAATAACCTTCAAAATCAACGGTTATCAGCGATATTCGGAAACCAAAAACATTTTTTTCTCTAAAGGTGTTTATAAACCCGTTACGTTTATAAATAGCAATTGGATGTTAGTATCCCTCTTTAAACAATGTAAAAATGGAGAATATTCCTTGTTTCTTTTAATACAAACAAGGTCTGAAAAGTGGTCTTAAGGTCTCCAAATTATCTTTATTTTAAGTGACATGCCAATTTCATAATCCTGAGTCATTATTATTTGTCTTAGAGATATTAAAGTGCGAATTTAGAGTTATTTTATTTCAATGCCCAGTTGTCCCGAAAACCGTGGATAATAACCTTCAAAATCAGCGGTTTTCAGCGATATTCGGAAACCAAATATATTATTTCCCTAAAGGTATTTATAGACCCGTTACGTCTATAAATAGCAATTGGATGTTAGTATCCTTCTTTAAACAATGTAGAAACGGATATTACTACTTGTTTCCTCTAATACATACAAGGTCTGAAAAGTGGTCTTAAGGTCTTCAAAATATCTCTATTTCAAATAGATGTCAATTTTGTTCTCTTGAGTCATTATTATATGTCTTATAGATATTATAGTGCGAATTATAAACATTTTATTTCAAGGCCCAGATGTCCCCAAAACCGTGGATAATAACCTTCAAAATCAGCGGTTTTCAGTGATATTCGGAAACCAAAAATATTTTTTCTCTAAAGGTGTTTATAGACCCGTTACGTCTATAAATAGCAATTGGAGGTTAGTATCCCTCTTTAAACAACGTAAACACGTAGATTACTACTTGTTTCTTCTAATACAGACAAGGTCTGAAAAGTGGTGTTAAGGTATCTAAACTATCTTTATTTCAAATCAGATGCCAATTTCGTTATCCTGAGTCATTATAATATGTCTTAGAGATATTACAGTGCGAATTTAGAGAATTTTTTTTCAAGGCCCAGTTGTCTTGAAAATCGTGGATAATAAACTTCAAAATCAACGATTGTCAGAAATATTCGGAAACCAAAAATATTTTTTATTAAAAGGTATTTATAGACCCGTTACGTTTATAAATAGCAATTGGATGTTAGTATCTGATGCGGGGTTAGTCGACCTCCCCCGGTCAAACAAAACTTGTAATGCTTAATACCAAACTAATTAATGTAGTAGGGTAAGGAGGTCGAACCCAAAGGATGGTTAGGATTGGCTATCGAATTTAGTTCTTATCTAGTCTAGTTTGGACGAAGGTGAGAGGTTAAAATGCTAAAGTCGATATTGATAAAATAACTAAAATTAGCAATGAAGCAAGAAAAGATTAAACAAGGATTAAAAAAAGACTAAGGTGAATGGTTTCATTAATATAGGTATAGGTCGATTATGACGAGGGTTAAAATTAGTCTAATAGTAAGTCTAGAAATGTCTCCACTTCTCGGTGCAAGACGGTCTCTAGGCAAGTCTCCACGCACCTCTCGATGTGAGACGAGCCCTAGCCCAAGGATTGGTCGGGATCTCGCCCTAACCTCCCCTTAAACATTCAAAATGCACACAAACACGTTACAAGTCGAGCTCTCGCTCAAACTAGTAATTAAACAAGGGAAATACTCAAACTACTCGTTTAAGCATTTCTACAAACACCTTGTGTGCACAAGACAAATAGACTACCAAAGATTCAATCTTTATGCCCAATTATCATAATCAACTTATAAACCTACACTAACTTCCCCATCTACCTTAGTAATACACTACCCACTTATATTAATAAGGAAAATCATTAAAGACGAAAACTTTGATACAAAACTAGCAAAATAAGACATATTAAACATGTAAACTAATTAGACAAACATGAAAGATTAATTAAATGACAAGTAAATGAAAATAAATATGAAGATTGAAGAGGAAATATTGAATCTTTACCGATTAACAAAGACGAGACGGAAAAGATACGAACTTGAATAAAAACCTGGTCTTTCGATCTTATCTTCATACAAAATCCGAGTGACGGAAACTATTACAAAATTTGGGGAAGAGTAAAGGAAGAAATTAAACTAAAAAAATCTAATTTAGTGAGACGAATTTTTCTTCTAGTGAGACGGTCTACATCTATCTAAAAAATAATCTAACTTCCGTCTAATACTAATTTAATTGAATTGTAACTAATGGGTCTCGTTTGTTTTTGTTTCCTTGACTCGTTTTTCCCGTCCCCCACACCCTCCTGCGTTTCCTTTTTTGTTCGTCTTCCTTTTCTTTTGTTTTCTTTTCTTTTGTCTTCTTCTCTTTCTTTTGTTTTTTTTGTTGGACTCTTCCTTTTCAGTACAAAGCATAAAGCACAAAATAAAAGAAAAAAAATATATTAGAGAATAATATGTCATATGGAGTCATATGAGATAATATTAAGATATATTTAATAAATATTATGATAGAATATTAATAAGATATTATTTGGTATGCTAGTTTAGGTAGATTACTCATAATATAAATATGAGTACATATTATGTATTCAACACAACACAATATTATTATCAATAAGAATTACTCTATTATAAAATCTATCATGGTATCAGAGCCTCTTTTCTAGAGGACTCTACAAAAATTGCTTCCGCTACCTCGCCGGTGGGTTGATAATGTAATAAACCTACCGGCGGGATTTCATTATGTACTAGCTAATTCCTGTTCATTAAAAAGAAAATATATATATGGGTGTGTTCTGGTATTCTGTCCGTATTTGTGCTATTCAAATCAGAAGAAAAAAAAAAGGATGTTTGTGTTCTGTGTATCTCCATTAGAGACCACAGTTGATTAGAGTAACAAGTCAGTAAGTCAGTAACAATTTGTGGGATTATTGTATGTAATCTCACAAAAAGAGACGTATTGTACGAATGTCTTCGTACGTAATTCCATGGTGGATAGAGTACTAATTCACGGCAGCAACTTTCTGCCTCCAATCCAAGCATTCGTGCATGAGTGCAAGTTTGGTGGGATTATTCTACACAATCCCATAAGAAAAGAAATATAAGCTACTGTTTTGTAGCTCGTATCCGGCTCTCCTCGTGTCGTGAGACGAGGCGTATTGTTTATCTATTTGTCGTAAGACAATAGTATTTATCTATAAAAGTGGGTAGGTGGTTACCCGCACTTATCTTGACTGGCGAGTCGATTACGCATTATTTATATGAGTGGGTAGGTTGTTACCCCTCCGTATGTACTCGCGAGTTACGCACATATTAAATTGAGTGGGTAGGTTGTTACCCCTCCGTATATACTGGCGAGTTACGCACTTATCTTGACTGGTGAGTTGATTACACGTTATTATACTGACGAGTTACGCACTTATTGTGGCCGGCGGGTCGTACACGCACTAATGAAGAAGAAGATTATGAAGACGAGCAAAAGTTGACATATTTTTTTCTTATTAATTATTGTATTTTCAAACTCATGGAAATTTAGTCAAATTACCATAAGTTTGAGGGAGGGTATTAGAGAATAATATGTCATATGGAGTCATATGAGATAATATTAAGATATATTTAATAAATATTATGATAGAATATTAATAAGATATTATTTGGTATGCTAGTTTAGGTAGATTACTCATAATATAAATACTATTTGGTATGCTAGTCAAGATAAGTGCGGGTAACCACCTACCCACTTTTATAGATAAATACTATTGTCTTACGACAAATAGATAAACAATACGCCTCGTCTCACGACACGAGGAGAGCCGGATACGAGCTACAAAACAGTAGCTTATATTTCTTTTCTTATGGGATTGTGTAGAATAATCCCACCAAACTTGCACTCATGCACGAATGCTTGGATTGGAGGCAGAAAGTTGCTGCCGTGAATTAGTACTCTATCCACCATGGAATTACGTACGAAGACATTCGTACAATACGTCTCTTTTTGTGAGATTACATACAATAATCCCACAAATTGTTACTGACTTACTGACTTGTTACTCTAATCAACTGTGGTCTCTAATGGAGATACACAGAACACAAACATCCTTTTTTTTTTCTTCTGATTTGAATAGCACAAATACGGACAGAATACCAGAACACACCCATATATATATTTTCTTTTTAATGAACAGGAATTAGCTAGTACATAATGAAATCCCGCCGGTAGGTTTAT